>WEKY01032143.1:14243-54347 GCA_013390045.1 Picathartes gymnocephalus
AAGGCCCCCGCCTCGGGGGGACACAGCCATGCCCCCGGACTGGCCTCCATGGGGTGTGGCCCAGCCTCGGGGGGTGTGGCCACCCCCCCAATCCTGCCTCTGGGGGATGTGGCTCCGCCTCCCACACAGCCTCCGAGCCAGCCCAGATGCAACAAGCCTTTGCAGCTGACCCCGCCCCCACCAGGTGAAGCTGACAGGCACTACCACTCATGGACAGATCCTAGATACAGAGCCGACGGACCCAGTGCTGCAGCAATGAACTCCAGCATCACTCCTGGACACAGCCTTGCTCCTGCTGCATCGTCACCACGTCTACAACTGAGACATGGACAACTCCAAGGACGTGCACCATCGACGAGCATACAGGATCCATACAGAGGGAACACAAGCCCCTGCCCCACTACTAACATCAGACATCAAGTCGTCGCAGCACCACCAGCATCGGCACCTTTGATGTTCTGGTCAGGGTCTATCCCCACCCGTGATCCCATGGTCTTCTGGATAGAGATAGCTGCTAAACAAGAACTTGGGTCCCCTGCAGCAACAAACATGCTCAGATTTATAACTACTAACGAATTAACCCCAGAAGCAAAAGCTGCTCTAGAAGCAGTAGAGCAAACTATTTGCAACAGACGAATCCACTGGATACATCCAGAGGTGTGTGTCACTGTGTTTATCTTTATTGTTAAAGAAAATTTCCAGAACCCAGTAATTTTAAATCACTTTCTGTCACTGCAATCATCTGGTGACGCTGAACTACACAATTCCAAGGTAATAGTAAAAGACCTTCTCACTAATAAATGGGGAAGCCCCTGGAATCTCATTATGTGGGGACGAGGGTACGCCTGTGTCTCCACGGACACCAGAATGCAATGGATACCTGTCAAGTGTGTCCGACCTGCCCCGCGTCCTGCTCGAGACCCCAGACAAAATCCTCCTGATAACACCACATCAGACAACGTGGAGCAGAGCATGGAACAGTGACTGAGACAGTTTATTCATATACCTCAGGGAAATTTAGGACTCTTGAATTGATAAATCTGTTTCCAAGTTACTTCCTTTGTTGTTTGTCCATGGTTTTAAAAGTGAGTGTTTTCTCTGTTTCTGTTTACAATAATTTAAGTTTGTAATAGTTATAAGGGTTAAATTGTGTTTTGCTTTGTAGAGTTAAGTTGTAAATTGTAATTTATAAGCACTTAAGCCTGTGGTGTGCTAATCTGAAAGCTGTTGGGTTTCGCCTAAGCAGTTCCTGAGCATCAGTGCTACAGCTCCAGTGACACATGGACGTATCCCTAAGTGAGGAAAACCAAGTCTGTTAAATTGGATGGAAAGCATCAATAANGAGCATCAGTGCTACAGCTCCAGTGACACATGGACGTATCCCTAAGTGAGGAAAACCAAGTCTGTTAAATTGGATGGAAAGCATCAATAAATTAGACCTATGCTGTTTCATGCCACTCCATCTGCAAAGGGCCCTTGCCGATGGAGTCACATAGAAACATTCTGCATTTTTAATAAAAAGGAAAAGGGGAGGTGTTGCAATGTACAGCCTTGTCTGTGCCTCTAGCTGAGCTGTCTGTCAAAGACCTCTACCCATCAGATACACCATGCGTCACTGGCCAAGGAACTGCCCAGGATATAACCCGAGCCAATCAGGAGGCAAGGCAGGAGCTTTTGAATCTTCCCTATATAAAGGAGCTCCCAACTAATAAATCTCTCTTCATCTGGAAACCACACTGAGGGTCAGTGTCATTTCCTTCTCCTCCTGGATCGCCTTAACGTAACATAGTTCAATGTGAAGTTACCTTTCAGAAGAAAGTCCTAAATATACTCATATGCTGAAAAAGCTATCAAGTTTCTGCTATGCAGTTTTAGCAATTATTTGTTTTTAAGCAACTAGCCTATTTTGAATCAGCATTTGTATAGTTACCTGTAGTAATCAGGCCTCTGCGTTCTTCAGGTGGACTGAAGAACCTATTGGATAATTTTACCTTCATTTTTCTATATTCATAGCTACTTAAAGCAGAAAAAAATTGTCTTTCATTGGAGAGACACAAAGGAAATTTTTCCTAAGTTCAGACCTGGCAAGATCAACTCCAGTTTTCTCAAAAATATGGGAAAGCACTTCATAGCAAGGGCAATTCTTGTTTTCCAACTCAAGATGTATAACTAACACAGACAGTTCATAGAATGTTCTTTCTATAGAATGCAAATGTTTTTCTTCCACTGTATATAACAGAGCTGTATGTACTAAATCAGAACAGTAACAGCAAAATTTAGAAATAGTAATTCTTTTACACAGAAAAGAAGCACAGATAACTGGACAATTTAACCTCCAAAATATTAAGTTCTTCCATGTTGTAATATATGCCAACCTGGTGTTAGCTTGCAAAATTTCAGCATTCTTCCAGTCAGTGCAATTAACCAGAATATAAACAAATGAAACTATTAGAATTACAAGAGGACAAAGCCAAGTGAAAAGACTGGACTGAAATGCAAAAGGACAGAACAACAGCTTTTGTACACAAACTATAGACACAGTAATTAAGTATTTGAGAGATGAGGAAAGATCTGAAAATGAATGTTAGCAGATGATTTAGCTTTCCATTAACTTGCTTTTTCAGTGTTTCATGTATAGTGTTACATGGTTTTCATAGTCACGTTTTAATGAACTGATGCATGTCTTGTGCAAATAGAGTAGAAAAAATGTGTAGAATTTATATTAAAGAAACTTTGCTTTGCATATAGAAGTATTCTTTTCATTGATATTTTCTATTATTCCCAACTGCCAAGTGCATGCATTACACACTTGAAATACCACCACATTGATTTCTCCTGTTCCCCCACACTACTCCAATCTGCTTGTGAGACCAAAAAATGGTACATTACTGTCAATTTCCAAATCCACCAGGGAGTGAAGTCTATTCCAGGCTCAGCTGAGCATCAAGGTCAGACTGAAATGAGCAACCAAGACAATCCATTTGGTGCTGGAGACACTGCAACTTTAAAAAGCCAAAAGGAGCAGAAGGAGCTGATAACAAAGCACATCTCTCAAGCTTTTTTTTCTTTTCATTCCCCTTTTTCATACTTAAAGCTATTTTAGCAGCTAATATTAGTTTAGTACAAAGCAGTTTATTTCCTTTCAGAATTTATTTTCTTTCCATTGTTTAGTCTTTCTGTTCAGTCACTGACTACTTTTCAGTCTCAATAAGACTATTTTTTTATATTGATTTTAGAACTGATTACATTTTTCTTCAATTTACAGGTGTAGACATTTAACTGGATCCAGGACATTACTTATTTCTTTTTCCAAGTCAAATCAAGTCCTTTTTGCCTGTATATACTACCCATTTGTTACTAACTTGTTGATTCCTTTCAAATTCCATTGTTTTGGGGTTTCTCACACTTTTTCTTTACTTTGCTGCTCAATTACATTTTCTATTTAAGTTAAAGGATACATAACTTTCTCCCATCAACACCAAAGAGTGGTATAAAAGCAATGCTCTAAAATGAACCAAAACCTGCTCCTGTTTAAGCCGGTTTAATCAGTTGCTTCTTAGCAACCAAGCCTGGTAACTGAATTGTGTCCTTTAAATGATCGTTGCATGAAAATTATGAGTAAGCACATATAATACTACAAACTATGTTCAGTCATGAGTCAAGTAAATCTATTAGAATTTCCACTACTTCTCTATACTTGGTATTAAAGTTATACTTTTGGCAGAACCCATCACCTCTAACCTTAGATGCCTGAAAGGTGAATTAGTCCAGACTACTTATGTAGACACTCCTATAGGCAGGGAAGAAAGAAACCTCCTGAGTGATTCATCCTATTCTAGGATGCCTGAGATATGAGATCCCTCTTGGTGTCTGAGAGCCGAAATGAATCATCCTCTTAAACACACAGCTTAGACTAGGAACCTATCTTTAGTCAGCTAAAGTTGGGTGAAACAAATCTCTTTGAATTATGCTGAAATGCTGAATACACAAAATACTGCTTAACTAAGAGAAAAAAGAAGTCTTAGTCAAACAACTTCAATATGTAATGTGGATAGAATTTTCATCTTGACCTTATAATTTCTTACCAGCACTGACTGTTTCTGTTGTCTTCAAAAACAGTTTAAGTTTTTTTAATGTGGTTTAAATAGCCTAATGTTTATCCAATAGACAATTCACTGTAATTCAAGGTGGTAAAGTTAGTCAGGAAATCTGAAGACTGTAAAAGAGACACATTACCAGAAACATGAGAGAGAGAACTCCAACTTCTCTGACAACACTGACAAGCAGGAAAAGAGCGACTTGAATATTAACAAGTAATTTCACTTTAATCTTTTTAACAAATTAAAGATTTCACAATTTGTACTTAATCAGCTTGTACCACAAGTAGTTGTGGTATTTTAAAGAAGCACATGGGTTAGCAGTTCTTCTCAACCCTGCTGTTTTAATCCATGTTGTTCCTATCAGTATTAGGCTCTTAAAGAAAGTCTTGTACAATATAACTATTCAACTTTCTTGACTAGGAATGTTATAGCAGCTGTTAGGCACTCTATAATGTATTTTGCAATCAGCTAAATCAACGAAGTATTTTTTAACAATGAACAGTTCAGAACTGACAGATCTACTTTCTTGTTCGCAACTGCTTATCACAGCATAGATATCATGTATGTTTACCAGGTGCTTCCTATAGTTAGGATACCTTCACAGAAGCCTCTCACAAAAGATAAGGTCATAAAAGAGATGAAAAATGTGCAAGCTTCATACACTCATGGTTTTATCATCAGACAAAACAGCTTTGGGTGAAGGACTGTACCAGTCACAAAAAGCACACCGCAGCCTCTATTAGAGTGAGAGAACATTAGAAGTTTGAAATTCAGTTTGTTTTCCTTCTTCCTGGCAACATAAATGTAAACTTGAATTGTTAACATCCTCATACAGCTGTTCAGAGTGAAACATCACTTCTCAATTATAATAAATCAGTTCAGAAATAAATTGTTGCAAAGCCTGTAGACTCTGTATTGCCAAAAGAGAAAACAGACACAATGCAAAGACTTGGGGAGTCACTCACTTCAGACTTTCCTTTGGCAAGGACATAACCTCATGGGTGGTGACAGACCAGTGCAACTGGCTGTGAAGGGGGAGGGGGCCTGCTCCTTTCTGCCACCGTCTACAACAGCAGTAATTCTGGATCCAACCAAACAAGGGTTCTGAGACTATACGCATGAACTAGGTGCCAGAGCTTCAGAAACTATAGATCAGCAATCAAAAACTGCCCTTTGTTATTCACTTTATCTCAATGCCTGCAACCAGTAACACAGCTTACACTCACTGATAATCCTGCTCTTGAATCCTAAGAAACACACTGTAAGCTGAGAATTGTTGCCAGGAACCTCTCCACAAAAGCCATACTCAGTAACTTTGAAATAAACCATATGCAACTTAAAATACAAATACTTAATTCATTCAGTGTAACTTACTTTTTAGCAGCACTCACTATTCTTAAGAATACCAATGACCTCTAACAGGCCTTAACTAACCTTCTTGTGGATTATCTCTTTTTGAAGTATTCCATGTATATATTTAACTATAATTGTAATGGCAATACAGGTTTCAGCAGATATAAATCACTCTGGGTATAAAATAACGCAAAAAATAATTATGTAAGCTTTTGGAATGATAGTAGAACTGTGAGAATAAAGATACTAAATAATATGGGAGGGATGTTTCCACACTTTGTCGTATTTGCCAAATGATGTGAGGACAAGATAAACAACCACAGTGGGTACAGTTCCATGTATCCATGGGTACTCTAGAAGCCTTGCAAGGGCAGAGAGATAGACACAGGAAGAGATATGGTGCTATCACTACCAGACTGTTATCAATTCATCTGATATGTATCAGAAATAATTTCAGCGAAGCCCATAAAAATCAACTGAGATACCCTACAAATGCAGAAAGGATGAGCAAAATCTGGCCCTCAGATGACTGATTTGGTAACTTACCTGAAAGAAACCAGCACTTGAACAAGTTAATCTACTGCATCTTATTTCAGGTTATATTAATCACCTCAATACTTTGCTTCTTTGCAAGCAATTATTGTTTTCTGTCATGCTGATTAACAATCATAATTTCTCCTGGGATAAACCTCATTTGAAATAACTGTATGTTTCCATTTGCCCTAAGCACTCTTAGAATTACTTGTCCAGCAAGTCTCAGAAACAATGCATTGTCTCTTTCCCTAATTTTTAGGATCGGCCTGTGAATATTCAAGTGCCTACATATATGCAAGCTGTTAGCTCTCCAAAATAGAGGTATGAAACTATTTTGGTTCCTATTAAAATCACCACTTTGTTTAATAATATGACATCTTGACACATTACTTTTCAGCACAGCGATCATGTTAAAAAGCAGTGTCAATTATTTCTAACCATTTCAGCTACAGCACTTTTCTCCTGGGATAAGACACTGCTGTGCAGCACATTCATCTAGTCTGAGTCTGGCCTTCCTCTTTCTCTACATGTTTGATATGTTCTCATTATCACCACTGTTTGCTTTTGAAGTCTTTTCAAGACAAGGATCACTCATTCAAATGTATTTCCTGCAGAACAGTGAAAGTGTTCTCTAAATTGTGTTCTTGACATTCTTTTTATTAACAGGCTTTAAACATATATATGTATATATGTGTGTGTATAAATATATATATATAACCAGTGCTACAGATGAGCATCATTCAGATATACTGGCTACTCAAGAGCTTCAATAAATTAAAAAAAAAAAAAAGAAAAGAAGTCTTGCACCTTTTCAATCTTTCCCCACTTAAACTACAAATACAAGAACTCTATTAGACATATGCAAGTACTAGCATGCAGTTCAAACTACATAGCTCTAAGCACTTGATTAGAAAAGCAGCAGAAGCACATTTAAAAAGATATTTACATGCCACAAATAAAGACTTTAGCTTAATATAATTTTCAAAAATTATTTCAGTGGAAATCAACAATCCATGAGATTCTAAACCAGCCTGCAGCAGAACAGAGAGATTACTTCAGAGAAATTCTAACAAGTTTCAAATTCTAACTTTGAAGGCTCTTCTGCAAGTTGGTATTTCAATTTAATTATATAACAATTCTGTTCCATCCCTACTGCAGAATTAATCAATCTCCTATAAGAATTCTTCATCTAACCAAGAACACCTCATTTTATACTTTGCAATTGAAATCATTATCATGTAAGAATCCAGTTTTTATGTGATTTCCACACATGACTACATAACAAGTAGCAGTAGCTACCTGTTCCTACACAGTGAAATTTTAATTTACTTTGTTGAAAACAACTGGATGTTTTTATTTTAAATAATGAACCCTTCAGATGCTTCAGTATCAAAAGCAGCCAATTCCCTATCATTATATGTGTGTTCCCATATACATGTTGTATTACACATGATTCCAGAACCAGTCTAGACTTCTGTGAGTCAAACCCAAGAAAAAGACTTAGTAGTCAAAAATAAAGTGCTTCTTTTCCTCTATCCAGCAGAAGAATCTATCCAGCCATAATATTTGTCGTATCAATATTTATCCAATGATGATATAAATGTGTCATTTGCTTTATTTATTTTTATTGATCCTTTCAGAGTTAAATTACTGCAAATATACCCATATAGTACACAACCTGTAAGCAAGTCTGCTTTTTGGGCCTGGGTTGACATGAATTTTTTCAGCAATGTCTTAGAACTCTTCAAACATATTTAGAATTTTTGTGTCAGGGCCACCAAATTAGACAAAAAGCACCTTCATTATAAACAAAATTAGAAACAGATGTACAGTACGCATGAACTAAGAACATGTGGTGAAATTCGTCATTTGTGCATTTCATGTTTTAAAAAAGATTACCCTAATTAATTTGCAATTAATATTCTGTCAAATTTGAGCTCAAATTTAAGTCAATCTAAGTTCAAGTTTTGTGACTTTCTAGAAAGAGGACATTACACTACTTGTTGTAACTAAATAATCCCTTCATGAATTCTATCCCTAGCTGTGATAGAATTCAGAATTTCATTGTTCTTAAGAAAACCAAAATGTGCTGACTGAAAAGGCTGGAGTTGCTTTGATAAACTGCTTGAAGTTGAGTAAGCTGTTTAAGTGTTTCTCTCACTTTTTAATTCTGTACAGTTAAAATAATGTTTTCTATTTGGATCTATGTATGTATTTCTTGAAACATAGCTTTCTTGTTTCTTTTTGAGATATAATTTTCTGCTTGATGACCAATTATTTAGTGTCTTGATTAAAAAAGAAGGGTTTGCTTGTTTAACTTAGGTCAAATTTTTATCCTATTAAAGTTGATGTTAATACCTACATAGGTTTCAGATGGACTGAAAATATGGCCTGACAGGTTTAAACATGGGTCAACAGTACATAAAAAGCAGTACAGAATAGACGATCTAATACTTTTTATTTTGGAAGCCTTTACATGATCTCTAGTGAATGGTGGGGAAAAAAAAAAATCACTTCAACCTTTTCAGATATCTCTCTTCCCTTCTTAGAAAGAAAACAGGTGGTCCTCTGAGCTCCAGTAGCAGGAAAGAATGAGAAACTGTAACACGTAAAGCACAAGGCAAATGCTGATGTTCAGATGAAAAAGATCTTTTATTCTGCTAGGATCCAATCTAATTCTGACTTAGCATTGTTCAGAGGCTATTATCAGAGAAGCCCCTTCCCTTCTTTGTTCATATTCAGCATCTGACAAAAAGTACAGAAGATTAGAATCACAGAATCGTCAGAGTTGGAAGGAACCTTTAAGATCATCAGGTCCAGCTGTCCACCCAGCACTGTGACTGTAACCCCTAAACCACATCACCCAGAGCCAGATCCAGAGGCCTCTTGAACACCTCCAGGGATGGTAACTCCACCATTTCCCCAGGCAACCTATTGCAGTGCCTCATCACCCTAATGCCTAAGAGTCAAAAATGTTTTTCTAGTATCTAATCTTAATCTGAATCTCCCTTGTCTCAACTGAAGGCCATTTTCTCTCGTCCTCTCACTGCAGGCATGGCAGAAGAGACTGAACCCCACCTCACTACAGTCTCCTGTCAGGTACTCGCAGAGAGTGATGAGGTCCCCCAGCCTCATCTCCTAAAGTTGTTTCGGCTGAATGTGAAACAGATAAACATAAGGGAACTCTTACTCTGGGGAATGTGAGAATCCAACAGTGTCACAAACATGCAGATGAATAAGTAAGAGGTAACTATTGCATTACTGGAAGGAGTAGCGCTGTGAGTTCTTACACATATTCTAGTTATCCTAGGAGATGAAGATAGATAGATGCCCTCTTCTGTCTCTGATTACCAAAAAGAATGAATGTGTCCTTCATTCAGTCAGAAAGCCTACATAAATAAAATGCAATGAATTAAAATAAATTTAAAAATTTAAAGGAAAATGAGCTCCAGCAGAACAGAAGTACTGCCAGGGAAAGATAATGTCAGCCACAGGGAGGCGGGGGGTGTCTGGTGCCAAGCAAAGCCGAGGGCTGTGCAATCACCTCTATCAGTGCTCTATCAGTGTCTACACTCCAGCCAAATCCACAGAAAACAAGGAGTCAAAGATTCAGGTCAATAAGCTTATAGGCGATTTGCACAAACTGCTCCTGCAGCAAGGTAAAAAACAAAGTCATATTGGCTTTTCTTTTTTATTCCTTCTCTTTGAACTCCTTGGTCCAAACACACCCTCGAAATGTCAGTGTTATGTGCAAGAATTTAAAGAGCTGAGCTTCTTAATCCCGTTAAGAAATAAGAACAAAGTTGCCTGTAAAGATCTCCTTATTGAGCTCAAAGTGATTATGGTATAGCTGCCTTCTGCTGATCCTACTTCCACTTGCTATAGCGAAAGTGGTAGAAATTTGTCATGAAATCCACTACTGAAAAGGAAAAAACCTATTGATTGAAATGTTTCTGGTTAAAAAAATGGGGAAAGAATAAATAAAAGAAAGTATAAATATACTGCTTGATCCAGAAGCAGAAAATAGCAAGCATATTGTTAGTCACTACATGCATAACGTGAAAGAAGCAAGGTACACAGTTGCATACAGGCACACACACTGACACAAAGTCATACTCCAGAGAAAAAAGGGACACACAGAAATCATTTTCAGGGTGTTATTATAGATGGTAGTATGATAGCTTTGCACATGAAGTATGAAGGGACAGATTAATACACAGATGAACTTAGCTTTGTATATGCTTTCTTATATGAGGACTCACACTGCAGCTGTTTCTCTGAATCTCAAGCCTGGCTGCACAATCAGGTCACATGGTATAATATAAAAAATTCCAGTCCCAAGCTGGCAGGCTAGTAACAATATACATGAGCATCTTTATATGTACATGAACAGAAAACTTAGTTCAGGTTTGGAACTCATCCCTTCCTGCCCAAGAAGAATATGAGAATATAGAACCAGGTATACACTCAGTATGCAGGCCATATATTCCCTGAGTTTCCTTCTTGCTGACTTAGAACTGGATAGGAATTTCAGACTGCACTGGATTCCCCTCATTTTCCTCTTCCCCCACAAATAAAAACAACCAATGTATCAGGAACTCACCACTCAACCAGCTACAAACGTGCATCGCTACAGACACACACTGCAGTGTGTGCTACAGATGGTAAAATCATTGCATCCTGAAACAATCACTCTCCATCCCACCTCATGTATCCTCCCTACCACCCTATGTCACAAACTGAAGCAGAGCTAACATTGGGAAGCAGAAGCCACTTGCTTTCCCATCTGCCACCAGGAGTTTTAAGGCCACTGAATCTCCTTTCACTGAGGGCTGGTGCCAACGTGCCTTGTGATGAAGTAACCATGGAAAGCCTACAACGTGAGGAACAAGAGCAATAGCCATACTACAAGCAATGAACAGCAGAATTTGACACAAGTATCTTGGCAAGCAGCAAGAAATGAACCTGCCTTCTTTCACTAATTATCAGATACAGGCATTCCTTCATTTGCCTCCTTCTGGGAACAGTCCAACATTTGCTCTTTCGATTATAAACCTCCTCCATTTTCTTCTCTTGCCTCTTTCCTTCTGTGAACATAGCTACTTAACTATCTACTAATCTCAAGTGATCTCTCTTACTGCTCAAGATAATTTTCCTTTGAAAGTTAAATCTTCATTGAACACTTCTGCTAGGAAGGTCACAAGGAACTGTAATTTGTTTAGCCAGTTACCACCAATATCAAGTCACCAAGGCTCCTGTTCTCCTTCCTGTTTACAGTGAGTAAAAGATGTCATCACATGAGCATGGGAAATTCTAAGTAACACATAAGAACTTTATTTTTATTTTTCCTGAGGGTATTTCAGCAGGATGACAGCAATTGGAGACTAGAAAATCAACTATAAACTACTTCACTTCACAAATAACTTGATTTAGAACTTTGATTTTCACCCCAACACCTTCAAGTTGGCCTTTGTATTGTTCTCTTGTTTTTCCCCTCCTTCTAGCTGCCCTTCTGCAATTATTAGCCCTATCACACTTCTTCTCATCTCTTTTAGCATCACTTTATTTTCTTATTGCAACCTACAGTAGACAAAAGTTAATCTTTATCCCCTAGCTTCCAAATCCAGCCTATTCCTGTTCTGCATGGGAGACAGGCTACTTTCTCCTTATACACACTGTTGAAATACTGACATTTAACTAATAAATTTTCTACATCTGAATTTAATCTGAATTTATCTTAATCTGATACAGATTCTGATTCCACATGCCCACTGATTAAAAAAATATTCAGCAAGGGAGATTCCAGGTAATAAAGGCTTTGTGTGGATAGCATCATCAGATACCTCTTTATTGGCAGTAAAGCAGTTTGTAGTAACTAAACATAAACAGCAATTTTCAAAGGCTGTTTTCAAACTGACAAAATGTAACGCACTATCATTAAGGCGACCTTCTATGAAGTTTTTTGTTTCCACTTCAAACATAGAGATCAGTGCAGTTTGTAGCACAACATCACTATCCTGTTTCCAAAACATTCCCTTTCTCCTAATCTCACTGTCCAAACTGCAAAGAAATCAAACTTAACTGCCAACAATTATGAAGCTCTTCATCCAAAATGTTAAGAAGAATATAAGAAAATAATATAAAAAAGAATATAAAAAAATCAGAGTTGGAAGCTTAAAGCAATCCCTGACAAATAGTAGGTTGTTAATTTCCATTTCAGCTTTGAATATTTACATGCTTAAACTGTTGTTCACTTCTTCACATTTGAGTGTAAATGATGACCACATAGGAATAAATATTCAGATGCAGCAAAGTTAATTTTGTGATACTGCAGAAGTGTGGGAGAGGAGGAATTTTCCAGATTCCTTGTCATAAAAGCCATTAACAAGCAAAAGGAGAAGGGAAAAGTAATAGCAGAAAGTCAAAATTTTGAAAACGGAGAGGTTGTAAAATGACATGTAGCTCAATCAATGTGATTAATTTGCTTCACACTTTGCAAAGGCTTTTGCCTTCACCTTCTAATTCTGGCAACTATTCTGCTGAATCTATCTCACAAACCCAAGTTAATAAGATGGGAATGACAAGTATGGCTTCATAAACGTTCCTGTTTGCAATTTAGACAGTAAGGGACTGCTCTCTGCTTATAATACCATCAGGCACAGTTTGACAGGAAAATCTCTTTAGTCAAGAAGCCAAAGTTAACAAGTTTTGAACCTGCATGTCCTCTACCCTCATTCCTCAGAATGAATAGTGACTTCAGTAAATTTTTGCCTTCAGTACCTAGTTTGGACAGTAAAAAGCCCCTGGTTTTAGGTGGTACTTGAATTTACAGAGCTGGGTAAGTATAAAAAACATACAATGGATGAAGCCTCACAAACACCTCCTCCCCAACAGCTGTGTCACTTGTTCCCCATGCCTCTTGATTCTTGCAGGAAGCCCCGCTACTCATTTGTCCTCTTGTTCTGGGTTAGCTGGGAAGAAACCCCAGGGGAGGGAAATAGGGAGACAGGACAGATAAAATTTATATCCAAGAAAATACCTTTACTTTCTAGAACCTTTAATGCTCCATGCTGGCAAGGGCAGAATTCAGAGAGAGCAGAACGGATTCCCATGCCAGTTCTGATATATTTCTGGGAAAAGGAAACCTGTTGCATGAGAAAACACAGATCTTCACTTACTCCTCTCTTATTTGGAAACACTTGTCATTTACACACTGCCAATACTATCAAAAAGCAGAAGAAAAATCAAAAGTCAGGCTCCCAACACAGAAATTAGACTGCCTTTATTTGTTCACTATCCTATTTGGTACACATCTCATTTTCATGCTTTTTCATGTCCATAATGAATTGACATTCATGATGTTAAAAAATATTTCTAGGAAAAAAAGAAAAGCTTATTTCTCATACTATCTTTTCATTTCAATACTGAAGCACTACAACAAAAAACAAAAGGCTATGAATTCTTAACAGATTCATGAAAAAAACCCCAGGAATTAGTCTAGTTTTTAGTATTTATTATATAGTAGTCACAAACCCTTCCACCAAGAAAAAAACACAAAATAAAATTATTTGCTTTCCAGATTAGTTTTGTCTTCTTAGGGTTTATCTTCAGAAAAACATAGGTGGCCTCATGCTAATGACACTTAAAATGTGACCCTGAAGAAGTAGGACATTCAACAGAAGTTAAGACATTAATAAAAACCCAACACATTTCTAGTCTCCCATTCCATCCTTTTCCAGGGAGATTCCCAGTTTGTTTCAAAGTGGGACTTTTTGTCCCACTGCGTCAGCTGGAGGTAGATTAGAAATTTTATGTGCCCCTTGATCCTTCGAAATCTTCTTTTCAACTTTTCTTCTGCAGCAGTTGCACTGGAGAGACTGAAGATTCTTTTATAACTACAACACACTTATGAACTTCTGGGAAATCAGAAGATATTTAGCCTGAAGAATCAGCAGATGTCCTTAATAAAACATATAATCAAGATAATCAAGATTCAGATTTAAATGTATTCCCATTGGATGCCTGATCTTCTTTAACACAATGGCCTGGATTCAGTGTTTTCCCTGAAGTATGTGTTTATTTAAAAGGAAGATCCAAGACAAATTGAAATTCAATGTGAATTTGCAATATTGATTGCTATTTTTAAAAAAAAGATCAATTTCTTTTCTTCATTTCACCTAAAAGCATAGTATTTTCCACTGGTAGGCCCTGGAAATGCAGTAAGTAGTACAGAGAGGTAACTAAATCAAACTGATATGATATGATATGATATGAACTAATAGTGGGACATAGTATTCCACTGCTGACAGGAGGAATTCAAGAGACACCAGTATAACAATTACACCAACAGTGGTTTAAGTATTTATTTAGTACTGCCAATAACAGGAGGAGTACTTTTTTCCACCTAAGGAAAATGGTGTCTGAAAGGCATGAGAACCAGTGAACACAAGGTAATTGTAGTATTTGTTCACATGGCAGTTGTAATAGTACTAAATTCTTCCTGTTTGTAAAGAATCTCTTCATAATCTGGTCTGTCCTCATGGTCACATTTGTAGCATCTGAACTCCAAACTATCGATTAGACTGTTTTGATCTCTTAGGGTGACTTATTAAGTATCAAGAACCTGTAGCACAAGAAGTAAATTATTTTGTAAAAAGTATGGAAGCTACAATAGAGGATATGTAGAAAATACATTGTAATGCCTTTGCCACTGATGACTGAAGACTCTCTAGGAAGGACTAATATTCTGCAGTCAGAAACCTTGACTTGTCAGAGATTTATTCAACTTTGTCCAAGACAGATCAAAATAACACAAAACCAGAAGCATATCAAGTTATCATGAGAAAATGTATGTCAGTATCTGGGAAAGAACAGAAAGACAGAGAAATCATCAACATCCAAATGCCCAAGGGATTTGTGGACTAACAGAAGAACACCAGCACAACAACTTCAGCTATTTGATAGGCATCCTTACCTGCAGAAGACAAATAATAAAGCAATCAAGTGGATATCTGGCAGGAGGAAGGTTAATTCAATGTTCTAAATAACAATATTGTGTTTTTCTGCCACCTGACCGGGAAGCAGCACAATCCTGCAGACTGAACTGGTAAGAATGAATTGGTGTGTCTTATGCTAAAATACCTCAATCTTCAATAATTTGCAAGTAACAAGTGCACCAAAAAGGTATTTGCAACTTCAAAAGTTATCCTTTCACAAATCACCAGTTTTCTACCATGCATAATAAATTTTATAATAAGCTCTATTTTAACCCTAGAATCTACAGACACAATCTGTTTTCTTAGCAATGCTTCCTAGGCAGAGAAGCAATGAACAGACATGCTGCATTGCTAGCTTCAGATCTGATAATAATTGACTTCTGGGGCCTGTTCTCTACAGTTGAATAGTAGAAAATAACACTTCAAGTAAAGCATTAAGGCTAGATGATTCATGTCCCTGAAAAGTGTCTTTTAACATACTTAAATATTTATCCCCTATCAGACTTAACTTTATGAGTGACTCTTTTTCCTGTTTTTAAGGTAGCATTAATAGAGCTTTTTGTAC
Source organism: Picathartes gymnocephalus (assembly GCA_013390045.1). Lineage (NCBI taxonomy): Eukaryota > Metazoa > Chordata > Aves > Passeriformes > Picathartidae > Picathartes > Picathartes gymnocephalus. Next base: position 29,792 of record WEKY01032143.1, read on the forward strand.
ATTTTAAACCAAAAAATCTCTTTGACCAGTTGGACAAAGTTTGGCCAGTATTCTCTTGAGAGGTTGGCTACAATGATTACCTTTATTACAAAAGTATTCCACTTCTTCACAGCTCAGATTTTCAGGCTCAAACTCTGCAGAAAAGCTTTCCTCCAATGGAAAGTCTTCTTTTGAGATAGTATCATTTTCCTCAGACAGGCACTCTTCTTCTTCATCCTCAGTGGCATCTTCAAGGGGCCCTTAAAAAAGAATCAGGGATACTGTGGCAAAACCATCTAACAGGACAATGTGAAATAAAATCTTAGTGAACTCTTAACTGGCATTCTTTAGCTAGTTTTTCCTTTCACAGCTGTGTTCAGCATTTATTAGAATTGGACAAATAACATTTCATGGAAATTGAAATTGAAAGTGACTTTTCCTGATGACTTCAAATCAAATATGCAAAGTGTCATTAATAATATGTATTAATAATACTTGCACATGGGGGGTTTTCATTATTCATTGGGCTCTACTATTAAACACCAACAGTTTTAACAGCAGAAATCAAAGCTGTATTTGTAAAATGACAAACAGTGAAGAGCTTTCTCTTGTTTGTTAGTGATTGTTTTGATGCTGAATTACAGTACTTAAAATGTTCCTTTACAAGCTTTGTTAATCGAACTAAAAGTACTGATGACAGTGAAATACTACAAAGGTTTTGAGAGCACAAACTTCAGCTTATGCTGCTGTTTTGCTTCCACCAGCCCCTGATGGTATCCATGATCATTCATGCCAGACTCTTTAACAGATTCCCAGTCAATGGACCCTACTCAAGAGACTATTTATTCATTTCACAGAGGCCAAAACAATGTCCTGGTAAACTACCAGCCCAGGGCTACAAAAACACAAACTAGTTACAGAAACAGGGCATGAGTTTGAATTTGAACTGGTAGTCTGAGGTCTATGACTTTTCTTCTAGTTACCTAGAGATACTACTGCTACAGATCCTCTCGGAGAGACAGTACCAGACAGATTATAACACATAACACCAAGGTTACCAATTAAAATGTACTCAAAAATTAAAATCTTTCTTATATACACACACTTCAAAATCACTGGTTAATAGTAACTATTTGCTAAAGACATCTCTTGCACAGGATGTAGAACTTCACCCTAGATTTAAATAGAGATTTTAAATAACTGAACATATTTTAATTTAACGAAGATTTTATTAAATGTCAGTATGTTTCAAAATCCATCTTAAGACTGGATTTCAAAAGAGAGATTTCATTATACATGGTTGAGGCTTGAAAAAAATTATGTATTTCACTCTCCAATAAAAGCACAGCCTCATTTATAATTGACTGAGTATTTCTTCTTCAAAATGAAAGCGAGCTAGCTAATGAAAAAAAATGTGATTTGTATTTATATGATAGTTTTACGGTATTAAATACACTACTCCTATATAATCTATCATGCTGAGATACAATACATAAATGATTATGTTGTGTTCAATGAAAAGGAAGGAATAAATTTTTAAAGAAATCAAATATTGACTACACTCTAATTTTATGTAATTTATTACAAACCAGTGACTACCTACATTTATTAAAACAGCAAAATTCACTTTAGGCTAGGTTGTGTAATTCTTGCTTCAGAGGAATATGATGGTTACTTTTTATTGAAATTGATTGAGATTCCCAGCTGGGATTCCATAAATTAGTATAGCTTACTCTCCTCCATGGAAATAGGACTCTCTGTGCCAGCTGAGAATCTGACCAAATAAGCCCACTTTTGTAGACACATACTCACCAACAGTAGCTGTCATTCAACAATATAGCTCCTAAAATAAGGGGCTATTATTATGGCTGAAGAAATAAAGATTCTCACTATCAAAGTATCCATTACTGTTAATTGCACCTTCCAGCCACGCTGGGAAAAAATCCAGCAACTGCATATGCACAGGGAATGAAGAGTGGCTATGGCACTGTACAGAACAGAGAACAAAGCAAGAGCACACGCTGGAGCACCACGCTGCAGCTGAACATGGGCACTCCAGGCACCTCACTTGTGCCCAGGTTCATGAAATGAAAGCACAAGGGGCTCTGCACAAATTATCAGAAATACTGCTCAAATTTCATTTTATTATTAATATGTGACATTGTCTGTACAGCCATTTACTGGTGTGTACTCCTAGTAACACCTGGATAAAGAAACTAGGAAAAAAATATGCTATTTTAGGGAAATGTAAATTTTTGCCACATATAAAAATGTATTAATACCTATTTTGCATCATTTCAAGTGCAGCTCTAAGCCTAATACATTTTCCAAGTATTTTAAATCTGAGGAAAAATTTTAAACTTTAGCCAACATTTGTAGAGAAAGTCTACTTCCTGCTGAATTATTAGCTCTTTGTTACTGACTTTTATAACGTGTCTTACAAAATACAGCAAAAGCAATTTACCTGCAAGTAATCCAATTGGCATGTATACATGACATTTAGGTCTGTTTCCAGATGTTAAACCAGTTTGTTTGATCAGGTCACCAACATGTAATCAGCAAGCTAATCATCACTGTATGTTAATTAGGAAAAGAACAGAAATGCAGTTTCTGTGCTTTCATTGCAGCAGCATGGAAACACACCTTATAATTTTCATTGACACTCTTTCCAGGAAAGGAGAATAAATACAATGTACACACCAGCTCCACAGCGCTGGTTCAAATCCCTGTCATTTTGTGGGCCCGGACTTTATTTTTCAAATCAATCTTAGACTAAAAAATATACTGACTAATGCTACTATAGACACATCCTATGTACAAACAGGTACATAACATTTCCTAAAGTTTCATGTCCAAGCATTTGCAAACATAAATGCAAATGCTGTCACATCCCAAGGAGATCAGAAGGGTGCATGCATCCACACCAGGCTTTGCCTTGCACGTGCAGCCCACGTACAAAACCCAGCCAAGTTCATCCAGGCTCATACACACACACATGAGCTTAACCTAACAGGGGCTGGCCCAAGCCTGTGCCCCAAACACCAGCAATGGCAATTGCTGAAGTTGGAGGATTCATGAATAAATATTTCTCCAGGTTTCAGGCAGCTGCTGCCTTGCCTAATTCACCCATCTACAACCTGATCTTTGGGACAAATTCTGTCTTATGCATGTTGAGCTGTCTTTCATTTTTTAAGTGTCAAAATACATTCAGCTCATGCCCAGAGCTGGTATATTTTAACTGATAACTTAGCTAAAGAGTAAGGCATTGTACAACATGAATAAGACCAACTCCCAAGAATAAGATCAAAATTAAGTATTTCTCAGTTGCTAGTTTCATGGGAACTCAAAATTGATGATTTCTGTGGCCATTTTTAATTATCACTCAAACATACAGTGGGTTAAAGAAAACACTAAAATCCAAAGCCATTACAAGGAAATAAAAATAGAATAAATTCTCTACTCTTGACTACTTCATCTAATTACTTACACATAAACATACAATAAATAAAAATACATTTTCAGAATCTCACAATAAAGAGTATATGGAAGTAAGTATTCTTGACAAATGTAAAAACACTAATATGCTTATGTTTGCCTGATTTGGTCACGTGCCAGCAAAAACTCTAGCTGGAACCAGTAAATTACATCAGCTAGAGGACTTAGAATTTATCTGGTTCAAGACTTATAGGTAGGTTATCAACACTGACTAACTCCTCTATGTAGGGAACAACCTGCACAAAAGCTACTGCAACTTTTTACGTGATTTAAAATACTTAAAACTACAGGGTCACCTAGACAAAAATAAATGCATGTAAAAATAATAAGAGTTTCTTTCAACTGTTCCCTGTGATAGTGTTTTTTTTTTCCCCCAGTTGTTATTATGTTGATATATTACCTTCAACACTCCAAATACAGGTTAATCAGTTACTTTAGTACCATGATTTACCTTCAGCATTTCTTTTAAAATGTTGATTTAATAGTATTATTTCCATTACTTAAACTAATCATCTTATTAAGTACTTGTGGCACAACATGTACTATGTCTACTCTTACTTCAACTGGACCAGGGTTAAGGTCCGATCCTGTTCTGCTGAAAAATCCTTTTCAATAACTGCTGATTTAGTGTGACTTTACAGCCAATAGCCATAATGACAGAGCAATGAAAACCCAAAAATTGCTACTGCTGAAATTTATCTGAGTGTCACAGTGATCTGACAATAAACAGCTCTGAGATATGATTAGACTCTTTAATAATTAAAGCAGTAAAATTTCAAACTTAAGCAGTTTAAGAATTTAGATGAATAGTTAATTCCAGAGACAATCTAGATGTTTGTCTTCTCATTTCAGCAATTCTTTTCCTATTAGCAGTTTGCAAAAGAACATGATGCAATATAAGGAGAGGTGATTCCAAAATGCTGCAGATTAGCCAGATAATGATGAATAGTTAAGAATTCCCAATCGCACTAGGTAAAACCTCAATTTCTAATCTTAAATGGGGGTACTTTAATTTGAGCCAAATTAAGTCTCTATTAACTCATTCTGTATTTTGCATAAAGCCCTGAAAAAAGCTTTTTCCTTTATAGAACAAGCATATTGTACACAACAGATGATTTAGAGGGGTTGAGTAGTTTACTTACTCACTTGTCACTTACTCAAGCCATGAATATTTGTTGATATGAACACAAATCTCAACTCCTTTTGCAAATAGCACAGATAAACAAGACACAGTAGAAAACAGTACAACTAGTGACAGCAACGAAGTAGTCAATGTGGTAGAAATCTGTATGGCTTAATGGACACAGTAAGTCCACTTTGAGAAACCACCACATATAATTTGATACAAATAACAGTATCTACTGAGGAGAGGCTGACCAGTGAGCTGCATGAGCCTTCATGGAGAAAATTACTTCTGATTGAGGCCACTTGCCAGCACAGTGTGGGGAAATCCGAGCTGTGCTCCCTAATTTGTACCAGATTTACAGGCACTCAAGGACATATTTTCTAGCACTATTATTAAATGCTAAATAAATAAATATTCCTAAAATATCGTATACTGTAGTGCAAATGCAAACATATAGATGCAAGCACACAAAGATAGCTAGCTAAGTGGCAATCCCAACACAGTGAGTAACAGATGCTACCTCAGCATTTAAAAGGACAGGCCACATTTAACAAAACAAAACCAGCATTGTAATAATTTTAATAACATAAGAGTGTGAGAATGAACCATCAGAAAAGGATTTAGACTCACTTAACAAAAGATACTTTTGCTACAATAAACACTCCTCTAAACACAAATTTGAGCATCGAACCCCTTGAGCACATTAGTCCTGATACATCAGTGCTTGACTCCAGTTTTATGGTACTATAACTGTAATGAAATAATTGAAATTCAATAACATTAAACCGGGTAAGTTCTGTAATAATTTCTCATAGTCAAATTCATCAGACTTTGCCCTAATGAAACCACTTAAATGCATGCTCAAATTAAGCACGTGCTTAATATGCTTTCCTGTCCAGTGTTTTGCACTTAAAATGCATGTATCCTATACCAGAAAAGTACCATTGAAATAATTATCTCATGAAAATGTGGTTAGCTTCATCCTCACCTACCAATATTGTCCTACATTCCCACAGCAGCAACATAAATCAGTGCTCTTAACAAATTAAAAATGCCTCAGAAAGCCTACAATACCTGACAGTGAGTGGCTTGGGAGAAGTTAATGAGTATAATTAGTAGTAGCAGCATTAAATAGTAACAACTTCAATAAATCAGGAGCCTGGAATTCACTGGATCAACATCAGACATTTTGCATGTTCTGTGGGATCCATTCAGTATTTCCTAGGAAAACATGCTGCCACATACAGATTATCCTTAGCTCATGGTGAAACCTAGATATGTGATGCTCTCTGATTACAGAGGGAAAAGCTTCAGAAAAATCAATCCATTTGTCTCCTGTTTCAACGTGAACATTTCCTTCTAAGCAGAAGTGATTACTTAAGAACAGCAGCAGGCAAACACTTCATATTAATTCACATTGTAGGGAATTTTTTTCTAAAAATTCAGTCAGGAATACTAAAAATACAAAACACAGCTCAATTTATTTAATTTTAAATAAGGCAATGGGAGTGATGACACCATATGATAATTAAGAGTTCTCTTCCTCTTGGGAAGTTTTCCATACAGGGTTCCCTTAGAGACTTCTCTGTCCCCTTCAGTCCATTGAGTTTACTGGGTGTTTATCTCAACTAAATTATTTCTGTCATTCCTATTATATTTTGTGCTATACTTAAGAGATGCAGTGCTGTCTGTGCACATTGAACCTCTCCAGTCTGTTTAGCAAATTGGCTGAACTTCAGAATTTTTGTCCAGATTGGAAGACTGCTCCCATTTGTAAGCGATTCCTTACATCTCCATTGGGCCATCCAAGCAGAATGAACCATTTCTCACTTTCAAACCGAGAGAAACTTTATGACCATGATTCAGTGACAAACTTAATAGAGAGAAAGGAAAAGAAATGCTTTTTGGACACTATAAATCTATACCAGCCTGATGTAATTGAGCTTAACAGCAAGAAAACGGTACAAAAGCATACTTCTGTAGGAAAAAAAAGTTGTTTTTAAACACATGAGTTCTTCCTACAGCCACTCACTTTTAACATAAGTTGCATCAGGGGATCTGGTAGGAAGGAAACATTTTTATTAATTTTCCCCTTATCTGTAAGAAGAATGCTGATTTTTTTTTTTTTCATTTACGTTTCTTGCCTGCAGGTAGCAGACCAAGAAAGTCATATAGCAGAATTTTTTCCTTTTGATTAATTTCTTTCCATGTGTTATGTTATTTCTTATATATAATTGATTTCAGGTTTTGCTTGTAGCTGTACATCTTTTTATATCTGTACCTACTGCCTTCCTTCAATCAAGAAAGTTGAAGGAAATTACCTGAATTTTGTTAAGTTTATTAAAAAAGGAGCTCGGTGAATATTTAAATTGAGTTTTGAAATGGTAATACAAGAAAGATATTAGAGAATTTTAATAGTGGGTTCAATTTGACCCACAGACTATTGTAGAAAGGGTCAAATTTTATTCAAATTATTTCTTTAAAAAAAAAAAAATGAACCCTTTGATTTTATTAAAGTAGATTAATATTCTTCACTGCTAGGTCTTTTGGCACTTTGGTGCATGACAGCATTAACTGTGCTTGTATATGAACTTTTCAAAGACCTTTAAATGTTCCAGTAATTTGGAACTTCACTTTCATTTATCCTCTTGTCTTCTTTTCTCTTACCATTATCCAAGAGGCCACAACAAAATTGACAGTGCCGATGGTCAGTTTGCTCTTAGAGCCGGCCAGAATATTTCCAATCAATAAAAGTGAAATGATGAAAAAGGAACCATTGAAAATATGCTTAGGGAGACATTAATTTCAAAAAAATAGCATGCAAGTGCACACAGAACATGAACTGTAAGACCTTTGCAGTTAAGTATCAGACCTCAGTTTTCAAGCAGGGGCTCATGCCAAAATACATGTCTTAATTCTACCTCCACTTGTAACAGCTGCGCAGCAGATGCTCCACAGCAGATGCTGTTCTGTGTATTTCTGGTGATACAAGAGAAGAAGAAGAAGAACAGAGGGGACAAGATGAGTATTCTGACTCAGCACCCTCCTAAAATCACAGCAGCAACACAGAACTACCACAGCACCAGAGTGCACCAATTTCCAATTTTCCTGAAGGGAATTTGTAACTAAAGCCTACAAAGCAAACAACAAGCTGGACATAAAGCTCTCAGAGATGCATTTGTGATCCTTTTAGAGAACTTTTCATGTTAGGAATAATTTTACAATGGTAGTTTATCAGTAGTTTTCCTATATTTAACAGAGTAAACAAGGAATATTTCTTGTTTCCTTACACAGAAATATTATCCCTGAAGTATTTTCCCCTGAAATATGACGTATTTTTCCACTTTTAAACCCATCATTTTTTTTCTCTATGATTCCTATCTGCTAAATTTTACAAAACAAATTTTGAAACTACTGGCAATATCATTTGCCCCATGATACACAGTTCCTTTTGATGAAAATATCCAGTTCTAGTGTATTGTTTTAGCTAAGTAAGTATTATGATAATGTTTAAACTTACAGGCTTAAAAAAAATAGAAAAAGAAAACACCACTCGTGTAAGAAGATGCCTTGTTAATTGTGTTCTTCCCTAAGATTAAATGTAAACGGAAAAAAGGGTATAAGTTATAACTTTTTTTCTTAACATGTTCATATTGTTTTCTACAGGTATTTTGAGATTTGATAACTACCTTTCTAATAAAGAAAAATCTCTCATCTTGCATCTTACAACAAAGTAGATGAAAATTAAAGGTGCAATTTTAGAACAATACCCAGACTCTCTTTTCAGTTTGTGGTACTACTGTAGGGTTTTTTCTTAAACTCAACCTAAGAGAACAGGGAATAGACACATCTACACCAACCAGTCTACACCAACACCTGTCATATAATATCTATGCTATGCTGCTCTAAACAGTCCAGGGAAATCCTCTGAGGATTCAGGATCCAGGAATTTTCAGTGAATCCTTTCCTCCAGTCATAGCAAACTGTGATACTGGTAAGAAGACTTTCTTTCCATGTCCTAATCCTCACCATTCAGAATTTCAACCACGTAGGTGACACACTGCCTGTTCCTCAGGAGACCTTTCCCTGCAGCTCATCTCCTTCACCACATACTGCTATAGCAAAGCAGTTTCCAACATCATACCCCAAATAGGATGAATTTTATCTTGCACATTGGCAAGTGATATCTGGAGCTGAAAGCTTTTCAGAGCCATGAAGACAGCAAAAGTTCAGTCTGCTTCCAACTCCAGTGCTGCCCTTACCCCAACCATAGGACTTCACTGGCAATCACATGAGTAGTGAGTGACACATTCTGGTATTTGCTAATCACTGTTCTCACTCACCTGCTGGAGGGAAAAATGTGATGCAAGTAGGAACACTTTGAAGCCACTAATGATGCTGCTGCAGTGTATTTAATGGCCGGCATGTTAGCTACGATGAAAGAGGAACCTCACATCAAGTACATTAAGGGATCAGAGGAATACATACTCATTACTCGCTGTAATTTTACATCCCCAGTTTCAAGACAAAATACTCACATTTTTCTCATCCAGCAAAGACACACTATACTGCTACAGAAAATAAAGGGGTCTTTTTCCTTCTGCTTATTTAATATTTTCTAAGTTTGTATGTCGCTACATATTATTCCTGTGTATCTTTTGTTTCTAGCTGCATTTCCTCAGATGGAAACCGGTCTCTCATCTCTGTATATCATCATGCAATTAAATCAAAAAAGCAGAAAAAAGGAATCTGGACTTTTTAGGTGCAGAAATCAGTAGTGAACCCATGACTTCTCTCTCCCGTTACTATTTCTCTTCAAATTACTATTGCTTTTTTCCCCATGTCTTTTCTAATGTAAGTGAAGCAGAGAATACTGCAGAAAAAAAGAGCCCCTGAAGACAGCCCAAATTCAATCTCTAGTAACATGGCCAAAGTTACAAAGATTGTATGTATTGTATTATTCAGTGCCAATTTGGGTTAGACCTCAATAAAAAGTCAGCACACCTAAACTGACTCATAACACAATGACACAGTTAAAGGAAAAACTTTGAAACACAGCAGGTGGTAACAGACACATGGAAAAAACCACTATGCTTTATGTGACTACCAGTTCTAAAGTACCAGGAAAGAGAAGTTAGGAACTAACTAAACCCCAAACTTCATGAATTTTGTCTCACAGACATGTACTAGAATGCATGGTAATTCAGCTTATAGAGGTTCTTTTAATTTGACAATAATATGACCTGCTAAAGCAGGTTCACCTGCTCAGGGCTGTGTCCAGGTGGGTTTTGAATATCTACAGAGAAGGGGACTCCACAACCTCTCTGGCAGTCTGTTTCAGTGCTCAGTCATCCACAAGTAAAGCTGCTTTTCTTCACATTTAGATGAAACTTTCTGGGTTTCAGTTTGCGCCCTTTCCTCCTTATCCTGTCATTGGGGACCACTGAAAAGTAAGGCCCCACCCTCTTGACACCCACTCTTAAGATATTTGTATGCATTGAAAAGAGTCCCCTCTCAGTCTTCACTTCTCCAGAACAACAGGCCCAGCTCCCTCAGCCTTTCTCCATAAATGAGGTGCTCCAGCCCCCTCAGCATCTCCATAACCCTCCTAGTGGACCATCTCCACTTGTTCTTTGTCTTTCCTGAACAGATAGTCCAGAACTGGACACAGCACTCCAGATGTGCCTCACCAGGGCTGAGTAGAGGGGCAGGATCACCTCCCTCACCCTGCTGGCCATGCTCCTGCGAATGCAGCCCAGGACACTCAGCCTTCTTGGCCACACAGGCACACTGCTGGCTCATGGACACCTTGTTCTTCACTGGGACACCCAGGTCCTTTCCCCACAGAGCTGCCTTCCAGCAGATCAGCCCCCATCCTGTACTGGTGCAGGATCCTGTGGAAGCCAACACCTGTGCTAAACCAGAGAGACTACTGCTCACTTAGAACTGCTTCCAGCTGAGTATGATCAACACGCAGCCAACAGGAGGAGGGGCGTTAACATAAAAGCCAACGGGTTGCAGCTTGAGAGAGACTCGAGAGAGGAAATCTTGTGTTGTTAAAGAGGTGCTCCAAAAGTTTGTCTGTCTCAACTAACAATGCTAACAGGAGTCTCAGGTACCGTTGCTGTGTGTTGTGATTGGCAACAACAACTGCTGACCCCGATGCGATTTGAATGCACAATTCCCAGAAGGGAGAAAAGAGGAAGCGGCAGGATGAGCTGCCACAGAGATGGAGCCCAGCAAAGCTGAGAGTAGTGGATTCTGCAGTCCAGGCCAAATTTTTGACATGTTAGTTAAGGTGAGCTGCTAGAGGTTAATGGACACTTTAGTTAAGGTGAGCTGCTGGGGAAACCCTGGTATAGGGAGTCACTTATCTAACAAAGAAAAGACTGGACTATCTTCAAAATAAAACAAAAAAAGTGAGCTATGGAAGCCAATGCCTACTTTAGAGAGACTGTTATTCAAATTCTTGGGTATAAGGAACCAGCCCTACCTGGCCTGAGGCACAGACAATTCTCTAAGTCTCAGATGCCACTGGAGAAGTTCCCGGTATAGGGAGTCACTTATTAAACAAAGAAAAAACTGTGCAGTTTTCCAAATGAAAACAAATGAGTGACCTGTGGAAGCCAACACCTGTGCTAAGCCAGAGAGACTGTTGCTCGCTTAGAATTGTTTCCAGCTGAGTATCATCAACAGGAGGAGGTGCGTTAACATAAAAGCCAACGGGTTGCAGCTTGAGGGGAGAGACTCAAGAGAAGAAACCTCGTGCAGTGAAGGAGGCGCCCCAGGAGTTTGTCCATCAATCAACAATGCCAACAGGAGTCTCGGGTACCATCGCTGTGCGTGTGTGTCGTGACTGACAACGGCAGCGACAGGGCCCTACACCTGCCTTTGTTGAACTTCATTGGTGTCTCTCCACCCAGCTCTCCAGCCTGTCCAAGTCTCACTGAATGCCAGCACAGCCTTCAGCTGTATCAGATACTCCTCCCAGTTTTTTATTGTCAGCAAACTTGCTGAGGGTACATTTAGATTCTTAGAGCCTTGAATTTTAAATACCTACAGGGGATTTGCTATTTTTAATCCCATAATGGGAGTTTATTGATATATAGAACAAAACTGAAGGGTCTCGAATTAGAACTAAGTCTTTAGATCACATCGTAAGATAAACTAGTAGTGTATGTTTCAAGAAAAAACAAATAATCTGAAAAAAAAGTCAGGTAGAATAAAATTACTCCATTTGTATTGATTTATTCTATGTTGTATTTAGCCACAACAAGCCAACAATTGGGCATTAGCAAAGTCCCTTCCACGTACGATGATCAGAACCTGAGGACCCACAGTAAAGATATATTAATGCATAATTTATTTTCTGTGGATATTCAGATCTCATTTTTTCCCACTAAATGGTCACTTATGATTAGTTACAATAACAGTTGGTGTAATTTATTATAATGCACCATAAGGATCAAATTTTAAGGGTGTATTTTTTCTTTTTTTTTAAGATTCTTCAAAGAATAACAGTATTACAGCACTTATTTTGTTAACTAAAAATATAATGGACTATTAATCTTCATCATATACATCTTAGAAACACCATGAAAAAACAGTGACTTTCATCATCACGTCTCAGGAATACATAATACAATGACACCATAGTCTAGGTCATATACAGAGTGGGATTTATTGAATAACAACATTCATAGGTTATTTAAAGCTAGTTATCTTTATACATTCATGTATATACAAATAAGCAAACTACATCTTTTAAAATAAATTAGAAGTGCATGTAATAATGTACTTGAGTTCTTTAATATCCTTGCTCATTTTTTCACTACTTTAATTTGATTCGTCACTGGTAGGAATTGCAAGGTTGCACAAAATACATTCTATGTCCCCTAGAGTTGGCATAACCTGCTGGTTTTCTGAGTTAATCACTAATTAATAATTCGAAAACAGAAAGTCATTATGTCATTTCCAGACAATGAGCTTTTAAATGGTGCATGTTATGTCCTAGCCTTTTCAGTAAGAAAAAGTTTTTTCCTCTGGAAACCAGATGGCTGGTAAGTGTTATTATGAGACTATGCAAATCTCAAAGCAATAAGCATGAAATCAAAACAAGAATTCATTCTTCTCTCCTTTTATCATGAGCGTTGTTAACCAACTTATGGAATAATACACTTCAATGCTTTGGCAATGATGAGTTGACAACCCACCTCCTCTTTCTTTTTCATAGTAAATAGTTCTGAAAACAATTTTTGCCTATACTTTTAACCTTCCTAGTGTCTTGTTCTACATGTCAAACTCAAATGAGGTAATCTTATTCCAGGCTAAACCTCCTCAGTAAACTTACCGACTTGAAAAGCTTACTGACTTTACTACTAATATAATTTGATTATCAAAAGATCTTTCACTGGCTTATGTTTTGGATTAGCCAATTTTTTTCCTGTTAGGCATGAAATCCAGAAGAGTTATTTGTTATTTTCTATCACTTTAAGGGGTGCATGTTCATGAAAGTACCAGCTTCACTCAAACTAAAATTCTACACTTCAAAGAAGATTTTCAAAGCTCAACTAATAGAGCTGCATCACTTTGCAACATTCTATGCTACATAATTTGCAGAATATTCTGAAAAATCTTAAATTTCTAAGGCTGACCAAAAAGAAAACTAAGGAACTGAATGAGAAATATTGATGTCCAAAGTAAATTGGCTCCTAAATATTTAGAAGTACCTTAACTGATGAAACACACACTTAAAAAAATTTCCCATGGAGCTAAATACTTTGAAAAGCTCTGGTATGGGAAGACACTGTTAGAAAGAAAAGTTGCAGTGTTATTCTGTATGTCTTAGTCCTATTTTTCATTCTTGTTTTTTTATTAATCCTTGACATATTCACCGCTAATATATTTTAGTACTGAATTTCATCATTTGTATTTTAAATCTTTACACATAGCATAACTTATGGAAACATTTCAGTATTCTTACAACATGTTTTCTGTCTGTATTAACATGTTAAAACATTTCTAGCTACTGTAAGGTTGTGTCATTTGATGATGCAAATAAGAGCAGTAACAATTATGTAAAACTGCTATTGGTTTATCATCAAATAATGTCAAAATATGACTAAAGAACTAATGCACAAAATAAATTGAAACTCTTTTCCCCAAAAGACTTCTTGACAAATGTAGTTTCCCTTAATGAAAAACAAAACTATATTTTTCAAAGTATTCTCCAGTAAATAATTGCCATTTAAGATCTCTTGCCATAGCTACTAACCTATCTCTCTGATCTGAGTGACCCTGTGTGAACAGGGGGTTGGACAAGATGACTTCCAGAGGTCTCTTCTAACCTCAAACATTCTGTGATTCAGTGTTAATACCAGGAGATGCTGCACATTTCCTTGTACTATTTTACCAGAAGCTAAAACCAATAGAACTCTCTGGAGTACTCTATTCTAGGCTTCCAACCCCAGCACCAAACAGACTTAAAGGAAATAAACATAAGAATATCCTTGAATTCCTCCAAAACAATCAAACCAAGAACAATTGCTCTAGTGAGATTTTAGTTAGACACAGACCTCAGTACCAGGTACAAGGATCCACCAACGTGATCAACACTTCTTGCATCTGGGTCCTGGAGGGTTTGACTGTATGTCAGACAAGCTCTTCACTCCATCTTCCCCTTAAGTTCTATACCATAATTGAATTTCTCCTGTCTGCTGCTGTTCTGCCCTAAGCTTGTGAAAAACTGCATTACACTCTTCCCATTCTTCATACGGGCACAAGCACATGGTACAGTATGTTTAGCAATCACACAAAATCCAAGGCAGTATTTTGTTTAATGTTGTACCCTGTATTCATGGAAGAATAATGCTTAGTTAACCAAATCTGGTACCACTTAAATTGGCCTATAGGAAAGCCAATGATACCATGCCACTTCTGCCCTGGAAACACAGAACTGATCCTCTAATATTGTTATTGTACTTTGCCTGTTTCAGTTTTAAAGATCAAGATGCTATGTTTACACACCTTCCTTAGGAACAACTGTTCCTTAATGGAAAAGAAGTCGCTTAGAGCATTTTGCCTAAATGCTCATGGAAAAATTTTTCAGTTTCAATTTATCCCTCTTCATTATAACTCTTCTGAAGACACATTTTTTCAGGTGTTACCTTCAAATACTAACAGCCTTTTGTCATGACCCTTTAAATTATCACCTTACTAAAAGGCAAGTGTTCTTACAATTTAATCTTCCTCACACACTACAGTCTAAGAGTTACTCAGAAATCTTACTTCTTGATCCTGTGAGCATCCTTCTCTGTTCTTCCTTACATCTTCCAGTACTAAGGTGACTAGAACTGAATATAGCATGAATTCAGCATATAGTTTCTGCTTTGTAGGGATCAAAAAGGCAGATGACAGCAAATATTATATGAGACTGTTACATCTCAGAGAGCACTGAAAAATCAGCAGGAATCCATGACACTTTGGAATACAAGAAGTATCGAGGACTAAGACAGTGGTTAAAGTGGATGTTACTCACCACAGAAACACAGACAACCAACTCAAGTAGTTGTACTATTAAACAGTGTCAATTTCAAGACTGCTTTTATAAGAAGAGGTTTGAAATCAAAGCATAAAATATAACAGCAGTATTGATAAAAATGATTAGCCATGGTTAATAATACAGAAGAGAACACCAAAAAGGAGCTCACTGCACTGCTTTTCACAGGCTGCATAGCATTGTCATGCCATATGGTAACAAAAATTGTTCCAAAAATAATTAGATTTTCAAGATGGACATGTTTATAGAAGAGACATTACTAAAACGTCTACAGTCTGCAATAATATGAAATGTCATCATGCATTACATTGTATTGCTACTCCTGTGGGTGAAGCAGATTAAGGAGAGGAATTGTGGGTTCTCTTCCCAGTTCATGCCAGAAAACTCAAAAATATTTGAAGATTTGCAGCATAAGAAAACCAGACCATGGAATGGCAGGCTGAAGCAGATATTCATTTTTACAGGTTAATAATCTTCTCCTACGCTTTGTTTTCCTCCTCCTCTCCTCTGCCATCATTGCCACTCAACTGCCATCAAATACAGTAGTTCAATATACCTTAATTTAGAACATTTTACAGCCAATTCATATATAATGACTATCAATAATATTAGATTATTGTGTCAATACTACTGGAGAAACTATTGTTATCATGCCACTGCCAACATGTAATAGCTATTTATTTAGCACAAGGCTGCTGGAAATGTTTTTCCTTTTTATGCACCCTTTTAAGGGTTTTCTTGATGTCCCAGAAAAAGAAACACTCAGAACAGCATTTTTTTCTCATCATCAATATCCAGACTTGAAATATCCTTAAGGGTTATTCTGTTGCCAGTTAATGTCCTCAGATGTCCTTCCAGTTTTCTCTGGCAAGCAATATCAAATTTCAGGGAGTTGCACACAATGCAAACCAACATATTTGTGCCTTCACCAAAACAGGTAATACCAGATGAAGGGAATAGCTTTGGTTTTTAACTTAGAAAAGAAAGCAACAGGGTGAGAGGGAAAGTTTCTGATGAGAAATTTGAAGCAGTCTTCAAAAAAATAAGCACACTTTCTTCCCTGTTGCCAGACTCTCTCATGGTGTTCCCTTCCTCCCGTGCTTTGCAGCCGTCCTCATGACATTCACAAACCATTGTGCCTAGAACCAAGTACTTCTCAAATCTTTTCACACTGCATGGGACACAGCCTTCAAATTATGAGATACAAACATAAATATGTCACACTTGGTTTAAGCCTCAGAGCCAAATATACAGTAAAGCAGACGAGCTTACGGCTGCTTGACACTGAAGGGAGCACTTTGGTCTAGACCTGTACAGCTGATTTATGACCATAGATATGCAAGACTACAGTACCTAGAAAATATCATTTGTTGGAATTAAATACATACAAAACTGTTTTGAAGCATGGCTCATGCTCTATAGAACTAAGCTACGCTGTGTTGTAGATCCATTGATTAAACATTTCTATGAAGTTAATTTATATTTTTTTAGCAAACTTCTCTTTTAATGTTTCTATTATTGGTTACTTCTTTGCTCTGGCTATTACATGTGTACTATAGAAGACTCAAAACTTTGATATTTGTCTTTAAAATCATAGATAACATATTCTTGATGGACAAAAATAAATGTAACATCAACATGTTTTTATGAATAACATCATCACACAAGTTATATTAAAGGTAAGATGAAATGAATAATACTAGTAGAACAAAAAAAGGTTGACTTCAGACATATTTTGAGAAAAATGCATCAGGGACAAGCATTTTAAAATTAAGCCCGATTATCTGACTGAAACAAAGCTATAGAGTGGGAATTGCAACATGAGAAATCCTCAGAAATATCTTTGAACTAAACAACAAAAAGAAGATAGATTGGTTTATAAATATCTTGGAAAATTGTGTAGCTAAGTACTACCATGTTCTTACATGAAACCTAATCTAAAGAAAACCACTTCTATGCCTTTAAAAATGCAAAATCTATGCCTTTAGAAGGGCAAAATCTTTATAGAAGACTGATTCCTGAGGGTAGCAGGGATGGGGTAATGATAAGAGAGAAACTTTTCAAAAAGGTTTGATGGCTTTCAACACAATCTAATACAAAATTAGCAGTCTACTACTGGTAGTGCTAATGCCAGCAATTTAAGTAATTTCTACACCCAGTCTAGAAGCTATTAAAAAATATGAAAACTAGTGAGCATAGCAGATGCATTCATATCTTACTTCCAGTGAAGATTACCACTGGAACAAAAAAAACCACCTGGTGTTCATCCTTACTATCAAAATTCCTTCTCTTTATAAAAGGCTGGAAGAGAACATTTTGCACTTCTTGATCTGGTCAGTGTTAAGTATGGCTATTTATAATGCAAGCAAATTCAAAATATACACTGATAAACTGGCATCAAGAGTCCATTCTAGATTCAGAATTATCCAGGAGAGAGATCTGCTGTCAGTCCAAACATGTAAGAGAAAACTGCAGGCTCATTGAGATGACTACAAATTAACCTGCTAACTCCAGACTGAAATTATCTTCTTGTCAAGAATACAAGACCTTCATCAACTTCAGTGTAATAAAGGCTTGGTTTAAGACACAA
Organism: Picathartes gymnocephalus; assembly: GCA_013390045.1. Classification (NCBI taxonomy): domain Eukaryota; kingdom Metazoa; phylum Chordata; class Aves; order Passeriformes; family Picathartidae; genus Picathartes; species Picathartes gymnocephalus. The sequence continues at coordinate 47,540 of WEKY01032143.1, forward strand.
GTAATGGGAATATAAACAGGAATAACGTTCCTTCAGGTAGCTACTTTTTGGGTATTTAAGTACAGATAAGCCTCTTGCATGTCAAGGTTTTAGTCTGAAGATGGACAGTACGATCCTCTTCTCATTACTGACTGTTGTTGACAGTCACCAAAATCACACACAAGAAGCTCAAAGGTAGATCAGTGCATACCTGCACTGGTGTTTCTACCCACCTCAACAATGACAAGTACGACTGTGATGAAGGGCCCTGTGCTGCAGTGAAGGAAAACAGGTCTCTGAAGTAAATAAAATACCTGTTGAATAGCCACTGGAAAGTATATGATAAAGCCTTGAAAGACCCCTGATGGGGGCTTCTCTCTTTTTACATTTTCAAATTTTCTTTCCCTCATGTCCCTTGCTTTTTTTTTTTTTTTTTTTCCATTTTGTACTGATTCTTTAGCAGATACTTTTTATTAAATGCAAATATTTACTATGCCATAACCTATATTGTTTCACACCATACTGACTTCTGTGGAATGTTTTATTATGTCATGGGAACAGCATTACCCAAAAGAAGAGACTGAACTTATCCTAGGAATGTTTTTACATTTTTAGACTTATAAATACTCCTTACAAATTTGGAGTCATTTAAAAATCTCTGGAAATATGAAAATAAATCCTAAGATTCATCTCAAAGGTGAAAAGTATAATAGACTTCACTGTCAGAGGAAGGGTGGGGTTTAAGCACTAATTTTAGTTGCTTACTGTTCTAAGCCAGATGTGAATTCTTTGGGATCACAGGGTTAAAAACCAAAAGCAAACAAAAAACACAGCACCCCTTTCCTCCCCTCCCTTGATATTATTCAAGTCTTTTAATCTTCAAAGTTGGATCAACTGAACCAGTTTACTTTACAGCGTCATTTGGGCACTCAACTACATAACATTTTTTCCCAGTAGAAATGAACCAACAGTTCTATAGCCAAATTTCTAGCTCTATCCTACACACCACTGCAAGTGCTTTTCTTTGGTGGTGTGCACACACTATATGCTGGCAGGTGTTATGAAAAGGAATTCTTATTTGACGTTTCACAGGGGAAAAGTTTTTCAAAGTTATGAAACCTATCCAGTAAAAATTAGGCCAATGCAGTCTAAAAATTTTATTTGAAAATTAAGATTTTGTATAAAAAATTAGTTCTCTACCTGAAAACACCAACAGTTTACTTATTTATTTCTGTTTATGACAGTAAAATCTATAATCTGCTCTAATTTATAAACTGTGATTTACTTTAAGTCTTCTTCTAACCTCTGAATCACAAAACTTTCTAATGCAAATAAGTATCTTAGAATTTCCCGGGGAATATTCCTGTATCTGGTGTGATTTCATTGGTCATCAAGAACAAGAAGCCAAGAAAAGGAAAGCAAACTGTAATCTGTGTTTTGAGGGAACATCAGGCACTTTCTAAGTAAGGGCACACACAGTTCTGCATAAGAGTTGCACCAGTCCTGAAATATCCAGTAAGTCACTTTTTGCTGAAAAAACCACTGCTTTGAATTATCTACCTTATTAAATACATCCTCTATTTACCCAGCAAGCTGTTTAAGAATCTCATATCAGCTTGTAGGTTCCAGCAGCCTCAATTTCATTCAGCCTTACCAAAACCACTGCTGAAGAGGACAGTCTGCTCTGAAGAAACGCAAACCACCCCTATTAATTCTGTTGGAAGTACATTGCCTAGATCACTTGAAATATTTCTGTTTACAACCAGCATGCCAGGGAATGACAATCCAGTCTGTGCAAGAAGTTGAATTCAGGTAAGAAAGGAAATATCCCTGTGAATTAAAGACCTCTATGATGTCTTCTGTTTCCTCAGAGATCTGGCTTTCAGTATAGTATTAGTTGCAGTCTTGAGGTGGGTGTTTTTGAGATCAGAATAATAATGCGTACTCCATCAAATATAACCATAAATTTCATGACAGAGACCTAGGCATTTAATTCCTGTGTTTTTTTACTGTAGTAATATTAAGTAAAAATTTTAAAATGTAAGAGATCCAACCAGTATCAAATTAATGTTCAAATTACTGATCAATTATCAATCTGCCCTAACTCGGAAATAATAAAAAGTGCAATTCGCACAATCTCCTTTTATAATCTGACATCCCTGACTGGGCTTTTCTCAGGAAACTTTAATATTTAATGCTTCATCTACAAGAGCAATAAAATAATTATCAGAAGATATTCACAGCAGTGAAAGTCAGAACTTCCTCAGGACCCAAAAGGAAATGTTATAATTCAGTTCTACAGTACAGTTTTAGTCACTGCTACCTACACAAAACTGGTTTATTAGTATTACTATTAATGAATCCATATGCATATTTTTTACATACACTGGCATACAATTACCACTATTTGAAATGACTTTGTTTTATTTGCTACAATAGAAATCTTTAACCAGATACTATCGTTTAAAGCACAGCAGGCTGTTCATTTCTTGGAAATATGCACACAAAATCCTGCTTATGGAACTGTGTTGGTCAACACGTGACGATTTAATACAAGTTTTGTCACCTCTTCAGCCAAACAACTGCAGCTTCTAATTCCAGACTGAAGCTTGTATACACAGTAACAACATTCACCTATATTTAAATCTATGCTTTGAGCCAAGTTTCTGTCCTTCAAGGGTCTGTTTCAGAGGACAGGTCTCACTTCTGGAAATCTAACATGGCAGTGACACTAGGGTTTCACCTTTAAATAACATTTTTCTTGGCTTGTGTTACTACATGATGCTCTAAAGCTGTAGTGATTCAGCCACTTATAACTGGTTCCATTACATGAAAACATTACATATACAATTTTACAAAAAAAATTTCTATTTAATTCAAATTGCTGAATATACTCTGTATTAGTTATTAATCTGTTGCTTACAAAGGAATACTGGAGCACCCTATTTTCTGCTTGCAGTCTCATAACATTTTTTCAGGACTACAGAAGTTTAGAAAAGCAAAAGAAATGTAGTAAGTTCTTATTGACACTGGTGGCCAATTCTGCTCTATCTTCTACTTACTGTTTATTGCACTGTGGTTTAGAAGAAATCTTCTGGAGAAAGGACACCTACTTGGATTTCTAAACCATGGCATCACTTGTTTGTTGAGATATTTTGGTTATAATTTACCTTCCTCTGAACAGCAAGTCTTCCCTTCAATAAGCTCACTAGGCCTGGACAGAGGAATACTGCTTGTTACACTTTTGAAAAATCAGCTCTAACTTAAAACCAGTCCTACATGACCTTAGAGAGCTAAAGCACAATTCTTGGTGTAGCTAATAAGTATGATTGATCCAAAGCTCATAGGATTTAATAGTAAGGTCTTGAGAGACACAGAAAGCCAGTGTTCTCAGAGCTACTCTCACACAGAACAAGAGCTGTGGCTGTGCTCTTTGGATTACAGCAATTCTATCTGTTTATCTTTAAGCTCAAGATGGATGTACAGTTTGATGACAAGACATTAGAAAGCATCATGAAGACATTACTACCAAGTGCCCTCCAGTGGGTACAACATATGCTACTGAGATACCAGAAATATGATGAAAGGATAAGATATTGCCCAGGGAAATCATTTACTGAAGGCAGATAAACAAAGCATGAAGTGTAAAACCCAATATAACACAGTTGCTGTTGTAGAACAGTAGAAAGTCGACTAATGTAAAACAATGCTCCAGTTCCACTGATCTTTATTTCAAGAATGTACCAAGAAGGCTATGCTATCAAAAGTAAAATGATTCCAGCTTCTTGTGTGACCAAATTTTACTCACAATTGGAAGAGTAATGGGACCCAAGGAATTCTAGCAAAAACAGTTCTTGCCTCCAAATTAGTGTAGTCACTTGATACAGGGCAGGTATGTTCAGCTAAGTCACTAATCTCAGCTGGGTCCTCCAAGGAGTAAAGGCACAGTGTGTGGCACCTGCCTCAAGCTTCATGATACCTGCATGGAGCTCAGAAGCAGTTTTGCAGTACTCACCAAGTACCCTTTCTTTCTGCAAACTCATTGTGAGAGTAATTCATCATTCTCTGAAGAAACACAGGTCTCCAACAGACTAGAGGGAAGACACGGCCCAAAATATTTCACACAGCGACTCAGAGTAACCTGCTAAGGCAGATACCTACATTTTTAAAACTCTGAAACCTGTACTTGGCATCTACAGTGCTTCAGTCCTTAAAAGGAACCATCTACTGATAATATTTGTACTACATTGTAAATGCTGAAAATTATTTTTAAAAAGATGAAAAAGAAAGAGTTGCCAATCTGTCAAAAACTTGGCAGGCACATAACACTGAATGCTAGAAGGCTTCATAGAAAGAACACATCTGGAGTGATATCTGTGCTTGCAACTTCCCTGTAAACAACTCTTTGACTAAGTGATGGCTTTGCTTCAGAAACTGAATCCTTACCAATCCCACAACCACACAGCAACTCTGATCAATTAATGCTTTTAAGCACTTTGACACTGGGTATTACAGAAATGCAAAGATCTATTATTACTTTCCACTTTGTGCTAGAACATATCACCTAGTAGGAACAGGGTACACGAAAATCCATAAATTATAGTTAAGTAAAAAAAATTTAGATCTGCCAACAATATGATCACTCACCAAACTCAGAAACAGTAGGAAGAGTATGTTTATGCTTGAGTGATATTTCCTGAAGTTTTAACAAGTGTGCTGAATCACACAATTGTAAATACTCATATTTATTACAACTCGACCTAACAGCAGCCAAAGCATACAAAATATTTTCATTTACTTCAAATGCTGTTAAAAAGCTTTGTGTCTATATCAGAGTAAGAATAAACCGCAATGGCCATGAGGAAAGATATCAACCAGTAATAATCCAAACCAATAATAAGGTTGCAAAATGATGCATCACACATTTCTGTCTGATTGTTCAGCTGTCCAGAGATCAGCAAGCTTTTACCTGTTTAAAATTTTCTTCATCAGAGTCTACTCAATTTGCAGATACAATCATTTTATCATTTTTCTTCTGCAAAGTATAAAAGCAAGTTTGTCAGAATCTTTGTCTCACCATTAATATTAAAGCTCTTAATTATCTCTTCTGACAGAACAGAGCAGTCTTCGAACATCCTAGGGAAAATTCCAATTCATTCATGAAAGTCAGAAGCAGAGCAAATACCACGAGAACTGGACACAGTTTTCAAGGCCAGTGAAAAAATTGCATTTTGGCCACTGTTCGTGAAAGGACAGGAGTTACTGTCGACAACTACAAACGTTTGTCCCTTGTCTCTATTCAGCCCAGAGGTGCTTGCTAAGCTCTGAAAGTGAAGAGTCCTAATCTAAAATAAAGCTTGTCTATAAACACTGTCAGAGGAAGCAGTCAGGTTCTAGCCCTCTAGGTAATGCATTTGATAGGTAAGCCCTACAAAATCTACCTATGGAAATTTACTGCTTGTCACGAAGGACCTGCTAATCAACTACAGTACAATTAAGCTAGAAACATAAGCTGTAACTGCTGGGATTTTTCACGAAGCTTTACTTTAGGAAAAAAGTGATCAAAGTTTTAGTTTCAACTCCAGAAAAGTAAAGTATACCAGAATGTGCTACTGAGAATAAAACAGGGCTTTTGTGGAGTAGTGAATCTTCCTAACTGTATAGTACAGAGAATGAAAAATTCTGTATCACAATGACACTAGGAACGGAAGGTAGAAACTATTTATTGAGGTCTCTGACCAGATCACTGAAGTTAGCACGTCTTCCCAGTAGGCCAATATGAAAGGCATACCAGCTCAGTTCATGAGTTAAACATCAGCAGAGATGACCTCAAGTGAAAATTTCTGTAGTCAAGCTTGACTGTTGCCAAAAGAAAAGCAAGTATGTTCATAAACTGGTTGGCAGGTATGGGTTTACATTTAGAACCAGCTTAGATCTTCAGCTATCAGTAAAAGTGGAACCCACATCAAACCTACAGCTACTCTAGTAAACATAAAGTAGGCAGCAAGTGTTCCAAGAAGACTGGATCTATGGTCTCCCACAAAGACAGGCTGAGAGCCTAACTCTGTCACACAACAGTAACGGTTAGTATCAAATATTACGTGTATTTGCCTGTTAGCTAATAGGCCACCATACTTTACAGACTGAGCTTTGAACAAGCTATCTGTAGTAAAAAAAAATTTAAAGTAGTATTCTTCTCTCATGGGCACAAAGATATCAAATTGAGACTTACTGAGAGAGAAGGAGAATGGGTTCCTTTTACCAATTTTCTTAACTTTCACTTCAAATCTAACATACTTAGTGAATCAAGCAAAAGAATTCCTATGGTCTCTAAAGTATAGTACTATAAATGTTTTAAATTTTGACCATTTGTCATTTTTTCCTGACTTCTTCCTTATCTTAAAGGACATAGACCACAATAAGCTATTCTGACCAAAGCAGATCTCTTCATGACTTTGAAAAGAACTTAAGTGGGTGTAGACAGCAGTGACCTGTTGTGGGTCTAAAAGATACGGCCCTACTTAGTCCCTATCCCACTGAAAGTTTTAACTGAGAACTGGAGATGCATGATCTGAGTTTCACTTTCAAATAACTATTCTCCAAAAGAACTATTTATCTTGAGGGATCTGGGCTTTGAGTCCAGCCTCCCAATTGTACTGTCACCACATTATGTTCACCTTGTGTTCCTTAAAGAGGAAGCCTACAAGAAACAGTGACTTTAGATGTTCCCTTCTGACAAATTTTAAAGCCTTCAGGGAGACCAGCCTGAGTTCAACAGAGCATCAAATTCTGATGGATATCATCATTTAGGTACCACTCAATATTTACA
>WEKY01032144.1:0-13557 GCA_013390045.1 Picathartes gymnocephalus
TGGTCTTTCTGTGAGTCTGTGATCACAGTTGTAAGATTTTGTTTTATCTAGACTACTGATATTCTAGTTAATAATACCTTAAATTTCCAGATTTTTCAAAGTGTGGAATATAGGAAATGCAATAATCTCTGCTGCCTGGTAAGTGTCTGGGGAAATAACCAGGTAGTGAACTATCCTATTCATGCCAATTTGCAGTAAATCACATTCCCAGTATTAGCAATTTCAGTGTCAATGTGGTTTATAGTTTTAAATCTATTGTTGGAAAGGGTGGGGCTGGATCACACACATGAAGAGTTTGCCATGAATAATGTCTTATTTTGATGCCTAAGGCAGTGCAGCTTTGATGATACCAGTTTTTCACCCCTCAAGAGAAAGCTACACCCATAGACTCTTGTGGTCCAGCACGACTGTGAACACAACATATCAGCAGCAGGATTGTCACATGAAATCTCCGTCAATTAAAAAAAAAAAAAAAAAGGGAAGAAAGGAAAAATATTAATTTGATTTCATACGAAGTTTTCCCATGTCACCACACACTCAAGTGCCTTATCCCCCATGCAGATATTTCCATCGTGGCATGCAATGAAAGGAGTCTGAAAGGAGCATGAAAGGAGTCTCTAAGGAACAAGAGGAAGAGCAGGAGGATGAGCAGTACGTGGAAGTCACTTGAAGCTGTAATGAAGGGGAATGACAGGGGAACGTGACATGTGGAGGAACAACTGAGAGCACCCAGAGCTTAGAAAGAATACCAGAAGTTTTGTGAAGGAATGGAAAAGAGTCAGGTGCCAAATAATCTCTTTTGTTGTATATAAGTTGTGGCATTGCCCTTGCCTTTGAGACTGCTTAATATTGCCAATTTATTTAAGGCAGTATTAAGGAAGAAAAAGCCATTCCAATAGTTAGATATGGAACTAAGTAGTACCACCTTACAGTAAGTTAGCAGTATTTTTTGGTACGTGATGTGAAGATGTCTGGCATCAATTGTGTATGGAATTATTGACACACACATCATCCTCCCCAAAGAGGGGGAGTCTTGTTCAGAGAAATTTGGAGAACATATACTCTGTTTCCAGACAATCTATAATCTAATTTTGCTTGCATTTCATTGCAGCAATTCTCAAGGGGGGAACTTCTTTTATGTCTGGAGTATTTTCCCAATACAGGATCTCCAAAAGACATTTTTACTGAAATAAAATGTGGGAGACACTATGTAACTAAAGCTGGGAAAGCACATTTACTATTCTGTTTGTGGGCAAAAGAAAAATTCTTTAGAAGACTAATAGTCTCTGGCTGCTCTGTGTGCATTCTGATGTCTTCATCTTGAAGGAAAACTCACAATCTATGATGAAATTCCTGATGAGATGTTCTGCTAATAATTATCACATCACCTTGAAAGAGACAGAAAAGTATTAACTGACAAGCTAGTGGCAGCGGATTTTATTGCCCCATGATCTCACCAATATTATTCTCATTTCAAGAAAATGTAAACTGGGATAGATGGAGTATCTATCTTACATATCTTGCTGTCACAGAGACAGTCCCATCCAACTAATACTCATCTTTTGCTGATCTAACTATTTTGATGTCACTCTACATCACTACATAATTTTCTCTTTTTATGAATTGGACCAGTATAGATTTTTTTCAGAAAAACTCAGTGCACAGTGATTGTTGTTTAGCCACTTGCTCATGGATTCATCATCTAAACACTAACTGCTCATCTTTTGAGAGTTGGTTAATTAAACAGTGGTGACTTTTCAAATACTATCTCCTGAAAATTAGCTGTGTAGTAAGGTCATCACCTCACTAGCATGTGGAGATGTGCTTACACACCTGACTTCACATTCCACTCTGATTCCACCTGATCCCGTATTCATTCCATACTCCTGTTCTTCTGTGTAGCTTGAGTTGGAGAACAGGTATTCATACAGCTGTCTCTGAGAAGGTGGCTGAATTTGAGAGAAATAGCAACTGGGTGGACTGAGCTTCTCTTGCAGATATAAAGCTTGCTCTCTGTGCTGAAAAGGTTTGCAGCAAGGTGGCTGCAGTTGGACTTTCAGAAGGTGCAATCCAACAAAAACTACAGAAACCAAAGCTTGACTTAGAAGGAGCCATGAAATGTGGCAGAGAAGAAGGTTTCTCAGTTCAGGCTTCAGTTTACAGCAATTTAGGATGACTAAATTAAGTGAAAAATCCTTTCCTTATGTTTATTTTCTGACTGGGCTTGAAGGAGCTCAATGTCGCTGGCTTATACTTTTGAGCAGGACTTTTAGAAGGACCTAGGCAAGTTTGTTCTTCCCCTGAAAAGTATTTGTGATATATATGCAGGTACCATGGTCTCAAGAACAGGCTTTGGAACTGGATGAACTAAAGTCCAGTTTGCACTGATAAAGTGGGGCCTCTGCCTGCGTGAGTGATCCCATAAAGGAGCAGTGGTTGATGCTGCCAGCCCTACACTGCCCTTCCACACACAGCTGGAGGGGAGAGGAGCAGCAGGGAAGATACTGTTTCTTATTAATTGCCTATCTCTCTCCTATCTCCTGGAGACCACTTCTCTCCCACGTGATCTTCTCTAAATTGTGCCTTTAGTCTTTTCTTGTGCCTTCAGCGTCTTACAGCCACATTCTCCATTCAGTTTACAATAACAAAAATCTGCTTGATACAATTCAACCTTCTTTATCCTTACCTATGGCATAAGAGTCACTGCTCTCCCTGTAGTTTCCCAGATCTCAGCATAAGCACATACCACACTCTTAACTTGGGTGAGTTTGTTGTTACTTTGTGTTTGGCTCTCTCAGCTCAAGATTAACTGTGTGGCTGTGAGTGATGGCATTTCTGAAAGACCTGCTCTTTATTAATCATGCCAAGAGTTAAGGTAACTTGGACCTGGGATGATCTCTTTGACATCAGGGGCAAAACTTGTACTGACTTAAGAGACTTTTAATTAAACCAGCAACAAGTAATTAAACCAGCTTCCTCAAGTGTAGGGTAATTGAATTGACAGCAAAACTGTAATCCTTGTCAGGTTCCAACACATCGTTGGCAATTAACAAATAATTTATTATCCAATAAATTCTTACCTTCATCATAGAAGTGTGCTTTTCTGACAAAAATTTTATGAATTTTGGCATGGGAAGAAAAACAGCTTTTCTTTCCAAGCTGTGAGATGCCATTTTGTGTAAAGACCAAACAGCTTCTTTCTAGAAGAGGTCACTCAAAGAAACTGGGGAATTCTTGGGGCCAGATTCTTATCTCCTCAGCACAATCCTCTTTCCAGATGAACCTCAGTGTAATGGCACTGCAGCCTATTTGTGAACACCTGGGCTGTCCCAATGTAGTCTACAAAATTCAACAAATCCCTCAGGAGTGTTCTTGGAGCACAAATAGAGATGGTCTCTATATGGGGCCAGACAAACTTCTGCCTTAGCTCTATGTCCCCTTGCCATAATAATTCTTTCTGTGGATGAGGCTTGCAGTTCCCGTTACCTTTGGATGAAAGTCTGTATTGTGGTATCATTCCTATTTTTATTTCTTTCTAGGTCAGAAGATTTGTATGCTGTCTCCAGGGGTGTCAGACAGAAATTATCCCCAAATGTTACAGTCAGTGTTTCAGATTATCTTAAATACAGGAGAATTTATTTTCTAATGGAATGGCAGAGAAAGTGAAAAGTTAAGCAGATTTCAAGCATAACTATGCTAATATTGCCATGAACATGTTGTGTTTCAGCAGAGATTATGACTCTGACCTCACTTAACATATATCTGTGTCCATCTACTGATCACACTCCTTCTCAAAATGTAAAATAAGATCAGAAATAGGCTCTGATGTTATGTATTAGTTATTTGTTGAGTATAAAATGTAGTGAAAATTTTCTCATTTATAATAGCAAATACTATTACCAAGAGCTGGATCCAAATTTCATGTAACTAATAACAAAACAAAACAAAACAGAAATCCACCCCAAATTGGGAAGTATTTTCAGTCAGAGTTTAATGACTCATGATAATATTTTTATATTGTTCTCTCTTTCTAATACCTTTAAATATATTAAGATTCTTTTCTGACCAAAATTACATTAACTGAACTTTTCATAATTGTTGACATAAATGTACTTAGTTCTGTTGATATTTCTAAATACTGCAGCAAGCATAATTTATTTTACTGCCATTAAGTACCCTTTGAAAGAGATCATTATATCAGTAAGAAAATATCTGTTGATTTAAATTGGATCAGGTTTTCCCTCTCTTACACCAGCATATGTGCATCACAACACTGGTTCATAGGTAAAAACACTAATAAAGATAAAATTAGTGTATGGTTACTTGAGACAGTGACCAGGCTTTCTCCATGACTCCCCAGCTCTCTGCCTGCCTTCCCTGGCCAGACGCAGCATCCTGCCTCCTATCCTCAGCCCAGCTAAGCTACAGCTGCCTGGACACAAGGATGGGACATGTTTCCCCCACATCCAGAGAGCTGAGGATGAGAGAGCCTGACAGGGCAGGAAAAGAAAGAAATATGCCTATATGTCTACTTGGTTACACAAAATGGCAAATTCTATGGCACAAATTCTGATTTTTTTGGCATAAGGGGGGAAAAAAAGCTATTTGACACTGATGATGACCATGAGGATTCTGTAAGATTTTTTTTCTAAAATAACAATCTCCAAAACCCTCAGATTTTCCCTAAGTAATTTCAGGATTTTCACAGACTCAGGGCATCACTATAAAGTTTCATGTTTGTTCAAGGACTATCTGAACAGCTCTGGGATGGGGACAGTACAGTGCTCTGTTCATTTTGAAATGAAAGCTGTAATTCAACAAATTGTGGTATTAAGACCACAAAACCGGCACACACAGACCTCTATATAGAATTGATGACATTTAGAATATGCATTTTCATCTTCAAAACATGTTCTGTATCAAAAGAACTGTTCCAAATTTTAAAAATTGCTATTTTCTCTCTTAGGAGAAATATAAAGGACATAAATATATAACAATAGCACAAGAGTTAAATACTTGAAGTATAATATTAGAAGCCTGTAAGTGTTTAAATCTATTTAATTAAGGTCTGCAATTTCATTGCACTGATTTTGCACTTCCACTTACACCTGGTTATTGACCTCAGCAGAGACACTGAGCTGCAAAAAATCTTCTGGACAGGAAGTCACTGAGGCAAAACTAAGAACCACAAAAATATTTTAACATTATTCCTCCTGTTTTCTCCCAGTGAACCCAACATTATGCCACAACTGGCAACTTCTGAACAGTGTGCTGCCAAAATGACAACCACAAAGAAGAAATCAAAGGGCAAATTTCATGATAATTTTCAAAACGAAGGGAAACTTATTAGTGTCCCACAGAGACTTGTACAACAGCCTGTGCCATTCTAAATATTAATAAATGTGATCTGGAAGGCAGGTGTATAATGGGGAGGTAACATCTGCAGTAAAGGAAGTTACCTGAGCAATAAAAATGAAAATTTGAAATTTACCCAAGCAATAAAAATTGAGCTGGCAGTGTGCCCTTGTGTCCAGGAGGGCCAGTGGTATCCTGGGGTGCATCAGCAAGAGTGCGGCCAGCAGGTCAAGAGAGGTGATTGTCCCCCTGTGCTCTGCCCTAGTAAGGCCACAGCTGGAGTATTGTGCTCAATTCTGATCTCCACAGCTCAAGAAAAACAAGGAGCTACTAGAAAGGATCCACTGGAGGGCCATAAAGGCAATAAGGAGTCTGGAACTCTCTCTTTTGAGAAGAGACTGCAGGAATTGTGCCTGTTTAGTCCAGAGGTGAGAAGATCGAGAGGGGATTTCATCAATACGTAGACACAGCTCAAATGCAGGTGCCAAGAAGTTGGTGCCAGACTCTTTTCAATGGTGCCCAATTACAGGATGAGAAACAGTGGCCATAAATTGAAACACAAGAAGATCCACCTCAACATGAGGAAGAAGTTCTTTACATTGAGGGTGGCACAGCACTGAACAGGCTGCCCAGGGAGGCTGTGGAGTCTCCCTCTCTGGAGACATTCAAAAACCTACCTGGATGCATTCCTCTGTCACCTGCTCTAGGTGACCCTGCCTTGGACCAGATGATCTCCAGAGATCTTTTCCAACCCTAACAATTCTGTGATTATGTGATTTTGTGGTTCTGTGGTCCTTTAATTCTGTGATTCAGTGAAAGCTGATGGTATAAATCATTGGAAGTTCTCAAAATACCTAGTAAGCTTTTCACAAAATAGCAGGCGAAATTCCATATAAATAAAGAGGAAATAATTGTCGGTGAACAAGCAGTCCTAAATTTATGGTAGCTTCTACAGTTCTAGAAAGTTATGTGTCACCTGGGATAGGCAGGGATATGAAAACCTACCTTAGTACTCAGTAGTGGGCAAAAAACACACTGCATGTTAGGAGAAATTAGGAAACAAACAGAACAATTCTGAACAAAGCAGAAACCATCAAACTGCTGCAGTATAAACCGTGATCAGCAGGGATGATCAAAAATTTGAACTGATTTCAGTAGGGAAAACAATTAAATGGATGCAATTGTTCAAGCCTAAAAAAATGAGATCTAATGAAGTATAAACACTATGGGAAAGTAAGTAAAGAACAGCTGTCACTCTCTTGCAGAAAAAGGACTAAGTTTACCAATCAAAGCTAGAAGCCATAAGATTCAAAACAAGCAACAAACAGTACTTCCCCATACAACTCATAGGTGAGAGGTGGGATTCTTTTCCACCACTTTTAGTACTCACCACTGAAAATGCTAAAATTTTTATGGGATCAAAAAGAGATAATGGCTGGGAAAATACATGGGAGAAGTGCTCCTACTTACTTGTGCTACATTTACCAGCTTCTCTAGGCATCCACTACCTTGACCAGATCACCTTGACCAGAGAAATTATGCTGGGCCAGATGGTCCTTTGATCTTACCTGATAGAGCTGTTCTTATCTTTTAATATATAAACGATTTGGAATACTGAAAATACAAAAGGGAAAGATTGCCCTTGTAATGGCAGAACACATTTCAGAGGACTTTGACCTAGCAGTACTCTTTAAAAATGCCAGGCATGGTCTGAGAAGGAAGGGAATTTTTTACTGATGTTTCCTAATATTTTCAGAGTGCCACATACTGGCATGGAAATTTAGTTCTTGTATATGGAGAGGACTCTCAAAGATCACCTCACAGACTGGATGTTAGAAAAGAACCCAAAAAAATGTAGAAGCATAGAAGGATTTAGTCCAGTAATGATCCAGGGAGACCACCCTGGTCCAGCCTCCTCTCAATGCAGAATCATATTTCAGAGCCAGATCAGGTTGGGACCAGAGTATCCCCAAGGACAGAGACTCCAGAACTTCTCGGGGTGACTGCACTGTTTGTTCAAGCAGAATTTCCACTTCTACGTCTTAGTAACGTCTTGGAACCTGTGTTTGTTAGCACTCAGAGTTTCTGGGCCTCATTCCTCCCTCTCTTGGCCTTGAGAATGGGTGTGAGAAGGACTTTCACTACCATGAACAAGTGATTTGATAGTTATTTTCTATCCAGTTTGTATGGCTGTAAGTAGCTACTTCTGCTGCAAGAATGTGAGGAATCAAGTGCTCAGACAGTTTAAGGGCAATGTTTAAGAGACATGCAAGACCACGTGTATTCAGAACAAAGATAATCTTACCATGATAGCTGGAAGATATTTCTACTGGAAGACTACATTAAAAACTTTACTTAAGAAACAAAACAAAACAATAAAAGAGGCTGAGCAGAAAAGTGTTTACCATCTTTTTATCTTGATTCATGTTTTAATGGTTGGCTTTAAAAAAGATTAACAAACCTTCTACTCTAAGTCACTGAAGGAGGAAGGTGGCATGCCTATAAATATATCCATGCTGATTACGTAGTGGTATAAGCTTCTCTGTCTCCCATGTTACTGATGAAATTCTCTGAACTGCATCTCATCAGATATGATTAGATATTTCCTCTTGTCATGTGTAGATTAGTCACTCACTCCTGCAAATGTCACAGAACTTGTTTTGTTGCCTTCTCATTTATTTTTGTTATGTCCTATAGCTGGATTGCCCAAGACAACTGTTGTTATTACCTTTTTTTATTTCCGAATTTTTTTGCCACCAGTGGGCTCCATGTATGACAAACCTGGTAAGTCTTATTACTCAAAGATGCCATACTTTTTGGGTGTCTTTTGATTAAATTTTTGTATGCAAGGTTGAAGTAAATATTTTTAACACTAAAATTTCTTGTACTGAACCTCAAGATTTCTTACCTTTGCTTACAATTGAAATCGTGCTTTGTTCATATGCCTTCCTAAACTAATTATCAATCTAAAAAAAACCTCCAGCAAAGGTATTATGAAGATGAACATTTAAATCTAGGTGTTATTTTGGCTTACAAATCAAGAGTCAAGTCCCTCTCCACAAAAACCAAGTAGAAGCCTCCTGTGTACAGGATTCTCATCTCCATCCACAGGAACTATGCAAAAAGAAAAAAAGAAAAAAGGGAATAAAAATAACCTCACTTCAATGTTCTGGTATGTCAAACACGTTTCTTCAAAAAACTTGAGATCTTGCCTGGACTGTATTGCATGCTGCAGCCACTCTAGGAAGCTGCAAAGATTTACAGCATATGTTAAATGGTTGAGAGGGAAGATGCATTTTCAAGGAGGAGGCAGTGGCTCAGAGGATTAGCCGTGGGAGAGGACTCCTGCTTCTTCTAGGTCAGTGTTCAGCTTTACTCTGAACCAAAGTTGTTACTATCTCATGTCTGCTAGTCCACGCGAAATGAGTTAATGATCCCGGGCCAATCCTTGACAGACAAAAACTCCACTGCAAAATCATCCTCCCTTCTGGAAGCTTTAAAGGAAAATCAAGAGCGAATTGGGCATGGAAAATGAACTACCTTGTCTCTTCTAACCAAGGTCTTTCTGGGCTAGGAATAAAACCAAGTGGTGGAAAAGGGTGAGCAAGCAGCTCCTTGCCTCAAACTAGCAATTTTGAGGATAATCACATGGCTTTACAGGAACACAGTATCTCTCAAGCCCTTGTGAACCCATCTGGAAAACACAGATACCTGTGAGCAGCACTCTATTTGGTACTATACTCAGTATTTGAGACAAGCAACACTCTGTTTGGTACTATACTCAGTATTTGAGACAGAGAGTTATGTTTGAATTGTTAAGACTATTTAAATTTGTGTTAACAATTTGAAGGATCATTTTAGGTCTGAGTTCTCTTGAGGCAAATCTTAAAATGATTAACATACTGGAGAGAAGAGCACAAACATCCTGCTTTTATTGGGGTATAGTGAGTTTACCAAAAGTTTGACAGAGACTCATACACTAGTTCAGCTTTGCAGAGGTTTCTGGAGGTCCTCCAGCGCATCCCCTGCCCAGAGGAGGGCTAATCTCAGGTGCTGAAGACCTATCAAATTTTGTTATCTCCAAGGATGGACAACTTGTTCCACTGTTCAGTTACTGTCTCATGTGGATTCTTCATAAATATGCTTACTTCCAGCATTCCAGCTGAACTAGTCTGGAGCTGAACTAGTCTGGAACACAGAAGTACCAGCAAAAGTGCTCGACACAGTCAGCATATAAATATGGGAAAGAACCTTTTCTACATTCACTGTCAGTCAGGCTGTCTCCTTAGCTCTAGGACATTTCTCAGAGTATTGCAGATGCTTTGATGTAATTGAGAATAATACTCCAGGGCACTGAACAATTTTCAAGGTAATGCAGCTCAAATTTGACACAGAGTGTCCTCTGGTTCTGTGAAATTTCAATAGGTTTTTTCAGGAAATTTCCTATTTTCAAGTTATCTGTGTCTTTAAGCCTCCTCCGTAATCCCATTTAATGCCGCCTGTGGAAAACTTTTTTTAGGATCAGTTCAGGTCTATATTGGAGAAGCCTTTCCTGGCATAATAATGACAGAGTGTGGGATTTCTTGTGACATTTTTATACTGGAAAAGTTTTAATGTATATATAGATATATATAGATACATAGATATATAGATATAGATATATACACAATTATACCAGATATATGGACTTTCATCAGAACTGGCAAAAGTGAGTCCAAGAAAAGCAGAGCTTCATTGCAAGGAAATTATCTAAACTGAGAAATCTTTTTCCAGTGTGAAGAGGGCACAAAAAACCTGCCTGTGGCAACCCAATTAGTGAACTGACTTATCTGTCCAACAGAGGGGGTCTTACAATCACCAATGCTCAGATTCTCACACTATGCTGTTCATTCATTATAAATTAAATTAGTTCTAGCCACATATTAGTACTGTTTAGTATTGATAATTCCAGATGGATATAGGCATAGATTAATTAATTATTGGCCTTTTTTGTCTTTATGAGAATTTGGGTTGTTAAGACAGACAAAATCAGCAGTAGTGTTTCTATCTTTAGTTATGTTACTGAGATATTCAAGAAAAGTGATTTTTAAAAATTTTTTATTCCAAGTACTCAAATATTACCTACACCTTGCTTAAAGACTTTTCCGCTGCAAAAATATCAGAGAAATTCATTCTGTCAAATACTAGTAAGCTTTATCTTCTTGTGTTATATTGACTGTTACACATCTGATGTAGATGACCTTTCACTGCTTTCTGCACTCTGCATCTTTGGAAGAAATAATAAAACACATGTCAATGATTGTCCACCTTTTAATTAAAGACATTTTGTTAACTTCTCCCTTGTGATCCCCTATTTTCTATAAGCTGACATCTCTTATTGGCTTAATACTGTGGATATTGTAGAGTTTTCATTTGCTTTGCAACACAACAATCCTCTTATCACAGGTGAAAAACTCTGAAAAGCAAATGCAAGTGCAACAGCCGGGAGAGTGATTATGGACTGAGCTGGGATAGCTGGGTAAAGAGCTGTGGATTGATGGCCATTCCCGGCCTTACTAGAAACAAGATCCATTCCTTTAGGGTTTAGTTCCAAATTCTCATGTTTAAGTCATGCTCCTTTATTGTATCCTTGCCTTCTGCCCTGATGAATCTTGTATCACTCTCTGCATGCAGTGTAGCCAGGAGCACACATGGAATGGCTGGACTTCAGTCACTCCCTACAGATGGAAGAAGAAATTGAAGCTTAATCTCACATATACTGGACATCCAGGCAAACTCGTGTGCTGTTACATACAAAATAGGTGCGGTGGTAACATCACCTGTAACTACCCTGATTGTTGATTTGAAAAGGTTGGGACCTGATCATTCTTCCCAAGATGAGGTGGGAATGCCTGATAACCAGGGTGGACTCCATGTTCTGGATGTAGAGGTAGGGAGGAAATTTCCTCAAGTCTTGAGTCAGATACCTGAGCTCTAGGTGAGGATTTTTAAGGACATCCCTGTTGGTTCCCCAACAGGCATTAAGGTATTTCTATCTCTATGCTCAGTGAATAATTCCACAACCTGGATCCCTTTTGAGGAGGAGAGGTAAAAAATTGGAATTTTTGGTAGTCATGCAGTTAAATCTCTTGTTTAGTCTGTATTCTTCATAAAGACTTGCTGGGCATTTCAGCTGTTACATAATCTTAACATTTACCTTGGGAATTTCCTGGGAGAGTTATGTTATGCTACATTTTGTACAAATGCTTCAAACCAGTATGAAAAGAAGGAAACACACTGAAATGGGCTTGATGGAACACAGTAGTTGCACAAGTCTCCAGAATTTCCCAATGCTCTCTGTTGAATTAATCCTAAAAATTTATTCAACCAGCTATCACAAACTGGTAAAAAAGCTGAAGAAAATAATTAATTGACTGGCATCACCCATTACTGGCTACATGTTTCTCTTTTGCAACCAAAGTTGAGGTACTGCAGCTTTAGCAGGTTTTTTCTTGGTGCGGGGTTGTCCTCTTAGGTGTATTGAACTGGATGGAAGCCAAAGGTAGAAATGTCTGTAAATTATCACATTTTCCAGAGCAGTAATCATCTCAGAATATCTCTGACATTCAGAAATAGAAAGATATTACTTGGATAGAGGTGTGTATCACATAGCAAAGAGGACAAGAAATTACTGTAAATCCTGTAAGTGTAAGGAAATGAGTGAGTACATACCATGCTGCATGCACATTCAGATGCTATGGTCTGGCACGTGCTTAAAAGTGGTAAAAAGGAGGTAGAATTAAGTTTTCTTCACTGAATTATAACTGCATTTATTAATATTTATAAAATCTCTCAAAAATAAATGTCAGGGAATCTGAATTCCTCATTACTTACTCAGTGAAATAGCGTGTTGATAACTGAGGGACACCCAGCATTCTGAAATGCTGACCCACCATATTTTTCTTGCTGGGTAAATATGGAGTATTACACTGTGAATAAATACACACTCAGGACTAGTGTGAATACAAGTTTTCTCCAGTAGTTCCTGAAAGTCTCTTTTCTACCATTGTGAAATATGGTTGAGGCCTGAACAAAGTGGACAACTGGCACATAGGGTTGGACCAGAGTTTATGTTCACAGTGCACAGTGTAGGCACATCATGTAAATCCCCCAAGCACTAGTACATCTTCATGTTTTACCTATGTAACCATCCAAAAACATTGAACAGTTGTGCAAGATCAATGGGTATTTTTCCTTACAGCATTATCAGCCACCTTAAAATAGGTGTCCCAAAGAATACACACCATGTTACATGATCCACCTGATATTTCCATTTCTCTGGACATACTTCTGGAAGTGAAGTGAAACTGCTTACTGCTAAATGTTGGATCGTTACCTTGGGTTGCAGTTCTCAGCCCAGAGCACTGAGTGCCAGATGCAGGTGGAAGGACTACAGTCTCCAGAGAGAGCAGTGACCTTCCTTTAGGGAATCTGCCCATCTCTGTACCAGAAGCAATGAGGAATGTAGTATGCTTTAAACACTCAGGGCTAGAACAAATTTTACACTTATTATTTAAACTTCTTTGTAGAAACCATATAAAATGCAACTCCTATTCCAGAAGGCTAAGATTAAATGGAAGAAAATATTGATGGTGACAAGTCTTTAACGGGTTGCAACTTAAGACAGCTGATTTGGACAGGGTAGATACTTGATACTCTTTAGGGAACAGGGCCTTTGAAGAAGTCTGCCTGGAATAACAAGGACTGGCAACTCTCTGGAGGTCCCCCAGGAGAGGCCTGGCAGTGCTGTGGCATCACTGGGGAAGGGCCCGATAGCCTCAAGGGTCTGACATGGGGTTCTGAGCCAGGGAAGGGGTGGGAGAAGCTAGGTAGGGGCAGTATCAAAAGAGAAGTAACCATCAGGTTGAGGGAAGTTATTCTTCCCCTCTTCTTCACTCCAATGAGACCTCACCTGCAGTGCTGCATCCGCTCTGTGGCCCCAACATTAGAGGGATGTGGACCTGTGTGTAGGATGTGAAAAGTCCAGAGCAGGACCCTGAAGATGATCAGAGAGCTGGAGCACTCTCCTGTGAAGACAAGTTGAGATAGCTGGAATTGTTGAGCCTGAAGTAGAGAAGGGTCCACAGACACCTTAGAGCTGCCTTCCAGCACCTGAAGGGGGTTTATAAAAAGCCTTTTACATGGGCAGACAGTGATAGGACA
>WEKY01032144.1:14847-53511 GCA_013390045.1 Picathartes gymnocephalus
AAGGACTACAGTCTCCAGAGAGAGCAGTGACCTTCCTTTAGGGAATCTGCCCATCTCTGTACCAGAAGCAATGAGGAATGTAGTATGCTTTAAACACTCAGGGCTAGAACAAATTTTACACTTATTATTTAAACTTCTTTGTAGAAACCATATAAAATGCAACTCCTATTCCAGAAGGCTAAGATTAAATGGAAGAAAATATTGATGGTGACAAGTCTTTAACGGGTTGCAACTTAAGACAGCTGATTTGGACAGGGTAGATACTTGATACTCTTTAGGGAACAGGGCCTTTGAAGAAGTCTGCCTGGAATAACAAGGACTGGCAACTCTCTGGAGGTCCCCCAGGAGAGGCCTGGCAGTGCTGTGGCATACCTGGGGAAGNATTCTGCTGGATGAGAGGCTGGGCATGAGCTGTCAATGTGAGCTTGCAGCCCAGAAAACCAAACACATCCTGGGCTGCATCAAAAGCAGCATGGCCAGCAGGACAAGGGAAAGAATTCTGCTCTTCTACTCTGCTCTAATGAGACCTCACCTGCAGTGCTGCATCCGCTCTGTGGCCCCAACATTAGAGGGATGTGGACCTGTGTGTAGGATGTGAAAAGTCCAGAGCAGGACCCTGAAGATGATCAGAGAGCTGGAGCACTCTCCTGTGAAGACAAGTTGAGATAGCTGGAATTGTTGAGCCTGAAGTAGAGAAGGGTCCACAGACACCTTAGAGCTGCCTTCCAGCACCTGAAGGGGGTTTATAAAAAGCCTTTTACATGGGCAGACAGTGATAGGACAAAAGTGAATGGTTTTAAAATGAAAGAGGGGAGAGAGTGTACTGAGGTACCATAGCAGGTTACCACAGAGATTGTGGATGTCCCAAGTGTTCAAGGCCAGTTTGGATGGGGCTTTGAGCAACCTGGGCTAGTGGAAGGTGTCCTTGCCCATGGCAGGGAGTTGGAACTAGGTGACCTGTAAGGTCCCTTCGAACCCAAACTATCCGATGATGATGATGATGAAATATGGCCTTCACTATAGGCCTCAGATTTTTGGATGATACATCCAGAGTCACCAGATCTCCCTGAAAAACCTGACTGCCAAGCCCCACAAGACAATTTTAACATGCAGAGGAAGATACTCTATCCACAGGGAATAGCTTGTCTCGGAGTGGCTTTGGCTGCAGCAGTGCCAACTCATTTAATAATTGATACATCATGAGAGTATGCAGTCATTTTGCTGTTTAAAACCCAGAAAACGAGGATATTTAAGTCAACATGTAGTTCAATAAGTATCTATGAGAAGTAACTCCAAAATGGACTAGTATTCTGAGAGCAAAACACACAGCTTCAGGATCTGAAATGGATGGTGATGAGTGCAGTAATTTCTGGTCTCAAAAAGATTAGGATATTGAAACAGTGAAATCACAAGGCTAGAGATATCAGGAGATGGTAGATTTAAGAGAAACCTTTTTTTGTTTTTTCTGGAGAAAAAAACCTAGACTTTTGCCAGGGCTCAAATATGAGCAAAGTAAAAGAAAGGGAAAATTTAAATGATTCCTAGGATGTGATTCATATTAGCGAACAGAGCCCTGGAAAAAGGTTCTTTTCACTCTGTGTGAAACCTTGAGTCAAAGAAGTTTGCTGCCCAGACTGATGGAAACGTCCCCTCTATACATTCTATACATTCTATACTTTCTAGGGTCACTGTCTTAGAAGAGCATCTACCCTAATGTAGTTGTGCACTAATGTCCATGAATTTCCTACAAAAGAAGGGGAACAAAAATTAAGCTCAGAGGGATGCTAAGAAAGATTGAAAGAATAGCTGGGGGATGGAAGAGGAGGCCCAGGTGAACAGCCTGGAAAACATAGGAAGACAGAACATCCAGAAACAAAAATCCATCCAGAATTTAAAAGTCAACAAGTATGAAGGGAAGACAACATAAAGCTCTTGAAGCCCAGCCAGGGAAATGGGTGTTCAGATTCTTTGCACTGTTTCTGCTGCAGTTCTGCGAAGAAATACCAGGGTTTGGCAAAGTCAAGCATGTTTACAACATTTATACAGATTTATATGTTTCAAAGCATACAACTAGACATTTCACTACTGCTCTCTTTTATTCTCTTCCCAAGTTTGTCCCCATGATATCCACAGAAATCAATGTAAGTATCTCAATTTTCAGAGACATAGACAAGACTGGGATCTTGCCCAGGAACATTTATTTCAAAATAGCTGATTGGCACCAGATATGAAAGCTCCCTGAATAAGTAATGGATTCTTTCATGTGCCTGCTCGGTCTGTGTGTGTTCTGCCTGCTGCTTGCACAGCAGATGCTGTAAGAGCTGCTGGAGGGAAGACAGACAGCAGACATGTAGGTTAAATATGAGCAGTGATGTTAACAGGGCTTGCGCAGCACCTATTCAGTGAGCCCATTAGCTGTGAAAGGCACGCTGCTGTGAGACAAGCTTATGTCTGACCAAATTTTTTTCGCTGAACACAGAGATATTTTAGAATTTTTTATGTTGTTCCCATGGAAACTTTCCCTATGTCACTCACATTTTTCTTGCTGCGGGTCACATCCTATTTCATCTTCAGTTATCATTAGTATTATTATTAATAGCGATGGCGGTTGCTTTATGACTGCCTTGCAGATTGCATACTCCTAAGATCACCCTTTAAGATAAAGATATAATTGTCATAATTGTGAGGATTTAGCTGTCATTCATTCACAAGGAAACGATCCTCATGGGCTTTATTTGCCAAAGCAAGCACACAGTTTCAAGTACAATGGTCTAAAGTAGCATTAGATGTGGTTTGCATAGGATACTCTTATTCCAATGTCTGGAATATTCTGATCCCCTATACAACTTGTGAAAAATAATTAATTGTACTCAGCTGTAGTTGGGTGGATTATAGGGTAAAATCCACAAGTCAGTTTGCTGCTTAGTGTTGTAAAAACCTGTATTTGTGAAAAAAAATGGCCAGTTGTGCTTTTCTTCATTTTAACTATTAACATTCTAGCTGCAAACATTTTCAGACAAATGTTGAAATGCTCCCATTGTGTTCTTCTTTTTTCCATTTATTCCTTCCAGAAAATTTTTGCCTGTCGGATGCAGGTCATGGTAGCTCAAGAGAAAGAAAATTTGGATCTTGAATGAGTAAAGAAACATTTTATAATTATTTGTGTGTATGTGTGTGTACATATGTATGCTTTTAAATAGATGCAGTTCTACAATTGCTTGACTAGAAAATAGTTCAGCAAAATATCCCTCAGAGAGGAAAATTGTATGAATGTGTTGATGAAAACCAGTTTAGATCTAGCCAAGTTACAGCTTGCTGAAAATAACTTCGTGCAAAAACAATCTTTTTCTTTAGAATGAGTTCTTAAAATTGAAAAATACTGCACAAGTGCACAGCTAATACAATCACCTATTTTGTCCAATAGCAGCTGTTTCTCAAACAACTCTGTAATACACAGCTTTTTGCTGCAGGCTTTTCCAGTTCTTTCTAATAAACAGCATCCTGTGTTTCTGTATACCAAATATGTAATAAGGTAGAAGAAAATGCTATACATTTATATTTAAGATATAGAAACAGCATTTAAGATATAGAAACAGCATGTCAGTGTGTATCTGTGCAATCCTAATGGATCAGACAGAGATTTGGTCAGGACTAATGCCCTGTTTCCTTAAGTTTCTACAGAGAGTTTTTTCCTGGTTCCTTTGTAACTTTAAGGGGATAGAAAACTCTACTTATTGACAATGCACTATTGTCAATCGTCTGCTACAGTTCCTTATCACCCACAACAGAGCATGAGATACTGACAGGCAAGGAGTAAGAAGCTAGGCAGCAACTCCCACAAGGCTGCTTTCCCTGTGCTGAGCTGGAATGGGGGAAATTAAATAGCAAATTATCTTCTTGTTCTTTCCCTATCTTGCAGCAAGAGTAGTCCTGACACATCTCCCTTTTACATGTGCTTTAAAGATATTTTTTATCATGTATCCTTTTCTTCTTGCTAAAATATGCAGTGCCAGTATTTTCAGCCTCTCTTCAGTGCAGAGACATTGCTCCACTTTTGTCATTTTTCTCATTCTTATATAAGGTACAGACTCTCTGGGTTAGATTGATCTCCATCATACAGCATATGCATATGAAACTACAATGTTCATTTTGCTAATAGCTGCCTTCTCTTCTTATTTGAATCTTTTTCCTCCTGCATCTTAACATGGCTTTGTTTTTCAGTGCCTGGATGCTTCTGAGTGTCATTCAAATCTTGCTACAATTTGTTCTTTTCACACGAGATGTTGGGTTCTTTTGCTGGGTTGGTAGGAAGTAGGAGGCAGGTCTGTGAGTGAGAACACTTTTCAACCTCCAGCCACAGAAAAGAGCATCCATATTGACAATTCCCCCTTAATTTTCAGTGGCTTTATTGTCAGATGTATTTTTCTAGCATTCACTGAATGTATTTTTGTAGCAATGCAGAAGTCATCACAGAGGAAAAAAATATGGTTTTGAGAGAACATTACTTTTTGGAATTTATGCTTTATTGAAATTATCAAAATAATAAGATAAGAATGAGAAACATCTCTCCTCCCAACATTTCATGTACTTTCTCCTTTGCATCTTCAGTCAACTAGCTGATTTAGTGAAATAACGTTTTCATTATCCTATACTCTTTTTGGTAAAAGATTAAAAACAAATTTTTTTAAATGTTGTTCAGACAGAAAGCAGGCAAGGACACATAACTGACTGTACATTTTATTCTCCTAAAGCAATGGCCGGACAATACACACCTTTGTTAGATCTCTTTTTGACTGTAGTGGAAGTAAGAATATACCTTTTTAATACCTCCTGGTTCAGAGAAACACCCAAACAGTATTTCTAATATCCTCAGGCTATAGTGTCCACAAAACATAAAACCATGTCCTACATTAGGATGCACAACTCATCAGGCGAGATAAGACAAAGATATATAATTACAAACTGTTCTATGTCATAAATACAGTGTCACCATTGTGCTACCTTTAAATACTCCTCTTTATTGGGACATAAGACAAGCTTAGACACATATCAAACAAGTTAACTATAGTGTTACTCCAATTGCCACAGATCCCACAGTATTATAAAGAGGGATTTATTTAAACAAATGTTTACTCTAAGCAAAGACCCAGAGGACACAAATCTATCCTCTCTTGGAGGTCTCTCTATGGAGTACGTCAGCCTATAGTGTCCAGGAAAGGAAAAGATACTCAGAAATAAACTGGGATGCTTTTAAGAGCAATTTGCTTAATGAAAACAAGACGGTTCCTGAGCCATTCAACTTCTACTAACTCTAGTTAATCAGAATGAAATTTTCCTCATTTTCTAACACATTTAAAAGCTAGGTTTTCTTTTTAAACGTGTTTTAAAAGCCAATCTATTTATATCAGATGCCCAGAGTCTGCCAGCTCTCTGTATTCACTCCAGATCTACCGTGGCTCTATCCATTGACATATCCTATACATCGGATTTAGATTGTAATTTAGATCCTCCACTAAATTTCACAAAAATAATTTGCAGAGACTTGCATATCCCAGGGCCCTTATCATCTATGCATGACCATCTAAGCTAATTTTAACTTGCAGAGTTTCTTGAATACTCTGCAAACCCTTAGTTTCCATGGAAACCCCTGCACCTCCGTGTGCACATATAAAACTTCCACAAGGAAATCCACACAGGGAAATAGTGCCTGTTTTTAGGTTAAATGCTAGTTAGAGGTTACAAATATTACAGATTTCTAAATCACCAGTATCTATGCATTTCAGAAAACGATGTATTTTCACCCACAACAGAATGGGTGAAATGGTACTGGGTAAATGTCCTGCAAAATAGAAGGAAAATCATGCTCTGCTATGGTCAGCCTGGATAACAGAATAAAAACTGCAAAATTTCCAGTAAAACATGACCACTTCTTGTTAAAGTCATCTTGTCTACTGTTGTCATGCTAAGGATAAGCGTTAAATGGAATAATGTTGTTTTCATTTGTTCGTGTAAGGGGTGACTTTTCCAAGGCAAACAGGCAGCTGGAATTTTGAAATGATGTCTTAATAATAAATGCTTCAATAAACTTTTTAATACTGATCTGAACAAAAGTCATCAGCTGAAATAAACTATGAAAAAAGCACATTAAAGCATTACTCAGTGGCCATAAATGTGTACTATTTTTGGTGGCTGTTTTAGCAAGGCCAGACTGGAGATAAGCAACAGAGACATACTAGAGAAAAAGGGGAGAGAGCCAGAATATGAGATAAAAAATGTAGGTAGGACTCTTTCAGATGTAGATTAGCATGGGGCACCATTTTAGTGCATGTTTATTCTTTCTGTAATGATTGTAATTGTTAGGTCTGTGTTTTTCCTGACTTCCCTTTATATTCTAGAATATATTTAAAAATATATTCTAGAATACTATAAGCAGAAAAAAATTAGTTAACCAATGTAAAGGTCACAAAGACTATGCCTTATACTTCCACTGCTCCGCTCATAAATAATGTTGCCTACACTCTTTTGCCTTTTATCACCCCTCTGGACCTGGCTGTTGTTGCAGTGCATTAAATCTAGGTTAACACTGATGTGTGTCTGACGTCTGTCCCTGGTATTTTCTGACTGTTTCAGAAAGTTCATTTAACCCCTCTCTCTTTTCTTTCTACATTTATACATGGGAGACTGCGTTACCTATTTCCAATGGCTACTTTTGGTTTAAAGTACTTGTATAGCATTGCAAGCAGATAAAACAATGTCTATACTAAGCATTATTGCAATGAATATAAATATTATGGCTAAATCAAAAAAAGAAGACTTTTTTTCTTTGCTTTATATGATTTTGATCCCAGCTTACGTTACTTTGTAAGCTATTGTATGAATTTTAATCAGAATGGTTGTAAATCTTTTTTATATAAAATAAATAAATAAACATCTGTGGTGCAGAGCTCACTAGAGTCCATTAAGAAATAACACAAGAGATAATCCTCTATCAATTTCAGAAGATTATCTCTTCCTGATAAGATACTTCTTTATTGATTTCTTGCTTACTAAACTCCCCAGGGTCTTTCCATAAAGGATGTTTACCAGCTTTTAACTAATGACATTGTAACTTTACTTCCACCTTTTCTTTCAACAATAAAATGTAATAAAACAAATCATCTGCGAGGAACATCTGCTGCAGAATATGAAATTGCTGTGTTCACCTTTATCTTAATGGAAAAAGGTCATGAAAAATGGAAAACTAAAGTCTTTAGCAATTTTAATATACATTCCACCGGATTTGAAAATGAGCTCACTGTTCTGAAAGCATTTTGTATCCTTCATATGGGATGTTTTTATACAGCTGTTTTTCAGTCCGTTGGCTGATGATGACATCAAATACAATAAAAAAATAACACACATCAATATCATCATCTCTTTCTTACAAATAAAACCTTAATTCCGTTCTCTACCCCAAACAGAGATGTAAGAAGAGCATTGTGAGATGTTAACATATTATGTGTTCTTTTAAAAGTTGGACTTGATTAAAAGTCCACATTCAGGTCAGTTGCCCTCTTAACCATAATGCTACAAATTCAATCATCCAGCTGGAAATGCACTATGCATAATAAATGTATAAGCTTTATAAAGTTATTTTTAAAAAACAAAAGTGACTAACATGCAGAGGCCTGAATCCCGACTTGACAAGGGTCACACTTGATTTCTTTGCTATTAACTTTCCAGCAAAGAAGGGTGACTCTAAGCCCTTTGACAAAAGCAGCAATGTACAGCATAATCCCAACAAATTCCATCCAAAACTGTGAAAAGATGTTCCAAGAAATAACAAACAATAACAGTACAATAATATGACAGGGAGGTGTATTTCACTTTGGTTTTACAGGTGAAAAAACTTAGGGAAACTAGCGTACCAAAGATCAGGCAATCATCAACAATAAAAGCAATACAGAAGCCCAGACTCCTGAAGACTACGGCTCAGAGAAATGAAATTTTGGTATTCATATCATGCCCACGTAGGATGTGAAGCTGACTTGGTGAATAATGCTATGAAGATGCAATTTACTACTTTTTTGAAATAAGGTGTTAGGACACTTGGCCTCTGTGCTGAAGAAACTGACTACCTGAATGGTTTGGAAGATTTTTTAAAGTAAAAAGAAAACGACCGAAGAATGTGTCAGGAGATATTCTAGTAGCTCATGGACATAAAACTATTTTTAAGGGATGTGAACATCATTCTCATCTTTTCTCATGTGTCTGTGCCTCAGACTGCATCTGGATTCATGTTGCAAAAGAAAAGTAACAGGTGAGGAAAAGAAAAATTCTTCTCCCATAAATTTTTGTTTGATCCATGGGATGAAGTTGAAAAAGAAAGCACATGCAGTATTTCCTCTATGACAGCTATTTTATTAACTTCCCTAGTCTTTTTCTTAATGGTTTCATATTTTTTCTCTCTGGGTCTTGGAATTTTGGGGGGGGACTTGGGGGTTTTGTTTGTTTGTTTTTGGGGTGGGTTGTTTTGTTTTATTTCACTGAAATCACTTTGCTAGAGGAGGGAATGGAAAGAAGGAAGATGTCTATGGAAATCATGTTACCATGCTGCATTAACTGGAGCTGCTGTATAAGACAGTTTTTGTTGAACTGGTAGATAAGTGAATACATTTGGAGGACATAATCTTTATCTCTTTATCTTTTGACAAGCAGATATACCGCTGCCAATACCAATTTGAGTGTTAGCATATATTTTTGCTTAGTGTCTTTAGCTACAAGCCCAGCTACTTAGAGTCAGGTATTTTTTCACGGTTTGAGTAGACACCCTCAAACATCTGAGCAATCCTCTGATTCAGAAACAGTAATATGCCAGAGAGTATTTAATAACTGCAACCACAGGATGCCATCACAGGGCATCTAAACCTCAGCATTTCAGCCGGCAGCTCTTGTGACACTCATTCCAAGCAAAGGTAGGAAAGTCGGCCTGACTGCTCCAGGGCAGGCCAGGTGTGAAGGAGGCTAAGGCTGCACGATCAGAGCATGCCAGAGGAGGTGAGCAGCTTCTCACACACCCAAAATGCTGCAACTTCCACACAACCCTTCACTCTACACTAGTAAATCTCCCCTTGCTACCTTTGCCCCAAGAGCTCTTGCATGTGCTTTGCACACCAGCGATTACAAGGCGTTTCAAGACTCTACATCCAGTCTAGATTGTAGATGTTTTTCTCTACCTCCCTCTCTGCTAAGTCATTAATCACTCTGACATCCTCATCCTCTCTCATTCCTCCTTTGTCCTTTCCTTTTATCCTTCTTCATGCATACTCCAAAACTGCTACTAGAAGGATATTTGTAACAGTGATACTTAGAGATTGTAACTGAGAAAATTTGTTGTTGATTTGAAACATAATACTGAAAAAAAACCCAAGATAAGAGTGTCAAAGCTTGAAACTTAAGTTGCTGCATGATACACTGACACATTACAATATGCAAGGAAAAAAATTTATTCAAATCTTGAAAAAATCTTACAAGTAAAAATATGACATACATTTCAGTGCTGAGTTATTCAGTTAAAACACATACTGGTCTTTCTCCATAAAAATTTTGGTAATCTTGTAATAAAACATACATCAAGCAAAACTCAGCCTAATAAATGTTTGTCTCTGAGTAGCAAAACCACTCCTGTCAAGTACAGTAGGGCTGATAAAGTTCAATTTTGGCTTCTCACAGTGAATAGACTCTATGGACTGAGACATGAGACAGCAGATTAGATGGATGAAGCAAACACTGATTGTTATCATGTGATCAAGGTTTGCCAAAAGACCAGGGCAGCTCCCTTGTAGCAAATTGTAGTTCCTATAGCCTGTGTACCTGTTAAGAAGAGATGAGAAACAATGAGATGGTGAGAGTAGTTTATTGCTTCTATGGAAGTGATTTCCAACATTTGCTGGTGTTTCACGTACATCAAAAGCAAGAAAATGACATACAGAAGACCAGTGAATTATGTCCTCAGAAACTACATGGGTTTAGATTATCTTTAAACACAAGCATTTGTTTATGTGGTATTGTCTTGTACTGAAAATTGCATTCTCAGCAGCTCTGATGTGTCACACAGCCTCACATGATCATGTATGCTTAAACAGAGATATCTCTTAATCCACATTTTAACTTCACATTTTTTTCTCTACCTCTTCTATAGTCTTACTGCACAGCCTCACTGCCTTGTCCTCTTTGTCCCCTTCCTTCTATCTTGGATTTTGGCCTTCCTGCAACCTCAATATTGGACTTGACCTGAAAGTGCCATGGGAACAACTGGGTGTAGGCAGGAGCAGGCATTCCTACCCCAGCAGGCACATTCAGCTCTGGGAGAGGAGGTATGTGCTACATGGGCACGGGCTTCTATTGCAAAAAAAGACAGTGTCCACAGACGAGAGAAATTCAACCATGTGTGAGTAAATACAAAGAGCAGCCTCCTTCATGACAGACACTGGGAATGGCGTTCAATATTTTTGTTTTTTACTGTTTCCATTTTAATTTATGCTGAATGTTAACCATAAAGCTTTCTAGACACTTTCTTCACATTTGTTTAAACCACCTCATTTCAGCTGTCCTCAGCATTGTTACTTCCTTGTTACCTTCCTCTCCTCTGGCCTATTTCCTCATCCTTTTTTTCCCTATATTTATCTCTCTGTCTATTAATTCTCTTTTTAAAAAGTCAGCCTCAGGACCTGAAACATCCCTCTATTTACTTCATGGAAAAGGAATTGAAAATCATGGAAATAGAAGGGTATTTCCACAGAGTTCCTCTGCTTGTACGATTTATCCTTCCTCAAATGGTTTCGCTCTCTCTTGACTATTTCATTTGCAAGAATTTAAGAAAATAGGAGTTTTTCCTAAGGTGGTTTGCATGATGATGGCATTTGGTGACAAAAGGCCATCCAGAGCGGCCTATAATGCACTGCAATATGCTCATCCTACTGTTTTTCAACAATGCAATCCTTGGAATATAAAGATTATATTAGAGATAACTAAAAACAACCTCCTGTAATGGACACTGCTCCAGTTAAAAAGTGATGAAGGTCTGAAGAGAGTCCAGTTCACTGCTTAGCAGAGTGGGATAGAAACTTTTAGCCACCTGGCGATCACAGAAAGTATTGCCCCTAAACACATGGTACGTGATAAGGAAATTGTATATGATTTTGCCTTTCGTAACGTGTGATCAGGTAATTTAGAGGATGCAAGTAGACATTGAAAAGGCAAAGCAAATGTGGATATTGACACTGAACACCTGTACATTGTGTGTTGATTGGCGAAGGCAGAATTTCCAACAGCTTTCATCAGCAGTGTTCCTCCAAGCTTTTTTGTTGCTTTCCTTCTTATTTCAGTTTCCATGCAGCTCAGCAAGAAAGAATTATCCATCATTAGCAATAAATTAAATAAAACAGTAAGAATGGGTAAGATCTTTCCTTACGTTAACAGATGCCCGTAAAATGCTTTAGTGAAAGGGTATCTAATATAGGAACTCTGAATCTGTCCACTTCCTCCAGGGCTGAGCTCAGAGTTGCAAAACAGCCACTTTTTCTCTTCCATTTCCTGCATACTACCTCACAGATAGCACAACAGTCACACTCCTGGTGGGTTTCAAATCGCTTATTGGATGCAGATTTATAAGATGAGAAGCAAGAAAAAAAGCACAGTTACCACAGGCTGCAGAATATACAGCACAGTTATAGATGGGCATTTTAAGAGAAACCATGGAGCAAAGGCCAGCTGCTGCAGGATGCAGATGGCAAAGCCCAAGCCAGAGTTCAGGTTGCCTTTGTGGCAGCTGTCACACAATACTTTGCAGCTGCTTCCTACTCCAGCTTCTCAGATTATCACTGAATGCATAGCCCAGCTGATAAATATCTTTAGTATTATGGAGGAAAGCTAATTATTTGTTTACAAGATAAGACATGCTTGCAAAGTTTGTATTTGGTGAATTATGAAGTCTGTTTCGTCATACTCTGGTTTTGGGGTTACAAAGTAAGTTTTGGTAGATAAAGAAGTGTTGCAAAACAGCGTTATTAAGCAATCCTGAATTCAGAGTGTACAGATACAGACCAATTCCTGTTTAGTTTTAGATAAGTTCATACAGTGAAAGAATACTATTAGCTGAAGTTTTCATGTTATTGCATATAAGTTCAGCCCATGGGAAAGATGGGTGACCACTTCTACCATGTCAAGAAAACATGACAAATAAGTGGTTCATGCAGTGCTTACTAGTTGTTTTATGAAATAATTTCATGCTCAGATCTGGTATAGAGCCAGAAATCCTAGCCTGTACTAATTGTTTGGCTGATACAGCAAGCACACAGCCCCAGCACTCTGACCTGGGATACTCCAACATGTTGATATTCCCTTTTGATACAGGATGTTTAGCCCTCTTCTCTTCTTTTGTGCAAGCAGCTTTTGGTGAGGTCATTTTAGGAATAAGGGAGGTAAGGGGTTCACCTTAAGGTGCTAGTTCTTAGGTTGTTCAGAACAGGGACCTCATTTGGGAATTCTGTTGTTCTCTTCTAGATCCCATAGCTTAGTTTTCTCAGGAAAAATGAGGTTTTCCATGAGTAAATAAAGAATGGGTGAGATGAGGGAAAGTGTGGTGAATAATAAGATCTCATTCTGACAAGGAGGTGACCCATGAGGATCAGGAGATGTGGCTGGAATTCACAAGGCTGGAAATATTCCCAAGTTCCCCAGGACAGACAGAACCCTGACTTGTTCTTAGAGTTTCAGTTTATCCCAGGGCTGGGACCATTCTGTTTTCAGTGCTGTAACAGTCCTCTGGATAAAACCTTGCTTTTACTGAAACCTGCTAACTCCTCCAGTCCTCAGCAGGACTAGAGTTTTAGTCTTTATTATTTTTCCTCTAAATATATATCCACGTGTACAAAAGAAAGAAATCAGAGATACTGCTGTTCTATGTCCATCAAGTCACTGAACACATATAACAGGTTTGCTTCCCTATACTCAAACAAAGAATTGAGCCCACTCTTCATTTTTATATATACTGAATATTGTGACTCTCAAAGACAAATAAAAATGTGGGATTTTTTTTATAATAAGTTAGTATTAAATTTTTGAAGAATACATTTGACAGTAAAAACTTTTTATTCTTTGTTATTTACAGTTAGTAGTTTCTGAATGTCAGTTTTTGTGTCCCAGCTGGGGAGGAGAACTATCAGAGAAGCAAATAGAAAATATAATATGAATAGTACATTTGCTGAGACAACTGTGCTTGCGATCTTTCAGAGTCAGTAGATGTATAAATGTGTTTGGAGAAGGACTTCCAAATATATATTCATTAATTATAAATGTCTATTAGCAGACTCCTAAGTATCCATCTGAGTTTCACTGCAGCTTTTTTCCTACCACTCCCACCGTTCTTTGTACTTTACCTGAGTGGGAAGGTGAATACATTACTGTTTTCACAGATGAAAACAGTGAAATATATTTGTTATTTCTCATCTTTATTCCCAAAGACTGCCCCTTTAATAAACCAGATGAAGTTACACTTAGTATCAATTCAGAAAATCTAAAAAGCCCTGATTGTTAGCTTTATTTTTTTAAGTATAATTNAAAAATCATTTTAAAATATGTTGTATTTTAATAGTCCTGATTCTAACTTCTGATTTCCTTGCACTCATTTTAAATCTTATAAAATACTGAATTTTTTTCAAAGACTTTACATAGTAAGGAAGTAGTGTGTCAATATTATAAATCTATGTACTGTATCCTTCTGAAGGCAATATGTCTTTGCAGTGCTTGTTTTGCTATGCACACAATTTAATGCCAGAAAATATTAACATGATAATAGCTGCAACTATGCAATAAAATTTAGACTGTAAAACATGTCTGTGTATTACTAAAAAAAAATAACAAAAAGTCTTAAACACCCATCCTTTGTAAGATATTAAACAATATGATGTAGACTCCACTACTACTCTGCTATTTGGGGACTGCATTTAATGCCTTTGCTGTCTCAAATAGAGCTTGATATCTGTTGAATCCAGTTTGCCTTTCAGGCATTTCTAGAGATACTTAAAATCTCTGCACATATATAATGCTTTCTGGCTGAAAATGAAACCATTATCACATTGAGTTTTCAAAACTGCTGGAGTTTTAGGTGTTTATGCAATACTTTGAGGAAAAGTCATACTAGGTGTGAACAGCTCAAGAGGTTTTTTATGAACTCTGAGATACACAAAATGTACATATCTGTAATATTCAAAACATCAAAGAATATGGAAGGTAGAGTAGAGTGCATATGCTAGTTCCTCTTTGTTTATATGGCATACAATTCTATTTAGGATTTTTTGTTAGTAGCACTGCACTCAAATTATAAAGTCTTGAATCAGTGCCATGAGATAGCACAGCCTTATCCTCTGTGGTAACCACACACACAGAGACACACTCTGGACCTCCTAATCTCTTATTGGAGTTTATTGGAGGCATAAAGGAGCTGAACTTCTAAATTCATGATGTAAAAAGGTATTCAGAGTATGGCAGAAATTCTGATCTTTGTGTTTTTCTCAAAACCACCCGTCAAACCTTAGAATGTGATGTATTGGTATTGCTGTTATGTTGTATCCTTTCTATATTACCATAATCATAGTTCTGCTATTAAAACCATTTTTTTTCCTTTAAGTACAATATTGTTTTTTTAAAAACGTAACTGAGGAGGTTTAAGATAAAAATCTCCTTTTTACACTGTTTTTCACAGTGTAATATTCATACATACAGGATCTGTCCTGAAGATTGCCAGCCAGTCTACTCTTGCTGGATCCTCTTTTAACCTTCCAGTACAGT
This sequence comes from Picathartes gymnocephalus, assembly GCA_013390045.1. Lineage (NCBI taxonomy): Eukaryota > Metazoa > Chordata > Aves > Passeriformes > Picathartidae > Picathartes > Picathartes gymnocephalus. The sequence continues at coordinate 29,677 of WEKY01032144.1, forward strand.
TACACTCTAAAGCTTCCTTTATTATAACAATATTTTACATGCACAACTGATGGCACTGATATTTTCCTCCTTTTCTTTAAGGTAGGATATCACATGATATTGTTGTTATATCATAGTGGTCATCCATTGGAGCTGTACTCCTCTCACCTTTGGTAGAATATTTCTCCTTGTTTTTAGAACTGAGATTTGGTTGGCACTCTAGATCCTATATAATATCTTTCAGAAATGTTTAGGGAATTATGCAACTGGTCAGGGAAAATTTATGCCAAGCACTGCCATGCATACTAATTTTTGACAAACACAACCTTTTATCTGTCAGCTCACTGCAAGTCCTGAGAATTGACTACAGAGAAGGAGCCCCTGTTGACTGGGAACTTGAACTTTGGAGCCTGTGCAAAGCGTGAAGGGACATATTTGTTTTCATGCTGAGATGGATATTTATGTAAATCACAATGTAAACAGGGAAAAACTGAAAAATGGCTGGTTTCTTGGAAGATACATGGAGTCATTTCCCACTATTACCAAACTTGTTCTCTGTGAAGCTGGCGTTTATAATCTTGATGCTGGCACTCACAGCAGGCTGTTAAGGGATTTGAAAGATCTGTTGCCATGTTTGCTCATATACCAAAACATGCTTTGGGTAGATGATTCCCATAGGTTTAATCCATTTTTCTTACTCAAAGAAAGTGTAGGATTACCTGCTTGAGCCAGAAAGGATTCTCAGCACAAAGATGTTGGAAAACAAATTATTATTGAGCTGATGATCCTGTTACTGCTTTCATGAAGTTGGCATTACACTTTTTACCTAAGCCAAGAAGTTGAGATAATTTTCTATAAACTGAGATGAGAAAATTCACAGCATAGTTATGTTCTAAAAAAAATATTATTTTCCCTCAAGTTTGCTTTTTAAGTGTCTAATTTCTAAGTTTATCCATAATAATGAGAGATTGATTAATCTGAGTAATAAATTCTGAGACAGTGGGTCTGGGAGTTAGATTTCTTGAAACTGCTGACCAAATTATTACAGAATTTGTAGGTGAAATGTTTAGCATGTCTTAGGCAGTGGTAAATTGCCATTTTATTTGGCTGTGTATTGAAATAAAACTACTACATAGAGAAACCTGTCTTCTCATTTATATAATTATTGACCTACTTTCTACCTTTTTTTTTTTCTTCTTTTTAGTGAACCTGATGGCAATGACTGCATACAGTCAGTAACACAAGGCTGTCTTTCTGCATAAAATGACTGGCTGCATTTTAATCAAGAAATGAAAAGAGTTCAGAGGAAAGTGACAAAAGTTATTAGACTCAAGAAAAGACTTCCATGTGAATAAGAATGGAAAAGTTTAAGTTCTAAAGGACATGAATGAGAAGAGACACGAAGTAGACTGTTAAGGATAGGATATTTGCCAACTGCAATCAGTGGGGATTCTCCCACCTTCCCTCCTCTTGAGGGTCTTTGTAGGAACCCAGAAACTGGAAAAATTGTTCAGTCACTTGCCTAACTCTGCTGTCACAGTCCATAATTTACCTAAGTCTCTTAAACCTAAAATGCATATATGGGCTGCAACTTTTACCCCACAAAATCTGGAAGCATCTTCTTATCCCCTTCATAAACATTTTCCATGTTCCGAAGTTCATCATTATAGTTAGGGAGAACCAGTGAGACCCTGCAGAAGTGTTTGGCAGAGCCCATAGTCTACATCTAATCTGCCTGAGAGGAGACCACAGCTTGTAAAAGCTGCTCTCCCCTCCTTCTCCTTCAACTGCACTTGAAGGTGATGCCATTGAGAAAACAGAAGCGAGAAAGGGAGAAGTGAACCCAGTCTGGAAAAAGCCCAAGGACTCTTCTTCCTGATAGGCCGACATGGCCACTGCTCCCTCTGCCAGGGAAAATTCCCCATTGTTAATCTCCAGTTGTTGTGGAGTTAGAGACATGTGGCTAGTAGCTGTATGGGTAAGCATATTGACCTTTATTATAAGGATTTCATAGTGGGTATGGCAAAGGATGACTGGCAATGGATACACCTGAGCTAAGGCTTTCTGCATCACGTTTCAAGTCTGCTGCTCTCCTTAAGAGAAAATATGGACATAACTATTGTCTATTTTTTACTGTTAATATGATACTCACATGCATTCAGTTGCTATTTTCTGAACTTGCACAAGTCTTCTTTCACTTGGAATATATGAATGACATTTAAGGGTATATTCCATATGAGAAACTGAGGCAATAACACTAGAACACTCTGTCAATGTACTCTAAAAGTCAAAAAATGAGCTTTGTTTCCCCAAGAGAAAAGACCTTTCTGGCCTGAACTGTTACTTTAGAACTGCCTCAGTGCGCATGCTCCTGTTCAGTCATTACATTGGTGCAAAGTACAGAAACCTTTTTATACCAGCATTTTTCTTACCTCTTTAAAATACTATGTCCTGTGCAAGAGACTGCTTAATAAAATGCAACACAGAAATGCAGGCGTGCAAAGATACATGTATGAAGGAGGTGTGCATAACTACTCATCCCTACACCACCAGCCTTTTTAGTTCTTCCATGATGTCCACACTTCCTCTGTCTCTACCAGACTACCAGGCCACGCCACATCATGCACAAATGCATGCACATGAATAGGTGTGGCTGTGTGAGTGTGCAGGAAACAACCAATATGAAGTAGGATAGTGTGTTGATAGCAATGGCAGGTTTGTGTGGGTGAAGGGAGATGCATTTAGAAATCTAGGACAACAGGAAACACTGGCTCACTAAAGCCATATGTAAGAAACAGACAGCTCATCTATTAAGTCATGATTCATTCTTGTGCCAAAGCCCCATATCAAAAGTCAGAGTAATTACTGTTGAGTCATGCAGACAAGGAGACGAGCTCAGAGCTGGCACGGGTATTGCCAAGAAGTGATAGAGCACCAATCACCTGGGGTGGGGAGAAGGGAGGTGCCGCTTCAAAATCTTGAGCAAGGCCAAAGGCCACACAATGAGATCAAACTACCGGTATTTATTTTAAAAGAAAACGTTTCCCAGTCTGTCTGAATATGAAGAAAACCTTAAAAACATGACAAGCTACCTGCTTTTAGGCGTACAGCCTGATATATTAGCTTCATTAGCAGTAAGCTGTCCTGCTATGTCTCTCTCTGATACTTGTTGCCAGCTAAAGAAGGAACATGTACGGTGGCAACAAGCAGTAGCAGAAGTGAGAAGGTCAGACAGTGCAGTTTCATGCAAAACTTGGCCTTTCTTTGGCTCTGGAGAGGCCCTGTCCATTCTGGGCTTGAAAATCTCCATGCAAAACCTATCTGCTCACATTTTCTGGCTCTTCTTTTCATGGTGACTTTGCAAAACTATGAAAAGATGATTTATGTATGACGTACGAGAGCACTGGCTGTGAGTCACAGTCAAGATGCACAAGTTCATTCAATGGAATCTTCCACACTACACCATTTATTATTTCAATTCACTGCCTTGGTTGAAAATTCCTTCACTGCTTTGCACAGCAAACAAATAAAGCACAGAGTTAACTAAGCTACTTAAGTTAACCTCCTAAGTTTAGGAGACTTGTCCTGACACAGTCAGGGATGAGATGAAGTGCATTTTGAGGAGCTGGTAGCCCTCAGGAGAGTGCAAAGTGTTTTGTCAGCACTGCCTAATGAATCAACTATTTCCAGGCATGTCTTGTGCAACAGAGGCTCAAAGCTGATGTAGTTGCAAGGGAGTAAAGCTTCATTCCCAGGCTGGAGGGTACTGCACTTCCTCCTTGTCCTGTTGGTGCTCTTGCAATGTTCCTGTGTGCCAGGAGGGAGTCTGTCACTGTAGACCAGATTTTTGTGGATCTTCAGCATCTGTTCCTTTCTCTGTCAGGAGTGTGACATTCCTGTTGGCTATTTAAACCAGAATTGACAGGCAGCCAGTTTTTCTCCTACGTGCGTTTATTATGGCAGGTCCCCATTTTCTTCCTTAAAATGCATGGAATTCATAGAAATGCATACACCTTGACACAATCATTTAAGTAAAAAAATTTAATACTCACCAAATACATAACATATTGGAAATAAAAAAGGTTTAGTAAGATTTTTGTCTTGTTAGAATCTAAGTGATTAAATACATTTTTGGGTACTAGATCTCCATTATTACTCTGAAAGAAAATTTAATTCTTTCAGCCATTAGCTAAAATAAAATGACTCTGACTTCCCAATCTTTGCTTAGGGAGTAATGACTTGAGATTTTGAGAATCCAGAAATGAAAAAAATGCAAAATAAAACAATTCATTAAGAAGTCCTTATGATCAGTTTTACTTACCCCTCTGTAGAAAGTTTATGCTGCTGCTGGTTGCTTTGCAAATGAGTCTGTTCTTAGAGGAGCCTAAAAAATCTTGGCCTCACACAGAGACAGGGAGATAAGAGCTGTAAAGCTGAGGATGGGACAGAATCCATTTATTGGCTACTCTAGACTTTAATCTCTTTTTTCTGTTAATAGAAAGAAAAGTCTAATTTGAATATATCAGGAATACCTGAAAATATGTGTAGAAGGACTGTGGAAAGATAGATAATTTTTTGCCATATTACAACTAATTGATGTAGCTTATTACCTGTATACTGTTTATTATCTGTATAAATTATCTATGAAAGTGGTAACTAAGAGGAGTCATGGCAATAAATTTTTCAGTAAACTTTCTCCATTTGAACTGTATTCAAAAGAGTAACTTTTTATATTTTCAGTGTTCAAAATGTGTTTCAAATAAATCCAAATAACATTGCTCATAAAAATCTTTCATCTCACTAAATTAATGAAGAGTTTCTGACTTTTAAGTAGCTATTCAAGAATGCATTATCTTGTTTTCATAATCTTTTTTCTGTTAGAAAAGTAGGTGTCCTGTGAGTCATTTCTTTTTGAGTTGCATAAGCCAAAGACTTGTGTATGACAGCCAGCCCAATTTACTTCCCAATTAATATAAATAACACAAATAGCTACTTTCCTTAGTAAAACAAAACAAAACAAACAAACAAACAAACCCCCACAAAAACAAAACCAAAACCAAACCTTGCTATACAGTACATAATATGAACTCAGATAATAAAGGTAGCAAAAAAATTTCTACCTAGAGAATGTTAAGATGTACAGCATTTTACATATAATCTGGAAAGAGATATTCTGTCTCAAACATTTAAATAAACAAGGTTTTAATCCAAGAAAGAGAAGACAAATTATAAAAACATCCTTGGCAGAAAGTTTTGAATGGTCAATGCTTGCTTCAAGATGAAAGCATTCAAAATGTTACCAGCAGGAAAAAAATTTCTAGTAAGAAGAAACCTCTTAAAAATGGAAAATTGATGCAACGAAAGAGTCACAGTCCTGCCAGCGGTAACGGGCCTGACTGTCCCTGCCCACCTCCCTGGGAATCCCTGCCCAGCAACCCGTGCCAGCCCCCTGGAGCCACCATTCCCTGCTCCAGCGATTCTGTGGCAGGGCTGTTCCAGCCCCCCAGAGCCCTGCCTGGCCTGGCCATGGGTCCTGCTGAGCTGGGCTCCTCATCCTGGCCTGGCCACTGCCCATCCCCGCGGAGGTGCCCAGTGCCCGGGGCTGGGGCTGCCTCACTTCCCTGCTGCTCCTGCCCGGGGCAGGGGGTGGGCCCTGGCTCTCAGACCCTTCCCTGCCAGACCACCACTCCACCCCCAGAGAGCTGCCCTGGGTGCTAGAATAGGATAGCTGCATCACAGGGTTGCTTTCAGTTCTGCAAATACATACACCTACATTCCTCGGCCAGATTTCTTCACAGTGCTTTTTTATTTAATCAACAAATTTACGTTTAAAATGCAAACACTTTAGAGAGTCTGCCTTGCTGAGGTAAAGAGCACATACATGCCAATGCTGGAAAGGCAGAGATTTCCCACCCTTCCCTTCAATCAGAGGAACAGCAGCTGTCATGTTTTATGGACTCTTTCCTGACCAATAGCAGGTACCTTCATAATCTGTGGTTATTAACATATTTTTAACTTCCAAGAGAAAACTTTCCATAGATATGTCAGATGAATCACAGTGTTCAAGGCTTGCCTAGAGCTTCTAACACAGATTAGAAAGAACTACAGGGAAAGCTGAAGCAAGTAAAAACTGCAAAACAGAACAACACACGGTGCCCCAGAAGCAGCCTCAGAAGGAGTGGAAGGATGCCCTCCCACAGTTGCTCCCCCTGCTCTGGCCAGTGCCACACAGCACATCTTCACCCCATGGGTTAACTTCTGGTTCCAGCCCAACCTCTTGTCAGTGAGGTCCTCTGCTGCAAACGTACTTTCCACCCACTCATTGTCCCAGTTGCAATTTGCGGGATATTTTCACGCCCTAGGTGCGAGACACTGCATTTGTCTTTGGTGAGCTTCATCACGTTTCTCTTTATGAGGTCTCCAGCCTATCAACATTCCTCTTCAAGGCTACCCTGTCCTCCAGCACACAGACTGTTCCTCCCACTTTGGTGTTATCTGACAACTTGTTTAGGGTGTCTTCCACCCTATCATCCTGGTCATCAATAGATGTCAATGTCGAGCAGTGTTGACCCCAGCATCCGTCCCTGGGAAACACTATTAATAACTAGACACCAACTTTACTACAAATACCATGATCTTGTTTCTACATCCATGTTACAGTCTGGGAGAAACTTCCTCAGTTTGTCTGTTAAGATGTTATTGGAGAATGTAGCAAAAATCTTGCTAAAGTCAAGGTCAATGACATCTACTGCTCTCCTATTGCTCACAAGGCCAGCCATTTCATCATAGAAGATACACAAGCTAGCCAGGCATGATTCATAAATCCATTATGGCCATTCACAGTCCTTTTCTGAGCCTTCATGTACTTGGAAATAGCTTCCAAGTTAATTTGCTCCATAAACTTTCCCGGGAATTGACTTGGGGCCAAGTGTGCTGTAGCTATCCTGTAGGTGGACCTTCCTTTGTGCACCTTTGAAAGTGCCTCTTTCTGGTCACTGGGAAACTCCCCTCACCATTGCTGCCTTTCAAAGCTGATGGAGCCTGGTTTGGGACTACCATTGGCCAGTTCCCTCAGCTTGCACTCTGCACCTGTGGATATCTTTATATACAAAGTGCTTAAGTAGGCCATAACTAGATTCTCTTCTAGTGTGGTAGTGTGTCTCTCCCCCAGACTCAGTCAGCAGAGACCTAGAAATGTCTGGGGAAATACCTGTTCAATAAAGACTGAGGTGAAGAAGGCACTTATTTGTGGTTTTCATGTTCTTTTTCAACCACTCCGTTCAGCAGTCAGTCTTGCTGACAAGGTACCTACAGAAAATGTTTTTTACATTTCTCACCAGGTTTAAATCCAGCTGAGCTTTGGCTTTTCCCTGCATGCCTGGGCAATGCCTCTGCACTCCTCCCATGTAACCTGGCCCCACTACCACCTTATGTACACTTTAGCCTCAGCGATGAGTTCTGCTTTCAACCAAGCTGGCTCCCAGTCATGCTGGCTAGATTCCCTGCTTAAACATATTCAGGAGTTTTGGGCAAAAGCAAACTATTAACTTGTTATATACAAGATGTTTGGTTATGGAACATGTAGATATTATCAACAGCTATTTTGAACAGCTGTGATGTGCATGAGTCAAAAATATATCTCCTCTTTCTTCCAGATTCATCAGTAACAATAATTCTTAAAAAATGAAAATACCTGTATAAAATTTTTCTTCTTCCTAGATTTCTCACATTTATTTCTTACAACCAAGACTCTAAGGGTCTTTCCTGCTTCCTTTTGTACAGATGTATAGATAAAGTAACCTGCCATCAGCCTGTGTAAGTAAAACATGTTAAGTCATCCAACAAGTAACGCACCTCTAGCGTCAATAGAAATAGTCAACTGTTCTATTGACAATTAGAAATTCAAATTTCTTAACTGTTTTATCTTCATTAATCATCTATTTAATTTTATTGTTGTAAGTCTTGTATTCTGAGACATCTTGTATTCTAATACACCTACTGTGTTTTTTAAAATCCAATATGTTCTAATGCACCATAGTACAGATATAAGAGCTATGCTCATAAAAGCTTTTGAGTCACTGATTGGTAGAATCGTTCATTTTTATGCTTTGTTACAACATCAGAAGTCAAACACAAATTACATCCTCTCATTTACTGCATTGACTGTCATGTAAATGAAAAAATTATGAAGAAAGTTACCAAAAAACCCCCCAAAAAAACCAAAAAAAACCAAAAAACCCCACTTTCTTACAAGGACTGGAAAAATCCATAGAAACCCAAATCATATGAATCATGAGATAACACATAATTATCTTTCAGCTCTCTTATTTTCTGTGTTTATGGCATGAAGGCTTTTTACCCTGTGAACTGTAAACATCTTTAACCGTGCATTCTGCCTTCCATCACCTCCTCACATCTCACAGACTGAGCAGGAGGAAGATGTGAAAGCTACACAGGTAGCATTTAAGTAAGGACAGTAACTGGGGGAATTAATTTTTCATAAGTTATGTGTGGTGGCTCAGTGCTTCTGTTTGGAACTATTCCACCTTTGAGACGAGAGCGTGACAGAGAAACTGTCTCTCCCACCCAAGTGCCCATGGCCAGACTTGCATTCTGCTTTTGGCTTTGCTGTGTCACATTGACCCTTACCCCAACAGTCCTGGAGGTGTAAAGGAAGCATTTCAGCCTAACCACCCCACCCCCAAGACTGACAGCAATTTATGAACGTGTCGTATGTAATTTCTTTTAAAAGATACATAGAATAAGAGGGTTTCAAAATGTTAGAAAATCCAGATACTTTCACAATGTAAGCTTGTAGCTGCAAGTCAAGTCTGTACTTGAGCCAAAAGACATATGGATGTAACAGCCAGTCTTCTGAATCCCCTGTGCTTGTATCAAGGGAGGGTCACTGTCAATCAGCCAAAAGATGCCTCATGTGGATTTCCATTGCAGGTCTTGAGGCATAAATGTAAACTGTTTAGTAAATGAGTATTGGTAGGTCCAATCTTTCATCCCTGGCTGTGCTTGGGTAAAGCTCAAAGATGTATAAAACACAGAGCTAGAAATGGATTATCATCAGATGCACTAATGGCTGAGCCTTTGAAATGAAAATCTCAAAAAAGAAAAAAGAAAACATGTTTGTCAGCTGTAGTGGGTATCTGAGACTGACCAATAAGGACAAGATTTTTCCTGTGTGCTCTTAAGAAATTCATGAAGCAATTATTTCTGGAGTGTTAGATATGTATTGCACTTATGATTATTGAGGCTACCAAAAGTGTGAGGTATGTTCACCCACATCTTTTTCTACTTTCTCATGCTGATGTATCCCAGATCTCATCACTCACTAAGCACACAGCTGGGGGACATCAGCCCAAGCTGTGGATTCTCCTGGAAGAGCCAAGGACATGAAGGTTCAATGCTACAACTATTTTCCAGAAATCATGATCCTAAATAATGCCAAAGTGCACATATGCTTTTGGGAGCAGAGGGTGGATCTGCACTCATGTTATGAAACCCAGGATGAATATTAATGTATATATGCTCCAGCAGGAATCTGGATTTCCTGAAGGTGCATGAGGTAAAAATAAGGTGGTTTTCTAGCCTCCTTGTCTTCCTTGCAGGATTAATACTCCAATTCTTCTTCCAAGTGTTGAAGTAGGAGCCCTATATCCCTAACTTCCCAGGGTTGGATCAGCAGAGCTTATGCTGGTGTTGCTCACTGGAGGTTGACAATGGGACACTGGCACCATGTCCATGTCACCTGGGAAGGAGGTGCTGCAGATGAGAAGCAGATGCCAGGATGCCATATGAAGGCCAAGTGCCCGGATCCTCAGCCTTCACCAGCACTTGTTGGGTGTTTGGTTCTCTGCTGCTACTTGAAGTGGGACAATCCTTCCTTCCTACAACCCTCATCTGTTTTTCACCTTGGATTCAGTTGTGTTTCACATTGCTCAGAGAGCCAGACATTTCCAGGGAAGGCTGATGCTGCTGTGCCTGTGCAGGACCAAGAACATGCATGAACAGTAAAGCTGCTGATCCCAGAAAGTGCCAGAATGATGATGCGCTCAATTAGCTCATCCAGTTGAGTGAGGATGGTGTGAAGCATCTTGGCTGGGATGGTGCTGTGCCCTACAGCAGTAGAGCCAAGGGCCAAGTTTACCTTGCAGACTGACTTGCACACTGACTGAATGCCCCCAGAGACATAATCTTGATAGTCATCAATTATTTATCAGGAAATAAATTTATAAAGCTTTCCATAAAATTACATTCTTCACTACACAAGTCAATTATTAAACAAAACAAGAAAATAAGAATAACCCCAAACCTCTGATTATTGGTGTTAGGGTGCTGCATAGAGCATTTAAAAATCTGCTGTAGTTTTGCACTGGCCATTCACTAACACTGTCGAGGCATAGAGGAGGTAGCAACCAGAGTCTGAACCCAATGCTGAGTGTGACTAGCAGTATTTTCCGTACTTCAGATTGTTTAAGCAAGTTATGGACTCAAAACCTGCTCAAAGTCAATTGAAAGGCTTATTTTGATAGGATGTTTTAAATTTCCAGTAGAACCAGCTTCTCTGTGTCAGTTGGTTGCACACATTATTCTTAAGGGTGCCTTTTCCCTACTCTTTGCAGGAGAATTCCACTGACTTGAACCTTCCACACAAAGAGAAGACACAAAGTTGCTGGTATGGTGCCATTGTTTTCTAGAACAATCATTGCTTTTGGTCTGTCCTACTGGACAAGACCCTCTGTAAAGTGTTTATATGCTTATTCTCACCTGTGATGCTTCTTGTGCTTGTGGTGGTTGTTTTCCATCTATGCCACACTTTGAGAGATTACTGAGTTTTCACTTGACTGTCCAGATGTGGTTGATAATGATAAACAGCGTTTGGTAACCTGAGAAAATTATGTAAATACTCTTTGTGCCTGAAGAGAGCTCTGGTTCTCCCCAGAAATTCTGGGAACATGTTTGTTCCACTGGATCATGAAAATCTTTGTGACAAATGCAGATATTCTTTTGATGGGTGTTGCATGAACTGAACACATGATTTTCAATCAGAAAACAAAACTGGACACATCTTTGGTAATCAGAATGCATCTTTTAAGCTGGTAAAAAAGCAAAAAGGCACAAGTGACCCTGAAAATTTTACACATTGTTTTGTGTATACTGCACCAGATTTCTGACTGTGAGGAAGATGAGTGAAAGCCTCCTGTTTTTTTGCATTTATTTCAATCTGGTTGATAGTATTTAGCTGACTTCTTTTCTCTAGTGAGGCCAGACCAAGCTGACACTTTAATTTTAAGACCTGAGTAACTAGCTACACTTGCTTCAGCACCACCAGGCATTACAAAAACCAGGGTTCCCACCAGCTTGTGGATGATAACATAGATGGCCTTTGCAGCAGGTCCGAAATGACAGTGCAAAACCTGAGAACTGCTAAAGCAGACAGCATGGTTTTCTCATGCCAGTTTATGTGACCATCAGACTTGGCTGCTCAGAGCTTTCCTCCCAGACTCTGCTGCCCTGGCAAAACACTCATTGGATATAAATGGTATAAAGTGGTATAAAGAACCAATAGAAAACTATTTTCTTTATATTTAGTAAGAGTAATTCCATGATCATTTATTTCCTGGGGTGAACTTCCCCTAGAAGCAGAAGGAGCCAGCCCTGCAGGTGTGGGTGAAGGCTATTCAAGGCTTTGGGAGAGGAGAGTGGGAATGTAACGGCCCAAACCTGAGGTCAGTTTAAGTTGCTGTAGTACCACACCCAATAGGCAAAATATTACCTAAAATTACTTTCAACTGTTGTTAGACTTGTTAACTTTCATACTTATGGTTTCTCTGAAACACCAGCTGGCTTCATTCTTTTTCATCCATCTGTAGAAATTATTCTGAGCTGTTAATATAATGAAACCAACCATGGTGAGGGGAATATTAGTCACCTCAAGAATACAAAAAAAACCCCTCCTGTCATAAAAGCTCCAGGCTGTTCTAGTGGTAGTGAAGAAGTGATTTGGGTTTTGATTTGTTGTTTTTACAAGGCAACTCACAATATTAAAATAAGCAGATTCATCATAGCCCTAATATATCCCTGTAGTTTCAAGTATGCAAAAAAGAAAAGCAGTTGACCTAACAGTGTTCTTTCAATTTTATACTAATTTTGATTTATAAGACCCAGCTGTTTTGGCTCCAAGGCACTGCTAGAAATTAATAAGTCATTCAGAAAATATGAAATGACTACATGAAGCACAGAGCAGTGAAGAAACAGGGGTTTGGATCTGAAACATGAAGGGGTTTTAGATACTTTAAATGAAACTCACTCAACAGTACCAGCTGAACCCCCATTTTGCTTCAGTATGTTTTCTGCCCAAAAGACTATCTTTTCTGCTAGAATCCACGGGTGCCTATAGTTTTGTCCTGAAGATCTTCATACAACCTCCTGTGGTGCTCCACACTTAAAGCTCAGTAAGACTTACAAGAGTCTGTCCTCTACCTGTCTTAATGCATGACCCATCTGAGAGTCCTTCCAAAGGACTGTCAGTGTTTTTCACCTAAGTCTTGGTACCTGTGCTCCTAGTCCAGATGACCTCTTTCTTAGCTTGCTGTTTTCTTTCAGTCCTGTTTTTAGGATCTACATAAATGCTTACAGGCTGAAAGTGGGGCTAATGAAGAGTTTGGAGAATTAAAATCAAGGTGAAGGTAATCCTCACCCCTGCTTTTACTTGTTGTAAAGTCTTTGGGCATGTCTGCTTTTACCAGAACAATTCTTGGGGCACTTAGAGTTGTTATTTTTTGTGGACTAAAGTGGGCTTCTCATTACCTAAAACTGTTGGATCTGCCAGCTACTAGTCTTTCCATCTAAGTCCCAGTCCAGTGTGCAGGTGCAGAAGGTGTTTACTAGAATCATGTCTTTATCTTACATCAAATATTATTAGAAGTTGAATTATGAAAAGTTCTGTGGCTCAGACCTCAGATTTCTCAGATATCAGTAGTTTTCATGTCCAGACTATGCTTTTTTTTTAATACTAAAAAAATGTAGTTTTGTTGTGTTCTTAGTCTCAATTTTCTTGCATAATTTGTCTTGAAGAATTGGCAACTAGAAGACAATATTTCCAGTATAAATAATTCTTATAAAATGATGTTCTTTCTTCATTGTTTAATTTCTCTTTTACACCCTTCGGATTCATTATTTTCCCCTCTTCTTGATTTTCCTTTTAAATGCATTTTCCTGAAAACCTGGCAACACTGCCAAGGGGATCCCTTGCTGTTCTTCACATTGCATTGTACCTATGATTTTAGGTATTCGCATGAAACAGAATATATGTGCTGAAGAGCAGAGACCAACAGAAACATGAATATCAGAACTGGGAATAGAAATATCACCAGAAATCAAATCTTCCTCTAAATGCTCTCAGTATGAGGAACAACACACTGAATGAGGAGGAAAATTCTTGTTGTCTAACCTTGATGCCTACATGAAGCCTTCCATGAAGGCTTTATTAAGTCTGTTTTTTCCCCTACATCCAAGCTGTTTCAGTTTAGTTTTAAAAACTGAATGTGCTTTCTTACATATTTATGTGACTACAGTTTAGGTCTCAACTGCAGGCAGATGAGCAATTCTAATGCTACAAGGACAAAAAACACGTATGCAGGCAGAGAAGGTTAAAATTAGATGGGCTGTTTGCTACTTGTCACATGCTGTTTTAGATTGCATCAGCAGTTCCGCACATGCTATACTATAAAAAGATTAGTCAAAGCCAAAGAAAGGAAAACATTGAAATTGTAACACACTGGAAAGGAACTGGAAAAATAACTGTGTACCATTAACAGTCCAAACATTTACCCTAAAGCACATTTTCTTAAATCTTTTTATTGGTGTTTTTCCCACTTTATAAAAATTACAAAGTTACAGCATTTAATTATAGGCCAAGAAAACAAAGAAAGAGTGAATATATTAGAGTACAATGCTTCCACAGAAAGGATAAATAGTTAAAATTAGTGTACATGCTCATCCCTGGAAACCTAAGTTTGAATCACTGATTCTCATGAAAGAGATGTGAACAGTAAGACAAACCATGGTGCCACATGATTACATTAAACAGAGACAGTAAATCTCACAGCACCTGTAGTTTATAACTCAGACAATTGGGAGGGATTGGGGCAGAATTGTGACCTGACAGAATTCTATCTAATAAGGTTGATTTAGTTAGAAAATAATTGCAAATATTAGGGAAAATATTTCACATTCCCATCCTATATGTAAAAAATAAACAAGAAAGTGTTTTGATATCATAGTTTTATCTAATTTCCTATCTTTCCTGAATTAAAAAGTCTAGCATTATATTGTATTTCTCGTGATATGTGGATTTTATTAACATTTGATTAACTCATTAAAAAATTAAGAGTAACTTCTTTGAGTATTGGATATTTTGGAAATCAGGTATTGAAGTATCTGTGATAGTTACCTATAAGATTTTCTTAATTATTAATTTTCACTTCTGCAGGTAAAACTGTTGGGTCAAATGTTTTAATGCACAATTCTTTTGCTAAAAATGTTTTGGCTGAAAGAAAAGAGTGTTTTTTGATGTAAAAAACCCCAAAAACCTAGTAGTCAATTCAGAAATAGAGAATCACTTTGCATAAACATTTTAAAATTATTTAATATCTTGCTAACTCTTAATTTTAAAAACCATTCATTCTTTAAGAATTTTTTTCTGTTTATTTCTTTCCACAAAGATGAATCAGTTATTTGAAAAAACTGTTTTCTTACTACCTTTATAAATGGCTTACAAGTAAACTTGACTTATACATTTAATTCTGGCTTTTTCTAGTAGGTAGAAATAGCCAGATATTTCTGTGTAAAGTCCACATTTAATCAGAATGTATAGTCAAAAAAAAGGCCCACTGTACTCAGTGTAGTGAAAATTCAATTTCAAAATTCAACTTCAGATTTCAGTAAGTGAACAGAGAAATAAATTAGTTTCATAAAAACCAAAACAAAACTAATTAAGCATGCTGGGAATCCATTACAGGCAGCACCAAATCTCCTTGTAAAGAATTTTCCATGAATAAAAGTTGTAGGTCTAGCCTGAATAGGTTAGAGACTTTAAGGACAAGAGTGAAAAGGATTCACAGTGAGAAGAAATTGTAAAAGGCCAGATTAGTATTGTTTTGAAGAAAAAGAGTTTACTGAATTTGCATCATCTGACAGGAGAGATGTGGCTTTTTTCTATGATGTTCAGACAGTGCAGGGAAATGGTAGAGGATATTACAGATTGTTCCCACTACCCTTTTTATAAGCTATGAAGCCAGATCCTTACTCACGTGGACTCTTTCGAGGCTCAGGAGGAAGGTGGGGTCTAAAGATGAATAATGGTATCTAATATAGACTTCAAAGTGAACTCCTTACAGGCTGACTGGTTACTACTACTTAAATGGGCAATGAAAATATACTCTTAGCCATAAATACATACAGCATTTTTTAAATTGGAAGTAATAAACTGTTAAAGGGATTAGACTAATAAACAGAGGAATAATTGCTGTCCTTTACCAGGGTACAGTATACTCTTTCTAAAATATACTGCCTAGAATAGTAAACAGTTTCAGAAGCTTCAAAAATATCTAAACAAAAAATGGGAAATCTCCAAAATCTAGAAAGGGAAAATGGTAAGAAATTACTTAAGTAGATATTGATCAACAAACTGATAACAGTCTTCAACTGCTATCAGGTTCCCTATTTACAATTCCATTACATAATCAAATCAACATATCTTAAAATATGTGCATGGTCAAGATTAGAAGACGGCCATCTTTCTCTGCTCAAAAATGTCTTTAAAAGCTGGTCTCTGAATAGCAGTTGGCAGGAAAAATATGCAGATGGCTGCAGCAACTTTAATATACATCCATTACTGATACTGAATTAAATGGAATAGATAATTATGCATCATAATCACTGATGATTAATTACAAACAACAGACATAAAATGTATATGTTTCATGTGTTAGTTCTTCAAGTGGACTGCTAAGGCAGCTGGGCTTTGAATAAAAAGATTAAAACCCAAATTAGATATGCTGTTGGCAAAAACAAAGCCAAGGAAAAAAATCCATAACTAGTCAATCAGCTGCTCAATACAATAGGCATCTTTTGCACTGTAGCCTGAAGGTCAGTCGTCTGTGACTCTGATGGCATGTCAAGAAGAGTGATGTGCTTCAGCTGAAAAGAAATATGCCCATGATTGAAACATAGCCAGTCTGC
Organism: Picathartes gymnocephalus; assembly: GCA_013390045.1. Taxonomy (NCBI): domain Eukaryota; kingdom Metazoa; phylum Chordata; class Aves; order Passeriformes; family Picathartidae; genus Picathartes; species Picathartes gymnocephalus. The sequence continues at coordinate 45,913 of WEKY01032144.1, forward strand.
ATTAAATTTAGATCCCTTTTTTCCCTCAGAAAAACAGGAGACAAACTGTATTGTGTATCCACAGGCATAGTAAAGAACACAACAATTGAGCACACATCAGAGAGCTGGAACAGCTTTAGGCTACCTGCGGTTGGACTACAAAGATGTAGCAGTGGTTCCTAAGATCATTCAAAACGGTCATGGAGGCCATTAAATTACAAGTTGCATTCTGGGTTGGTGTATCATCTATAGCACTATGTCAGCACTGCAGAACAAACAGACTTCTATTCTTTACCTAGGCCTACTGACCTCCACACCAATGCTACATAATGCCAACATCATACATCCCCTTGAAGGTCCTCAGAATCCTCTTTCAGGCTGCTATTAGTGCTGTCAGAGTTCGTGTGCCCCTTTAATGTAATTGAAATCTTCTGCAAAATTGCTGAATCTACACACAGATCAAACACAGCATTAGCATCGAGGTGATGCTTCAGCTAAAATAATTTCCCTTACTGATGAGAGGCTCATAGTGTATTATCTACATCCTTGCTGAAATACATGTTAATAGACAACAAGGGAAAACATAGGGGTAAAACAACAATGCCTTTCACTAAACTTTTATTAGAGGAAGTTTCAAAAGAATATGCCATGTTTTCTTTTTCAGTTAGGATGTTCCCCTTTCCCTTTAAACATCAATTATACTCATCAAAAAGGGATCTAATGTGTCTCCACCACCTTGTTTATTGTATCAAGCAATTTATCTGTGGCATAGTAATTACTGTAATATCTGAGCACAGCATCAGCAATGACAGCTTTACCCTACTGTGATGAACAGTACATTGAGCACTGACATGACCCTCGGCCCAAATCCATTTCAAATGTTTACTCACATCTTTCTGGTCACCAGCCTCAATTATTAATTCTATTGTCACTACAGAAGTGACATACTGCAGATCCTGAAAATTTTTCAACAAATAACCCTACCCTGGTTCCACAGGATTCCTGAGTCTGAGTTTGTGATTCTTTTTTCAGATAAAACTCTGAAAAAGCAGGAGTAAATTAAGATAGTGCACACAGGAGCTGCCAGAAGAAAAAGATAGTTGGGTACAAAGAGCCATGGTACTTACCTGTCTACTGACAACATATTCTTCCTATGGGAAAAGTAAGTTTCAGTCATTGTAACACTATCAAACTGCTCTGCTTCAGGTTTAATCATGTTTTGATTTAGTTTAATTGTAGTTTCTAGGCATACCTATTTTGAAATGATGTGTTTTTACAACATTTGAAAAACAGTGAAATATCTTCACTTTCTCAACTTACCGTGTCTCATAGCCATTTTTTTTCTATTATGGTTTTCCATTCCCCATCAGTCCACTCAGACTTACAATAAAATTTCCTTGAGAAACTTCACTAGAGAAACATCAGGAAGATTGAAGGTACCCAGCTACTCAAGTGACTAAGATTAAACCATTTCCACTAAGTTGGTACAACTCTAGTTGAGAAGGAAGATAGCAGCCCATCATTTCAAAACCAGCTGTCTTTTCGAACAATTTTATTCTAACATGCTGAATTAATGAGTTTGATATATGATTTCAGTGGATTGCACCTGACTAACTAGACCCATGGCTTATAGCACTACTACATAAGAGTGATTGTACATGAATGGTACATTTTTCTGATATACTTTTGTAGTGTTCCAATTTGTTCAGCTGCCAGATGATAGAAAAATAAAACTGGGGATATGGAGAGGAGAAACTGAAATGGGTATTTAAATCCCTTGCATTATCATTCTGACATTTTAAGACAATGTAGAATTGTGAAATCTGAATTTCATGAATGTTACAGGAGTTTTGCAATTTAATTTAATCTTTATGATTGGTGAAGGCAAGGCATGTTACCAAACACATTTAGTTCTCAGTTATTTACATTTTGTGACTTCTCTACATAAAGGAGAGATATAAATTGTGTTTATGGACCTGGAACAAAAATTCCTATGTTTATCTTGAGAATAAAATATACTTGAGGCTATTTAACATCTAGACTTGTTTAAAATGCCTCTATAAATTATCTCTTTTGTATTATGCCTTCACATAATTTTGCCTCTGAAATTTACAATACATACAAATTTCCATTAAAAGTGTTATGAATAAGATAGGACAATCTTTGTGATAGACAGCCAGTTTCACTAAAAAGCACTAACGATTTTCTGCAGAAACAGATAGCAGTGATCAAGTGTAATTTTAAAAATTATTAATTAAATCATTACAAGTTAACCTTAGCGATGCAGAATTTTGAAGCAAGAAGTCTGTTAGGGAAGTGCATTGATTTAATTGCACTTTTCATACTCTTAGTCAAAATGTCAAAGGTATGCTCTGAATTGTATATTATCTGACGCCTTGATTACTTGCTTATTAATAATTGTATCACTCACCTGGAAATAAACTCTTCTGACATTTAGCTTTATTCTGTTTGCTTTTTAAAGAGAGACTTGATTTAGCTAAGGCAAAAAAAAAGAACATGAAGTAGGAAGCACATGGAATTAATTATTTACTGTGTAAAACTACATTTACATTTAACTAAGTTAGACCTGATCAGCTGGAGTTTTTAAACTCCTACGGGCTATGATGTGGATGATGTCCTTTTTTGGATTCATCTGCCCTCTGCCTGCCCTCTGCGCTTGCTCCCACTGCTGCTGATCCCCTAAGAGAGCTCCTCACATTTCCCTCAGAAGTTCCACTTCAGCAATGACTATTTGAATAGTCAGGCTAACAGCTTAAATCACCACATTGGACCAAAAAAATAGTGCTGTGGCTAAAAATATATTACTGACGCTAATACATGTCACTGCAGATGAGAAGTCCTCATGGGAGCTATTGCTGCAGAGTATGGCAATGCCTGACCCAGAGGCCTTGGAAAGGATACATACCCACAGCTAAGCCTTTATGTAGTCTTCAGGATTTAGTGCGGGCAGGTCATACTCTGGCCAAATTACACCTTTCAGTGATGATGTTCCCATCCAGACATAAAAAGCTTTGGTCATACAAACCTTGACAACGTTGTGCAAGACCTAGGAGGGAGCTAGCTCTCAATAGAAGAGCAGAGCACAAATCCTAACATGCTCTGAGTTCTGCATAAGATGGCTAGCCATGCTGGATCTAAGTTAGTATCTGCTTTGACCTGTCTAGGCTTGTTCAGCAAACAGAGAAACTGGCCTGCAGGCCTGCTGACAGAACAAAGGAAATTTCAGCACTGGATTTGGTTGCAACAAATACTTACAATTACTTACTCTTACATAATAATCAGTCTAGAGGAAACAAGGCTCTAGGAGATCTCATAGAAGCCTTCCAGTACCTAAAGAGGGCCTACAAGAGAGATAGAGAGGGACTTTTCACAGGGAAATGTAATGATAAGAAAAGGGGGAATTACTTTAAACTGAAAGACAGTAGGTTTAGATTAGATATTAGGAAGAAATTCTTAACTGTGAGGGTGGTAAGACACTGGAACAGGTTGCCCAGAGAAGTTGTAGGTGCCCCAGCCCTGGAAGTGTTCAAGGTCAGATTGGACAGGGTTTTGAGCAGCCTGATGTAGTGGTAGGTGGCCCTGCCCATGGTAGGGGGCTTGGAACTTGATGATCTTTAAGGTCCCTTCCAACTCATAAAATTCTACGCTTCTATAATAATACAATTCCATTTTGTACTACAGAGTGGACTGTCAGCAGTTATTATTGGGCCCAGACAGACAATTTTCCAAAACAATTTCCTATCAGGTTACAAACAGACTGTATTCTGTTAATTTCACTCTTTAGTGGAATAGCACTAAATTATCGAATAGTTTATATTTCCTAGGCAATTAGGGGGGAAAAAGTGATTGTAACATCATATTTCCTGTCACTGCAACTTGTTCCTGCATGGATGGACATGATACAGGAGAAACATTACACTCATGTCCTTAAAAATAGTATGTCTAATATATTATGTAGCAAATTATAAAAATTAATAAATTGTCTCAAGTAAGTAAATTGTGAGTCTTCGAACTCTTTAAGTCATAGCTCACTTCCCAGAAGATCTCACCAGATAAGGGATTCAAGTTTCACTGTGGTGCATGCAGTCCAAGTCCAAGTGGAGACCTTGGAATCGCCAGTGCAGAGCTCCTCACCACAGCACCGTGTCTCACGGTCAGAGAGGTGCAGAACTAATGAGCTGTTTTCCAGTAATGTTTAGACACATCACAGTAAATTATTGCAATTTAAATATTTCCTATTGTTATACTGAACACCATGTCAAGCAGACAACAGATGTGCTGATTCTCCAACAAGCTGATTTCACATTCATCCCTCTCCCATTTCAAGAGGCTAGTGCTGCATTTCCACAGCTTATTTGAACACTGTTGATAATTTAAATGCAGTCAGAGCCAAGATAAGATAAGAAAATGAGTAGAGTCATATTTCCAGTTGCTGCTTTGCAAATCACAAAGCAGAATCTCTCATTCAAAAGGAAAGAAAAAAAAAGAGAAAGAAAAAAAAATAGAAAAAACCCCCAAGGTTAAAAACAACAAAGTAATTTAAATGAAAATGAAAAGGAGTTGCCACACCCCAGAATTAATTACTGTGTCTGAGTTCAAATGTCAAACTTGCTACTTGAATGGTGTCTCAAAGTGGCTGTATATCACCTAGCAATTTCTGCACTGCTTCCACCTGCCACAGCTTACCTTCTACTCAAGAGCACGTGTCAGAAAATTAGGCCCAAGGTTTTACTTAGAGAAATACAGGAAGATGTATATTAGAACAGACTGATGATACACATCATTTAATATATTGCTCTGTCTTTTCATCTGTACTCAATGCATCAAAGTTATCTGTAAAGAACTTGGATTAAACTTATTCAACATGGGTAAAATTTGTTGCCAGTACTGTGATGCTTGAGGATTTTAAAACATATTTTAGTTGCTGAAAATGTATGTACTTTTTGAATTCATAAAATCAACTTTTCCTGTTAATGGACACTAACCTCCATAGAAGTAATTAAAAATACACTGTGGTCATGATCCATAAGAAAATAAATACAACAACTAAAATAACCCATAAAAAGTGAGAAATTTAGTGGATATATTAATTTCTGTATGTTTTATTTAAGAGTTTAACATACTCCTACAAGTAATAATACAAAATATTCAAAAGACTTTTCTCTCATATTAAAAACAAACTATATAACTAGAAAATTATATCTTATAAAATATAGAACCACAGAATCACAGAATGGCTTAAGTTTTAAGGACTTTAAGGATTGTCTAGTTCTAACCCCTTGCCTTTCATGATCACCATAATCAAGTGGTTTGGGTCGGAAGGGACCTTTAAGTTCATGTAGTTCCAACTCCCTGCTGTGGACAAGGACACCTTCCACTAGACCAGGTTGCTCAAAACTCCATCCCACCTCGCCTTGAAGATTTTCAGGGTTGGAGCATCCACAGTATGATTGCTGGTTCTTAAGCATGCTAAGAAAAATGTAATTTATAATGGAAAAGATTATTATTCCCAACAATTTGGATTTATAATTAGGAGTTGCCAAATGGAGACTCCAGAGGAGGCAAGGCTGTCTCAGTCCCATATCTGTGAGGGGCTGCTAACAGTGGGGCTGAGCACATACACCCACAAGGCTTGTGCCAGGGCACTAAGGGGCCTGACTGTCTCTGCTCAGGCCCCTGGAGTGCCCCCCACCTACCCATGGCTAAGGATCTTATCACAGCCCTGGGAGGTGCCCAAAAGCCAGGGCTGTCCCAGTGCCCCGCAGCTGCCCTACTCTGGCTGGGGCGTTGGAACGTGCTCTGGCTTCCAGGCCCTGGCCTGACAGACCCTGCAGGAACGGCCTCCTGCTCTTTAGAGGAGCCCTCATGGGGACACCAGGGTGGGAGTTCCATTTCTGTTTCTAGATTATTCATCCCCACCTGCTGTGGTTCCTCTGTGTCTCACTTTGTCCAATGAACCCCAAACAGCAGGTGTGGCACTGAGGAACTGCAGTGAGATGTGACCTGCTACAGACACCTCTGCAAGCCCCAGTGTTTTTCAGCAAGTGCTGTAACACCACAAGTACAATGACAAAGTTATTATGGTTCATAAACTATGGTGTTAATTCCAGTTACTCATGGGTCATTCATATTTTCATGGCACTCTTTGTGGGAATATTTAGATTATGTCATGTTACCTACAGCATGGTCTTCTTTCCTTTTCCCTTGAGTCTTCTCTCCTTTTCCCTTGAGTCTTCTCAACAGTTCTGTTGTGATTTAACCCTCTCAGTAACCAAGGGTCTTCTCAACAGTTCTGTTGTGATTTAACCCTCTCAGTAACCAAGGCCCACACAGCCACTCACTCACTTCCCCAGCAGCAAGATCAGGGAGAGAATTGGAAGGGAAAGGATGAGAAAATGAGAAAACTCACAGGTTGAGAGAAAGTTAGTTTAACAGAGAAAGCAAAAACCTCACATGAAAGCAAAGCAAACTGAAGAATTCATTCATCACTTTCCATGGGCAGGCAGGTGTTCATCCATCTCCAGGAGAGCAGAGCTCCATCATGGGTAGTGGTGACTTGGGAAGATAAATGGCATCACTCCAAATGTCCTCCCCATTCCTCCTTCCTCCTCCCTCTTTATATACTGAGCATGACGTCACATGGTCTGGAATGTCCCCTAGGTCAGTTTGGGTCACCTGTCTCAGCTTTGTCTCCCAGAAGCCCAAACTTCCTTGCCAGTGTGGCAGTATGAAAACCAGAAAAGGTCTTGACTCTGTGCAAGCCCTGCTCAGCAATAATAAAAACATCTCTGTATTATCAACCCTATGTTCAGCACAAATCCAAAACACGTCCCCATACCATACACTGCAAAGAAAATTAACTCCACCCCAGCTGAAACCAGCACAAGTTCAAAGGCAATCATTTTTAGAAAGCCCACTGAAATCCTTGCTGCATGCTTCTAGGTGTGCATGCACATTTACAAATGATAACATGTCATCAGAGGTGAAGAATTAAGTAACTGGTACTTGTGTGTGTATTTCACTGACTTGGTTACACTATATGAAATGCCAAGGTGCTCTAGCTGCCACTAATGCCATTTTCACTCTCATATTTTCTGGTACCTTTTCTGATCTTTTTCTCCTGTCTGGTGATTTTGCTCACGAAGTCATGACAATCTCACCTTCTACTCACAGTACATAATTTTTGTGGCTTTTGTGTTACAGATGTAAGGTGGAAGAATTTCTAAAGATTCCAAACCTGGGGGAAAAGGTTAATATAGTGATAGCTTATTTCTGTAAAACCTCAGCATTTTCTAAAGCTCAGTATTGGTAATTTGAAGAACATGTATTTCAGGAAGAAAACAAGGGGTTTCTGCTTTCCTTCCTAACCATTTCTGTATACAACAGGAAATAAAGAGGCTGAGAGATATAGCATCCATGAGGTAAATTTTTCATGGGCATGGAAGAAACCATAGCATTCAGTCCATTTCCAAGGAGCAGATACCAAAAAATGTACTGAACAGGTAACAGAGGCAGGAGAGAGGGAACACCTTAAAGAAGAATGAAATCTCTGCTAATGATTGCAGGCATCATTTCTGGTTGTACCTGTAATTGCATTGG
>WEKY01032145.1:0-22879 GCA_013390045.1 Picathartes gymnocephalus
ATATCACAATGCTTTTTTTCTACAGCACCACCTAGGGGACAAGGACCCTTTCAAAGTCCAAGTGTTTCAGACTGTGATTCCCAGCCCTATGACTAGGGTCTGTCTGATTTCCTCAGTTTTAAAAACTGGCTGCTTCAACTGTGAAACTCCTTTGATTTCACTATCATAGCTGTTTAGTGTTTTGATAAAATGTGTAGACAGCATAATTGTCAATGATTTCATCTTTGTTTCTAGATCATTAACAAAAATTATTTCAGGCTCTGAAGAGATGGAGGCTTCTTTTTGAAGAGCCACTTTTGAGATGGCATCTTTTTCTTAATCCATTTAGCATATGCTTTATTGGTAATGTAGTTAGTGCAATAAAGTGATGAGCACATTCCCAACTTCCATTCTTTGCTTCTGGGACTGCTTACTCATTTTATATTAGGACTCACCAAAAATAAAATATAACTTGTCCTGCAAGCAAGCAAGAAAAGCTGCTCTGTCCCTTCCCAGCAAGCACCAACAGCCTACAAAAGTTGTGCTGTTGCTGCCGTCCAGTCCCTACACATAAGGTACCTCCCCACAAAGGAATAACTTTCAACACTATGGACAGTTACAGAAGACTGATCTTACATCATCTTCCTCCAGCAGGTGATCGAGTCCTCAGATTCCTCACAAGTTTTCCCTTTATGTGACCTTCCTTCCTTTCTTGGCTGCACAGCCTGGGCTGACTTCCCAGCACCAGTCCCAGCCAGCTCTTTTTAAACCCTTACCAGGGCAGTCAAAAATCTCTGAGGTGACGGGGCCACCCAAAGCTTTAGTATGTGTGAAGGAGTCAAGGGAAGAAACACTCTCCAATTCACAGAGAAAGGCCAACAATCAGAAAGCTCCCTAGTGCTTTTAATTTTTTTTTTTCTAGTCTGCATTCATTCACTGCAGGCAACATTGGATATTTTATCTCTCCCTTTCCCAAAACACTTAGTACTAGTGGGTGTGCAGCCTTCCACATGCTGTTTCACTTTTTACTGTATTGTGGCAGAAACATTAGAGCATCAAGACATTTTTGACTATCATTTAACAAGAAAGGTATAAATTTCTTTAGACAGAAATTCCTGAATTCCAAGCTGCATTTTAGGTGCTCATTTCTTCTGTTGCATAGTTTCTCTCTAGAGACTAAAAACGCTAGAATAAAGCAGAATTATTCAAAGGAACAGTAAAATGAAAATACACTGGAAAGGGGAGTAGTAGGGGTCTGCATCATTCCACAGCTGAAAGCTGAGCCCCTTGACTGACAAACTTGGCAGCAGTGGGCCTTAGGTAATCTATACAAGCACAGTGTGAATTAATTGAATAGATCAAAGTTCACTTCCAAGAAGAATTTAAAAACCAAATAAAGATGAATTAGCTTTTGCAAAATGAGCAATTTTTTAGAAAATGGCAGATACATTTTACTTTGGGTCAGCTTTAATTTCTCAACAAGCCAGGACGCAACACACATTAACAACTGCCGTGCTTTATACAGATAAAAGCCACTATAAGACAGTGCAGCAGCCCTCACAATATACCACAGTTACTCAGAAAGAGATTAAAATGTCAGTCTCAATTAAATTGAACTCATTTATTTTCATGTTTCCTGACTAAACATGTCTATTCCTTTCTCTACAAAATTTCTGTGTAAGTTGTAAATTTCATTTATTCCAAGAGGTATTTCAAACCAAGAAAGTTCATTAAATTTACATTAGACCACAAACACAATTGGAAGCACTAAAAAAGCAAGCAAAACCCGCAAATATCTCCTTGGCCTTCTAAGCAACAAATGAAACATGTCCTAAATGTATCTTTAAAGATCATCCATAAATTGAGAGTACCACCATAAAATTACTTCCATGAACACTAAATTTCAGCATAATTTCAAACAAACAAAAAAAGCCCATACAACCACCTTTGGAGTTAGTTCTAGATGTGGGCCATAGTCTTAGTTGGAGGCTTAGATTTCAATCACTACTTTTCAAGTCTTCCCATGAATATCTGAAAGCAGCATTTTTATTACTTCACAGAAAACTAATCCAATAATAGAAAAGCATAAATTTTTTAAAAATCTGATTTATATTTCTAATAGAAAATAAAAAAAAAACACCCATCTTCTCAATTTACTGTATTTTCTTTCTCAAAAATAGTGTTCATCATTTCTATTCATGGGTATATATTTTAAAGGAAATATGCAGTTTGAAACTAAGCAATTTTTCAAGGAAAAACACTGGAAATTAAGAGCAAGGCATAGTAACATTTCAAGATGCATACATGTAAAGATTACCGTATGGTGATGTAACTTTTACTTATGCTTCCAATAGAATAAAAAAAAAAGTCTACCATAGCCAAGGAGGAAAAACAGTGGTACTCATGTCAAATAAAAATATTTTTTAGAAAAAACAACTATCAATACACAGTAACAAAACAAGAGAGAGGTGTATGAGTAGGGAAATCCTGAAGCAAAATCTCCAGCTCTTTTCTAATGTGTATTAACAAATGATACCACATATGTGAGGACAGTTTCGTCTAGTCCTAGGGAAAATAGCATATATAAACTGGGAGAGTATCTCATTGAGTTTACAATATCGCACCTGTGAATTACAGTTTTAAACTAGCAATTTTTAAAGAGATATATGAAAGCTTGAGTGCTTTCATAGCATTTCATAATGTTTAATAAATTCCTATATTGGTGAAGCATTATTATGCAAACTATCATACCAAATAAATAAGCTAGGTATATCACAGCATGCAAAAAAGTGTGACAAATTCTCATGTCATAGACAAAAGCTTTCGTAGGAAAACAAAAAACCCACATTTTGCATTAGGTAGGTATTTCAGGGGAAGAGAAACGAGCTGTGTACATGAAATGGTCTCTTTAAGAAAGTCACTATTCCCGGGTGTCAGTACTGCAACAAAAACCCACAAGCCTGTTAGTGAGAATCATTACACAGGTGGAAACTTTTCAGTTATACTTTCACAACCAATCTTTGTCCGTTTGTAACCAGATATCTGCTGACCTTCATAGAGATAAGCCTTAAGCTTGACCTAGCAACAAAATTTCAACTTAGGAAATAGTATCATGCCTGCAGTTTAAATGCATCCTCTCCTTTCCTGAGCTGGCATATGGCATATGTGACAGGTTTACATGTCCTGTGTGTGGCCTCGGAGGCTGCTATGCTTCAGGAGTGAAATCATCCTTGTAGATTTTAAAGGTTCAGCTGTCTCAGAAAGCTTTGTGCTTCAACCATTCGCACAACAACAGCATTCCTCCTGCACGCTACTACTATTTCATCTCCTCAGCATACATGGGTATTGCTAGACTAGAATAATGATGATTATAGTAATATTTAGTCCAGTTTGGAAACTATTATGAGGTAATACTATGGTTCCATATCTATGTCATATTTCACAGAAAAACCTTACTGCAATGATAACAGTATCAGTAATTTCACAAGTACATGTCAGAATGGGCTATTAAAACATAACATTTGACATTATCTGTTGATACACCTTCTGCAGAAGATGTATTTTGCTCAGATGACATTATTTCCTACTTGCTCCAACTCAAAATGGGTTCTGCTAATAATAAAAACATACATTGTTTAAACCAGTTTTGCAAGACAAAAGAATTTAAGTCAATAAATCTTTAGCTCACCTGGCATAGGTTTTCACTTTTCCAAATGATAATTATTTAAAAAGAATTTGAAGAAATGGGAAAATTAAAGAGGAAATATCCATGACAGAAAATTCAAACCCTGTTAAATTGGGAGTGTCTTCAAAAAATTGAATGTTTTTATTCAGGCTGCCCTAGTATTGGTTCTATAGCCCTAGGCTCAAAATAAACTGAACTTTAATCTAGGTATTCTTGCAGTCCATCATGCTGTTCAAAACAGCAATGTAAAAATACAATTTTAGAAAAGATAAACACTTCCCTCAGCCTGAGTAAAATGTTGCAAAGGACCAAAACACAACAAACAGACCACAAACCCCACAACAACCTATTTCATGTTTTACATAAATGCTGAAAACCCAAAAGATGTAAGCAGTTGAAACTGCACTAACAATGCTTATATACCCGCACTAGCTTTTCCAGCTGTATATCAAGGAAAAAAATTTAAGTCCATACAGTAAACTTAATTGGGCTCGCTTTCTACAGAGGTGAATTAATTAATTTCTTTTGGCTCTTATAGAGAAAGAATTCAGTGCACATTTCCCTCAAGCATGTTTCTGGGAAAGTACTAGGAACAACATTTGTATCAATTCCAGCATCATTCATCTCAATTAAGCATCGGGTGATCAAAATGATATTCAACGTATTTCTCACAGATCTACACTGGCACACCAGAAAAGGCTATTCAGTATCCAAAGTGACAAATTGGGACCATTACGAGCTTTGTATGATTATTTTATGACTCTTATACCATGGATTAGTATCTCTATTTGGCTGTTATCTCTATAGCAGAGCAGCATACTAACATGACATGCAATTGCAGGCACCTTCAGCTTAAATGCAAATCAAAAACAGGAGCTCAGAAGAGGCACATCAGTAGTTACAACTTCTATTTTCACATGAGTAATACAAGACAAGATCCTGCAAAAATCTGAGAATATAAACAAAATGGTATGTTTATAGCACCTAAGGAATGCTTTTGGCAAGACCAGGGTTTTTCTAGACTCAGTGTACAAAGCATCTAGAAGAGACCAAAAATTAGGTGAAGATGAGGAAAAAAAATCAGACATTCAGAGATTTTAGTCAAACGCTTTCTTCATTCATTGATTCCCATTACAGAAGCCAACAGAGACTTCAAACAGATGAGTGAAGGTTTCCAGCTCCTCAGTCTTCTCAGGCAAGTCTCCTCTTCCTTCTGTTACCTCAGGGAAATGCTAACAGTCATGCTACAGTCATGCAAAATCATGCACCTGTAAGAAGCAATGAAGCTACAGTGAAGTCTTACAAAAGCAGCTCATAACCCCAAAATTGAACTTAAACTTGAAAGCTGCTTAAGTTTATATTTCAACTCTTTGTTTCACCCCTGAAAGTTTCCACTTGTTGCTTAAAATAGCAGATGGAACATTTCTGTTTACTTCCACCCAAGAACAAAATTCCCTGAGATATCAAGGCAATGAAGAATAAATATATGTACACGAGAGAATGGAACAGCTTCTGTGGCCAAATTAGTCAAGTACTTTGTATATGGAATTATGTATACTAGGAAGAGCTTTTTGATGTAAATTTTTTGCCTAATGACAGAAAGTTATTATTGAATGCAAGTTTTATGTTCTTGCAAATATTTACATAAAAAGAATAATAAAATTTATCTAAGAAATGTAATTACTGTACCTACACTAACCTGTAAGTATGCATAGATGCCCAGATAACTTAGCCTTGACTCACTCATCATTTTAAATGTAATTATATAGGACTCAGTGAACAAAGCTGTTTTCTTCTACTCCCACTTTCTCATCACTGCAGGTTATCTGATCCTAGAGCAAAAAAACCTCTCACATAACTGTACATGATGACAAGAATGGAATTTTGAGCTTCTAAAGACACATTACATCTATGTACACATAGTTAAAACTGAAGAGTAGTTATCATTTATGAAAGGTCCTGCCAGTCTCCTGCAATATGAAGAAGAAGCAGGGGTGACAGAACTGTGCTTATATACACATGCATTTAGTCATTACTCCTAAAAGAAGGTGCCAGTAAACAACTTTTACGAGCACAACCTCTACCACAACTACGCATGAAAGGGTTTGCATTGTTGGTTTGGGGTTTTTAAATATATTTTGCTGTGAATTTTGTCAACAAATAATTTGTTTTGCCTTATGTCTTGGAGTAACTCAACTTTTAATCCTTTCACACATTTTTTTCATATAAACACACAAGAAACTCAGAAGTATAAAATCTTTCGTCTTTTAAATGAAGCCGTAAAGCCAAGAGATTCAACTTTGCAGTCAACTGGTTTCAACCCAAATTACCATTGGTGAAGATTTGTTTATAATGGCAAAACAGAGACCAAACTGAATCATCTTCTGTCAAGTAAGTATGTTACACTCAACCAGCAAGGAAAAGGCATGTAAATAAAGACTTATATCTGAAAGAAAAGCCCATGCACAGAGTTTACAATTATCACTCAGGCCAAACAGGATCCTCAGAGGCAGCACAGAATTGAACCCATGGGTTCAAGCATACATTTCTGACTTCCCAAGGCCATAGTTGAGACTTTACTTTTCTCCTTGGCAGGGCTTTTCTCCAAAGGCTTTGAATGATGTACAGGAACAAGGTACACACAGAGACTGTCAGCCCCAGCTGTGCTCCTGTCCTTGCTTCACAGACAGCCCAGATACTCCTGAGGTAGCTCCAGGATTTCTGCATTTTATAGCTTTCAGGCAAAGCAGTGGCTACTGGAAGAGCCCAAGATGAAGAAGCATGGCTCTTGGAAGGCTGCTCAGTGGTCAGTGTAGTGATAGCAGGGGATGCAGCAACAGGGCAATCAATTCCCAAGTCACTCCCGTGCAACTCTCACCTTCAGGAGACACAGGCACTGGACCTTCCTGTTGAAGCTATGCCAAGTGATATGAAATACATGGAGACAGAAAACATCTGACTTACAATTAAGACAAAGAGAGATGCTTGTTAAGAAACAAAGAGGGATGTGACAGCAAGGCTGCAGTTCTTGCTCAGGTATGTGCTAGCTGGTTATAAGAAGTACAACCATGATCTACAAGCAATGCAAGCCAGAAAAGTTGTATGTTTGAGGAAGTCTCCTGGAAAAGAAGAAATATTCAAAACTCCTTAGAAGAAGGCACCTAATTCTACCTTGTTTGGCAAACGAGTGATCTATCCTAAGCTAATGATTCCCTCTTCTTATCCAGTGATGCATTTATCCACGTGCAGGCATTGAGCTAGACTGTTTCTAAGCATTCCTGCTCCAAAGTCTTCTCCCAAGAACACATTTTTTGCCTGATCAACTCATATCTTGACCTGCAAAGATGTCCCACTCAGCCCCTGTGCCAAAGAGCAAATCTACCCAATCCAAAGAAATTTTTTCACTTTACTTCCTGAGAAAGCAGAACAACTATCTTTTCTGTTTCCTTTTCAATATTCAACCTGACTGCTTTCTCCAGTTAAGAGTAATCGCATAGCAGAAACTCTTCCATTTACACCAAAAGGGGATTAGGACTTCTTGGAAACATTTTCAAAATAAACAGTTTCCTTACTGTGTTTCAACAATGATTATTTAAGCCATGGAATCAAAATGACTCAGTGGAATTGTACTTGTCATTGTACAATTTTTAGCATGATCTACAATGTGACCAGGCAGCAATGACCTGTATTAATCACAGGCCAAATTATAACCTAGGTAAAAATTAATGTACTGTGACAGTCCGGCAATTGCTGTCCATGTTCTCACCCCTTCTGCTGGCTTGCCAGACTACTGTGCTTCTGATGGAGGAGTGGTCTGTAGCTGAGGAACTCGTTTTGCACAGAGCAGACTCAAACAGATTTAAAAAAAAAAAGAGGGGGAAATCAATTTGTCTGAGCATACAGAGGAATTCTTTACACCTTGGTTATGGCAAAAGCAATAGAGCAGAAGAGCACTGCTAAATCTATCCAATTCCCTGTAGAAGTGTTTCCAAATGCCTTAATCCACAATCACCCTTGTGATACTCACTCTTTTTTTCTCCAACATACACAATTTGCCCCTCTCCTGTCACATGCTTTTGGTTCTGCTTGTAGGTCACATTACAGGTGAAACACACCTGCTATACTGACATAGTACTGTCTTACATTTGTAACCAAAGGGTTTTTAAGCAACCCAGCTTGTGGAAATATTTGACTACTACAGCCGTATAGTTTAGCAAGAAATACACAGCAGCCTCAGAAATAACAAAGTTTCAAGAAAGAAAGCTGTAACAGGTGGTTGGGAAACTGGAAACACACTTCCAAACTACCTCCTCAAGCTAAACACCCAGGGAAAAAAACCACAAACATATGACCCACATCAGGGTCACTGTTTCATG
Organism: Picathartes gymnocephalus; assembly: GCA_013390045.1. Taxonomy (NCBI): domain Eukaryota; kingdom Metazoa; phylum Chordata; class Aves; order Passeriformes; family Picathartidae; genus Picathartes; species Picathartes gymnocephalus. The sequence continues at coordinate 8,041 of WEKY01032145.1, forward strand.
GGATTACCTGCCAGAAAGTTACAGCAAATTTTTGGGAGGAATGGAGTTTTTTGTTGAAGAAGATTACCAGCTCCATTTTTCAGGGGACAAAAAACTTAATCCTTGAAGATTCATGAGTAAGCAGCAGTTTACAAACTCACAAGCACTTTGGGATACAGCTGCATCCTATGATGATAGAGTCATGTTAAGATTATATACAAAGACTTCTGGGAGCCAAATCTGACATTTCTCCCTCTCTGAGAAGTGCCTGTGTGTGCTCTTATGTGTCCAAGTCAGGGTATACAAGCTAGAGAACTAGTTCAACATCACTTCCCATTATCTCATGCCTGCCATTGCCTCCAGGTTCCCATATCTCACTAACAGACAATTTGCACTGTGTTGTGGAAACTAAAATATTTGTATAGATTATCAAGGCATAATGGTAATGCCAAAGTTTGAAAGCACTACACTTCAGATCTATGAATGACAGAAATTTAAACTGCCCCAATTCCTTCTCATTGACTGGAGTCATTATAAACTTTGAACTCTCTTGGGTGGCCAGCCTGTCTGCTGTAAGGTAACTCAGCTCCTTTCTCTGAATATTAACTAAACCTAGAGGATTAACAGGAACAGCAAAGGGGAAATCCCCTAAAACTAATTCAGTGAAAATTAGACAGTATCGTGTCCATCTGCTGTCTAAGCTAGAGAGTTTAAAAGTTTCCTGAGGTAGTAATATAGCTGTTGTGGAACTGCAGAGATTCATAGGCCATGCCTGAAAAATCAGGTAAGCTCCCTTACCTGTAGGTAGCTGAGTAATTTTTACAGGTTTTGTCAGAAGAGTAAACAAATTCCTCAGGCCAGAGTTATTTCTTTCACTTTTTTTATTGAAGTTGTTATGTAATAAAGTCACTTTGTAGCATAGGAAGTTTTGAGTATTTCAGCTTAACTATCCTTACAACAATACCAAGGAACTCCTGAAATACAGAACTGGTAGTCAAAGCTTCTAAGTATCAACAGGGGAATTCACAATTTGCTGCTTACACACTTGCTTTTCCTGTATGAAAACTGCAACACTCAGCTGACATTTTCAGTGACTTTCATCTCAGAAAGATCAACAAACAATACAGAAGGAACCAGAAATGTACAACACCAAGGATGAGCAAAAGGAAAACAAAGCAGTGGGTAAACAGGTCTCCTTACATAGAGTCTTTTTTGTTCCCCTGAAGAGGCCTAAAGAGCTTCAGCAGTAGTTATTTAAAATTCTCAGGGGTGGCAGAATTGCATATTGTTGGTATTCTGTAGACAATTCAGAGGAGCTACAAATTGATATAAGTAAATGTGAGCTAACAGGAAGTGGCTAATTCATAACCACTCTGATGTTAGCACACGTTTCTTTACATTAAGTTCCTTGGGATAAAATGTCAAAATATACTTCTATTGTTGTTTGCACATGATATTTACAATTACAGAAGTAAAACTAGCCTTTCAGTCAAAGATATTGCCCACATTCAATTTTGTATCATCTTGTGGTGACAGCACAGAGGAACAGGAACATAACTTCCTTATTTGAATCACCTTTTCTTTGCCCAGATCTGAAATTTTGGTTAACTTTATATGACCATCAATTTAGGTAAAGTTCAGATGGCTAGCAATCACTCAGCAACTATTTTGCTACATGTAGCAAACTGAATAAAACTTTAACGTAGTCATTTATCCATTTTAAAGCATTCTGCACTACATTTCTGCTGCAGCCATTTTCACATATTTACACGATATTCCCGTGGACATAACATTTCACTAAATCCAGACAGTAAGAATTTAGAAGCAAGGTAAAGCCTTGCTACTAAATAATGCAAATAACCTATTAATATCATTGAAACCCCAAGCAATTTTCAACAGCTTACTGATAAGAGTCACTAGCTGCTCATCTTTTCGGTCTACGTATTACTCAGCTTCCAGTCAGCTCTCTCAGCTCTGTCCAAATATTGTTGGAATGATAAAATGCCAAAACAACACAAATCCATCATTAATTCTACTACTAATGCAGCTATACTCTATGAAGGATCTTTCACTCTTAGAGGCTGATTCAGAATATGACTTTCTTATCTTCACATGCACAATACAACTGGGATTCCTTCCACAGAACCTCAAGTCTATTCCATGTGTGACATTTCACACAAGTTTCTCCAGTGGTTCATGGTTTTTTCCACATTTGACATCTATTAACAAGCACACTCAAAACGAAAACTTCCTACCCAAGGTTTTATGAATAAAAATCTCTATTCTTATGATTTTGTGCATAATTACCTATTTAGAATATTTATTCCATTTCCATAATTCTCGCTAGTCTTAATGTACATATGTACCGCTGCATCAGAAACAAACTTGGAAGTAATATACAAACACGAATATTGGAAAAAATTACATACAGCTAACAAACTGAAGGGAAAAAAAGAAATCCAAAAGGGAAGCTATAATCCTCAAATGAAAGATTCTGGTCTGGTTGTACTCTGAACTAGGATCAGAGGAAGAATATTGCCTAAGCTTATCTTCATATGAAAATAGCTACACATAGCTTTAATCTCATTTAAATTAATATAATTTAACAGCTGCAAATAGTTTGGGGATATTTATTTCAATTTATTTTTCTTAAGTTGATTAGGATAGGCCTTGAAGTCTATTTTGCACACGTACACTCCAAGCACATTGTTAGCTAAAACAAGACCACCTGGCAACATATTTCTAACACTCACATTTCTGTTCCAATCTAACTTAGAGAGAGTAATATCTTTGGTAGAAAAAAAAAAAAATAGGAAATCTCAAAAAAATTACAAAAAACCACACAAGTAAAATGGAGCAGAAAAAACCCCATACACTTTTCCTTGCCTGAGCTTAAAAAAAAAAAAGTAAAAGAAAGTGAAATCTCAATTTGTCCAAATCCAAAATAAAAATAAAACCCAACCTTCAGCTTAAGTGTTTGGTGTCACCCCACATTTTCAAGTAAGATAGAAACAGTCAGATGGGGTATATATACAGCTACCAAATGTAAGAACATTCCCATGGTGCTACTTCTTTATGTTGTACCTTTTAAGTTTAACCTTCTGCATGAGCTAGTCAAACATGACTAGTGAACTTTTTCTGCATTTATTTGTTGTTCTTAATCATTAATAATCCAGGACACTTGGCATTAAAGATTAGGAGAGGAGGAGAAGGAAAGAAAGAGGAGGGTAAAAGGGACTATCGGCACTACAGTTTTCTAGTAAACATATTCAGGCCCAAGCATAACCTATCATCTTAATCATCAGAATTCTCAAGTGCCCTACAGAAAAGGTTTTTTTTTGATACTTCTGTCAAAAAAAGTATGGTAATTACCTTACATTCCGTAAACTGACACTGCTAACCTGCAACTGGCCATGAGTTAGGTGCAAGACTTTCCACAATCCATGCAAAAACTAAATTAAAATTTTAACATTGTAGATTCAAGTCACTTACCAATGAGTCTACAAAGCCTTCAATTTGTTTATTCTCAGGTCAGGAGCAGTGGCATTGACAATTGAAAAACCAAGTGAAAGGCCATCAGAAGTTATTTTTGCAGAGGTAAAAAATAAATATATAATGGAAAACAGTTGCCCAGGCTAAAAAGAAATGCAACCGTAGCTTCGAACACACAGTCAATTAAAAAAAAAAAAAAAAAAGAAGGAAAAAAAGTCTGAATAATTCAAAGGCCCAGTCTGGAAATCCAGTTATCCAGTTTCCGTTTGTCCAGCATTGAGATTCAGAAACACTCTCCTTAAAGGCATTGCAACACCCAATTCCAACTAGAATCAGAAAGCAGCATCAGAGTCATACAAGTCACACAACCACAAAAGATTGCAGCCCAAGTGTCCTCACTATTCTGATGTTCTTGTTACATAAATCAATATACAATGCAAATAAACTATTACCCATCCCAGTATGTGAGCCATACAAAGGAAATGTTGCCATCTGATAAAATCAAAAGAACAAGATTTTGGGATTGAGTCTGGTGTTTGTTTGTTTGTGTTTTTTCGTATTTTTCGTTTCTTTTTTTTTTTGTCAGGGTTGTTGTTTGTTGGGTTTTTTTAAAGATACCTTTGCTCTCCTTATCTTCTATAAAAACAGTACGACAGCAAAATTTAACAGAAGCAGGAGCAAGACTGTACTGTTGTTGTAAAAGGGATGCATTATTCCTAGAAGCAAACCAATCCACCAAGCAACAACATATCAAGTGAAAAAAGCTGATCATATCTGACACAGAAAAGGATACTGATCACCTGTATGACTCACTGTACCATGTTAAGTTTCGAACTGATGTAAGGAGGATAAGATCTCTGCATGGCAATACTAGCAGGTTGCTAGGTATGGTATATTTAGCTACATTTAAAAGTAATCAGTACGTTAAAATTGTTTCAATTCCAATACTTTCTTCTTGGAAACACATATCTGATCATATTTATCTTTGAAACCTCATTTTCTTAGCTTGCAAATATGACAGCAAATTAAAATTGTGTATATGTACTAAAACTGTGGGAAAGATATTGGGTGAAATGAGCTTTTTTGTGTTTAACTTAACATTGTTAATTGGGGAGGAGGCAGAAGAGAAGACTAATATAAACTAGTAAAAATCATGTTACCTTCAACACATCACAATGAATGCAGAAATGAACAGGACAAATTACATTTTTCTTCCCAAACTGGATGGAAAAATAGCTTTAAAGCTCTCTTTGTTACAGCTTGTAAAAAGGTGGTTTTAACAATGAATTGCTTAAATGGTGGTAACAAGAAACATAGCTTATATAAAATATAAGCTTCAGAATCGAAAATTATATTTGAACTAATACATGAATGAACTTTTCAATATTTTTGATCACTGGACATGAATCTAAAACTTGGATATCCAAACCAACAAACTCATCAGTTCCCAAAGAGTTTGGACATTAAAGAAAGAATCACAATAGCTCCATGTCCAAATTAACACAAATTTGTAACTTAAGCTCTATCGAGCTCAAGCTGGAAGTATTCAAGCTAACATCACTGCAAAAGAAAATCTAAAAGAAAAGAAAGAATCTAAAGAAAATCCAAAATTTCTAGAGACATTGCGGCAGAAAATTACAAAATCTTAGTCAGTTTTTAAAGACTAGCTAAAAGATTTCTATATATTAAACTCCCTTCACTTTTTTTTTTAAATTTTTATTTTTAAATCTCCTACCATTTTTCACAGATGAACAAACCTACTGATGTATTTATGAAACTTTGGTGGTCCTGGCTGGACACCAGGTGCCCACAAAGCTGCTCTATCACTCCCCACCTCAACTGAACAGGGGAAAGAAAATACAGCAAAAGACTCAAGGGTCAAGATAACGGCAGGGAGAAACTGCTCACTGACTGACACCATGGGCAAAAGAAACTCCACTTTGGTAGTAAGTTGGAAAATTTTCCCTGTCAGAATTGGAGTAGGATAATGAGAATTAAACCCAACTCTTAAAAACACTTTTCCCCCTTGATAAGGGTCTGCACTCACAGCTCATCACACATTGCCTCTAATGTACCTTCCTCCTCAGAGGGAAGAACTCCTCATACCCTTTCCTCTGAGGAAGAACTCTTCCCCTGTTCCAGCATGGGGTCCCTTCCACAGGAGACAGTCCTCTACCAACTTCTACAAGCTGACTCCATCCCACAGACTGCACTTCTTCATTAACTGCTCCAACTGCCCCTTGCAAGGTCACAAGCAAACCTGACCCAGGCTTTCGTGACAGAAAACCTGCTCCAGCATGGGCTCCTCTCCATGGGCCCACAGATCCTGCCAGAAGCGTGATCTAGCACGAGCTTCACAGAGTCAAGAGTCTCCTCCAAGCCTCCACCTGCTCTGGCACAGGCCTCCTGCATGGGCTGCAGGTGGGTAGGTGCTCCATCATGGCCCTCCATGAGCTGCAGGGGGACAGCTCCTTCACCATGGGCTGCTGGGGAATCTCTGCTCTTGCCCTCCTTCTTCACTGACCTTGGATCTGCAGACTTGCTTTCCTGCACAGTAACGTCTTCCCTTCTTGAATATCCCAGAGTGCTTCCACCATCACTGATGGGCTCAGCCTTGGCCATCAGCAGGACTATCTTTGAGCCACCTGGCACTGGTTTCATCTGACATCATGAGGAATTTCTAGCAGCTTCACACAATGCCTGCCCCTGCATCCCCCCTGCTACCAAAATCCAGCCACGTGAACCCAATAAACCTTTTTTTCAATCTTGCTTGCACATTTTTGCCTCTTTAGCATTCCCTTTGGCAAACAAACACAGCTTTCATTGAGCTGAGCGAGAATGAAAATTACTGACTCAGTAGTGAACAGTATAAACACCGTCTGCTGCTTCTGAAAAGTACTGTTCATCTTCACCTTCCATACACTTGCTTTCACAAAACAACTGAATTTTTTGAATGGAGATATGGAACAGGAGGAAAACTAACAGTCACTTGTATTTTTATTTCAAAGTCTTAGTGGGCATTATGCTTTTCCCAGCATATATTCCCATACATTTTTCATGTATGACTGAAAAGGAAAAACCTGACAATCCAAGGCACACGGCTGTCTATCAACAGGGAAGTCAGACACTGCCTTCAGACTTGTTGATGCATACCCGTATCACTGCAGTTTAACACCAAGGACAAGGAGAACCAATGCATGTGCCTAACACATCATCACCAGCCAGTAGCTATTGAACTGCAGTTTCCAGAAATGGGAGCTACAAATTATTCTCATTGCTTTTCTATTTATATTAGCTCCCTTTGCATTGTGCAGCAGTATTTTTAGCAACTATTTTCTACAGCACAATCCTTTATCCCTCCAGTTGTAGTTCTGTAAGTTTGTCTTTCACACATATTTGCTTCAATGTAGACCTTTCACCAGTGTTTGCTCTAAAATAATTCTTTGTCAGCTTTTTTTACTGCATCCAGACATTAGAGATCAATTTCTCCTGTCTTACAGAGAAAATCTGGGTTTTTTTTCTTAAAAGTGATTTTTTCCATCTCTTTCCACAGAAAATACAAGACAATTTCATACAAAACAATGATCAGAAAAGTAAAACAAAGACATTTGAAACCCAGAAGTCTCCTCTGCAAGCCTCCAAACTAGACTTGAGTCTCCTTGAATTTACCTCAGCAGGTCCAAACCCAAGATAGGACTCCAATCCTTTTCTTCCATCTCTCCTTAAGATACAGTGCTAAACTGACTCTGCTCAGATGCTGTCTGAGCTACTAGATGCTTTCTGTAGTGGATATTTTAGAACAATATTTACATAAATAAATATTCCAGGGATCATATGCCTTCCAAGAATCCTGGAAGTAAAAGACACTCAGCATTTCTTCACTGTTGTCTTTTGTAAAGCTCTTTTAGCTTTTATTGCAGAATTTTCTTTAAGATTTCACAGTTAACAAAGCCACACCAATATGCTAAGAAAAGGAAGAACCAAGAGAAACAACTTGAAGTGAAATTTAAAACTTTGCTTGAAAATGGTAACTTTGGCATTATGGAGAGGGCTCTGAAGGGCTCTCTAAGAGGAGGTGTTCTGACAATAGAAAGTTGCAGAAGTGTGGCCTTACATGCAATTGCATTTTCAATATTTATCTCCTCCTTATTATTATCTGCAAGGCAAACAGTCCAGCCAGAGTAACCACAGATGGTCTGCTGGGTGGTGGGGGCACTGCATATAAAGAAAAATACTTTGATAATACACAGAAGCAGCCTTGACATCCAACGAAGCACCATTATGAAGACACCCACTTCATGAGGCAAAGGAAGAATCCACAAAACAACCTTTCCTTCCCAGGAAACTATCATGTCCTTCCCAGGATGTCTACCACAGGCATGTTCTCCCCTCACCACCTAAGGTCATGTTGTTCCATTTTTTTCTGGGTCTTTTACTGTTCCCCCTTCTTTTCTCTGTCCTGTATGTATGCAAGAGTCCCAGGATACTCCCTTCAGACTTCCCTCTTACAAGCACTGCCCCTCCTTTGACTATCCTCTTCATTTCCTTAACTTACAGTTTTATCAATCGTACCCTTCACCTGTCCTTAGACATTCTTCTCACACAACCTTTTTTCAATGTAATCAGCATGCTTAGAAGCATAGCTCCCCCTAAAGATTTATAAGCTTTCACTACCTCAAATCTATCACAAGTAATAACATCAATCATGGACTTGCAGTGCAAGACCTTTCCCTTTTTTTCTAGTGTTCCTCAGGTATTTTGCACTTCCACACCCCTTATGCCTCCTGATTTTTGTGTGTGCATATATGTATAACTTCCCTTGTCTGCCTGTTACCAAGAGAGATGACAAGGTAAAATGCAAATAGCAATCCATTCTGATGAAAAAGATGTTTCAACTGGTGAAAAAGCAGAGATAAAGCACCCTCTAATTCTGACTTCATAAATTTGGATTATTTGCTGTCCAGCTAATCCTGAAACCTACTTAGGGTTTTCCTGCACATGCACTGTCAGGGCTGACAAGCAACCATACTTTGAGAGAAGATGCAGCAGTTTATGTCAAAACATTATTATCAGAGATAAAAATCTCCAGAGTATTCCACAGAATTATGTATTTTTTTCTCTCAAGAGACACAGTCTGTTGTAATTATTTTGTTCAAAGCAACTATGCACCTTTGTACAGCAACTGGAGATGATTAATAAGAAAAGAATGCTGAAAATTTTCAAGTTCTGTTCTTTTGTGACGGTTTGAGTATTTGCATTACTCCCCTTCATTTTAAACAGAAAGTTCCTTAATCCTTCGAACACTTCTTACAATTGTGCTTATTACATATTGAGATTGAATTCCCCTACTAATTGTCTGCAGTGAAGTTTGAAAGGATTTGTTGCTATAGCAATACTTCATGTTGATTCAGAAATTAATGATAAAAGAAGTGGCAATTAGCACTATTAATTTTTACTAGAGAAACATGGGAAAGTCCTAAAAGGCGTCTGGCCAAAAAAAAAAAAAAAAAAAAAAAGTCAGTAAGATTTTGCATAGGTGACCAATACAGAGCTTGCAGCTATAAAAGCAAGCATAATGGATATTTCATGCTTCCGTACATGCAGCATGAATATTGCTGCCTTAATACCTTGAGACAGAATCAGCCTCTGCTGTGTTTCAGGAATTCCTGTTAGACCACAGGGATGTGTCTCCTTTCATACATAAAGGCACCCTGTGGTACAAGCTCCTCTACATTAGTATCAGGAAGCGGAATTGAGTATTTCTCTCTACAGATTTGACACTGTTTTTCAGTGTTTTGCAGAGACCTTTCTTTGGCATTTTTAGTGAATGCAAGTATGTTGCTTCAAGATAATGACCTGCTTATTCTCATCCCTGATTAACAGCCATGAAGCAGATAAGTGTTTTCCAGGTCATATGAAACCAAAAGAGGTAATTAATTTTCTACACCAAGACTGCTATTATCTCACCAAATTAGCTAGTTTTGTGGTAGCCCATGACCTTCTACAAGGTATTCAAGGTTTTGGGGTTTTTTAAAGGTTTGACTTGTTACTTCAAACCTATAAAGGATATAGTGGGGCTCCACATGACTGTAGTGCAAGGCTGAAGGAAATGGAACGCTTTGCTTCTTCAGTATGTATTCAGTGAGATTTTTTTTTTAACATATGATTTGACAGCCTTAATAATGTATTTCCCGCTATTAGAAACCCACATAATTACTGAACTCAAATTTACTTATTTCATAATGAAATAATGGAGGCTTTTTATAAATCCTTGTGGATGATAGATACCATTTTTCCCCTTCAAAACTGTCAGGTTTATTTCCTTTAGATTCTATAGCTGATACCTCAGAACTTCATGCAGGAATGTTGGGAAGCTTTCTTAAAACCCATTAATCCTAGATGCTGGAAGGGTCTTCTCCTGCTTATGAGAAGGACAGACAGGAATAACGAGGCTGCGGGATGATATATGTTGTCACAACTTTTTACATTTGACCTGAAAAGTTGTCCCTTCATACTTCACATGGAGCCTTAAAGGCCCAAGAAGAGCCCTCAGCATCCAGCTCCAGGACACCTAATGCTGTCAAGTAAGGTAGTAATGGACAAAAGGTTACACACAAACACAGCTAGAGCTCAGCAGGTAAATAATATTGTAAAAAGCTCCTTGGCCAGCCCCTGGCACCAAGATTAGATTGTTTTCTTTAAGAGTAGTGATGTACACACAGAAATATAGCCTAGTAACTTCAAACATCTTTTTTAATCCCTTCCTTCCAAATTTCTCAGTCATCCATGAATTTATTTGTAAGACGCCAACTTTTAACTTTTTGTATTATAAACCTTTGTATGTCATAATTAACCTTTTTCCCATGAGAATATACTGTGAATGCAGAAGGACAGATTATCATCCAAGTAAAGTGAGAGATTAACCTTACGCATCATCACACAGCCCTCTTATCCAGAAAGGGAAAGGAAAAATACAGAAATTACACAAATAGATATCATTATACAGCACAAGTCCATCAATTTGTTGATTGTAACTGGACAATCCTGGAACCCCCTAGCCACATTCACTACCCCCACAAGAACTGTCTACAAACTAGCAGAACAGCCACAACCTCCTTGAGATCAAGAGCAGGCCTAATGACCACAGCAGAGAACAGGCAATTTATCAGATGTTTGGTGCACATGGAACTCTGATACTGTGGCTAAAATGGTACATTGCACTGGGCTAAATGAACAAAACCTTGAATGGGCTTGCAGGAAATTGTTTTAAATTAAACAGATTTTTGTTTACTCCATCTTTAGAAAGAAAGCACAGAAAACAGAGAAGGAAAGGGAATGGCATTGACAAGTATCTGCATTTTCAAATCATACCCAGAAAAACATTTTCTGATAATCCTTACTAGAACTACATTATTAAATAATTTTCTGTAACTATCTCTGTCAAGATTAATTTAGAGAAGTATGAAACTACCTCTAGCTGTCATTTCAGCAGCTGATTATTTATCATTTGTAATTTAACTGACATCTTTTGTTTTTCCAAAGATTTCCCAACCATAGAAAAGACTTTGCCTCCAGTTTGCAAACATTTATTAAAGAAACTCACTTAAGCCTTCCCTCCTTTACACCAACAGATGCCTCCAGCATGAAACCACATACTTAGAATATGCGAGGGGGTTAATAGTTCATCATCGCCTATTTTACAGTCAGTATTTTCCACATTTTACATTCAGAAGAATGGCTTCTCTCTTTGCTCTCAGTGAATCTCCTAGCCAGACGTGCATGGACAAGGTTGTATTCTGCTGGCACTCAACCAAGGCACAAGAAATAGAAAATGTTGCAGCCTGCTCTTATCTTCTCTTAAAACAAAAATAAGACATAAACAACTCCTGAGCATGAAGTCTTAATCTAATCATGGCACACCAGGCTTATACAAAATTTATTTACAATGTTTTGCACCCCAGCACCATCAGGAACATGGCCTCATATATGCTGCGACACTGTTGGGTGGACTGGGAGGCCAAATTTGTGCTGCTAGAGGTGTAGGTGACAGACACTCTCCCAGCACCTCTGACAGTTTCTCATGCACAGCAACCATGCAGCCCAGCAGAACTGATATGCTTCGATAGAAAAAAGACACAGAACAAAGTCACAGAGAAAGTAACAACACTGTTGAATGGATTTGTGAAACAAACAACTTTTGATGTTACCAGGGCCTCTTCATTCCAAGCTTACAGATCCATTTAAACATCTGTTACATATTCACAAACTATGGTACTTAAATATAGATAAGGATATTGAGATGGCACTGTATATCCTCCCCCACTAATAATCTTACAGATATTGCTGCTTATTTTAAAGCTCAATTATGTATCTTATCTAAATGAGAATCTGCCATTACAGTAAGGGATACCATTAATATTAGTAAACCCTTCTATCATATTTTGCACTGAACTAAGCAACCATGCATTTACATGTATAGAGAAGAGCTTTCATTGCCTTCAAATACTGCACAGATACTTTGTCTCATCCTCAGAACACCATCTCCCCTGAATGGCAAACAAGTCATAATATGATAATGAACAATATTAATTAAGGTCATCCAGATCACTTCAAACGTTTTCCTAGAGTCAAGCACCTTTTGCACCCCTTCCTTTTTGAGTCACATAACACTGCGTAAGCACAGTAATTGCTGGCATAAAGTACACAATTAGGCTGTCTGCTACAATGAAGACTGAGGGAGAATAGAAGATATGAACATAAGAACCATAACGCTGTAGTATTCATGTGGAAGAAATTTCCACATTAGTCATCACAAGATTTTCTTGAGCAGTTCAGGATTTGACCCTGAAAACATTCATGGCATTAAGACTAAAATTCAAATACTAATTCAAGAAAGGGAGGTTGGATAGTTTTAGAGCAGCTACTATAGCTTTAGAATGAAGAGTGTAGTAAGTGTGACAATTTTTTAGACCAGCTTACAAATTAACCAAGACATTTTACTCCCTAACACTAATACCTAGAACTGTAATTTAAGGCACCATTGAGCACTGTGTTTATGATGTTTCATATGGTCATGGTTGGTTTTCACTATGAAAACCTACTTCTTAGACTGCTGCTCTAAAATACATTAATAAGCTGTTGGATGCCGACTACATTACTATGAATAAGATGTATTTCTTTTCCAGTAACAGAAAGAAAAATGCACTGCACTTGACAATATACAGATGTATGATATAATATATGGAATCAGCTCCCTCCAGAAAGTTACTATTCATCTACTTGAAAATGAGATGAATTTACACCTCATGACAGTTTCTGTAATAAATCATGTTAGGTTCTATTTCTTTTGAATTAAAGGTGAAAGGATACAAAACTGACTTTCTGGTTTTGATGGCAAAGTATACCTGGTAGAAGAAGAGAACTTGAAACATGTTTTGATATAGCTGCCAGCAAGTCAGATGAATTTCATACTGGATTATCCCTGGAGCATTTCATTTCTTTGTTACTAAAATCCAGCAAAACTGCTACATCCAAAACAGTCCAAGAGCATTGTTTTCAGTGTTTCAGCTCAAGTCAAGAGATTCTTGCTCCCTGTTGCTGGAGTTACTCTGTTAACATGCACATGACACCAAAATAAAAGCCCATTACTCTGAATGAGATTCAGCACTGGTAAATGTAGTCTTCATACGGCTCCATAGGACAACAATGTACACATAAAAGCTTCTGGTAGCAGCAGAGCTATTAAAAAAATAACCCAAAATACCCAATATATTAAGGAAAAAAAAAAAAAAAGCACAAAATACACGTCAGAAAACCCTACAATACTTCTTCCATGCCATGGAAAATTGCTACTGTATGAGCAACGTGCTCGCTTCCAAGCTGAGGCAGGTTTCTGAAAGCCACCAAACCAGACTTCCATTCCGGAAAAAGCAGCCTTCCCTACTACAGACCTGGTCCAATACAAGTAAGCAAACCAAACACTGCAAGATTAAATAGAGGCAGACAAAATAAAATCAATATATCATTCACTAACTTTGAGGTGTATAGGCAGGTAAACAAACAAATAAAAAGTATAAATAATTAATTCAGTCAATATAGGATCCAAACACAGGAAAATATATCCTTTGCACAAAAACATCCTCAGGACAGATCATGGCTTTTGCCTGCTGTTTTTAAAGTTTCTCAACCTGTGTCAGCAATATTGAAGTTATAGTACTTCTGTCTGCGACTACTTCTATATATGGTCAGCACAGATATTAGCTGGGATTTGCGTTTTTTCAAAGTAATCCCAGACAATCAGAAGCCAGTTAATCAGTAAGAAAACCCACATGAGCGGACACATAACCCTGCACACGAGTCCATTTGGGTTTCTCTGCCCCAAGATTTACAGAGCGAAGGAAATACGGCTAGTTCTGGTTTTAAGTAAACACTTGGGCTCAGCTTCAGACACTCCTGTGGGTGCGCTGGCAGCGCACACCCTGCCCACCGCTGCCCTCCCAAACTCCAGCCGCACGACAGCCCGCACTCCGCTGCGCAGTCCCGAGGAACCTCGTTCGATCCACAACGGGGCGGACACCGCGCACAGCCGCGGGGTCCATCAACCACCTGCCCGGGGGAGGCCGCGCACCGCCGCGCACTCCTCACCGCCCCAGCGGGACCAGCCCGACAGCCGGCGGCACGTCGAGCCCTGCTCCGGGCTCCGAGGCGAGCCTTCCCAGGACGGGACGTCGCACGGTGCAGCCGCAATCCCCGACCCTGCCGACCCAGGGGCGCACGGCGGGCGGTCGGCTCCGCGCTGCTCTGCTCTAGGAGGGCAGCAGCCCTGGGGAGCGGCCGCTCCTCCGAGCCCCCCCGGGAGCGAGGCAGCCCCGCCGCGGTACGAGGAGCCCTCCGGCGGCCGCCGCCCCTGCCTCAGCCTCAGCCTCCCGCCGCGGCTGGACAGTGGGTTCTGCGGCTCCTCAACCGCTTCCAAGCAGGGACCGTCCGCACAACTTTCCCCGTGGCGAGCTCCGCTGCGCCGCCGGCCCGGGCTNGGGGCGCCGCCCCGCGCCCCCCCCCGCCGCTGACACCCGCGCACGCTAGAGAGGACAAACACACAAAAGCTCCTCAGACCTGCCCGAACCGGAGCTTCCCCTCCTTACCTGGCCGGTTCCCGGCGACCCCGCACCGCCCGCTCCGCGCCGAGCGCTCCCTGCGACGCCCAGGTGGCGTTAGGAGCGCGCTTCCCACGGGCGGCGCGCCCCCGGCGGCCGGAACATCCCCCGCCGGGCGCCGCCGGGAGGAGGGCGCTCCGCACCCGCCCGCGACACCGACACCGATATCATCGACACCGCCGCACCTGTGCCCGGGCAGCGGCACCGCCCCGTCA
>WEKY01032145.1:23189-49066 GCA_013390045.1 Picathartes gymnocephalus
TGGCGGTGCGCCGGCGGGCGGGGACGAGCGAGAGGGCGTCTGCCCGCAGCCCCCGCCCCGGGGTGCAGGGAGTTAAAAGCACCTGGGTGCCAAAGCCCTCCCTTGCGCTTGCCAACAACCTGCGAAGTAGCAACGACTCACAGAAGATGAGATTATGTGAGATAGCCTTCCGTCAGTCTGAGATGGTTTCTTCTCTCATTTTTTTTCTCTTCCCTCCCCCCCCCTTTTTTTAATCTATTTTTATTAGTTTTAATTGAGACGTGTGAGCAGTTATTGCTTGAAGATTGTGGTCCTGTTTGTGGAGAGTAAATAATTTTCTGCTGCATATTAAATATGCCTCTTAATGAGACATCAACCAAATCACATACCCTCATATAGCTCTGTAATATATATTAATACGGTATTTATTCATTACTATTAACTTTTCAAAAGGTCTGCTTAAAATATTCTCCCCTCTCAGCTAATCACGGTATGCTACAAACTCATAGGAAGCCAAATAATTTATTAATATATGCTTATACTCCATTAAAACATGTTGTATCAGAAGAACATAAGAAATCTGCATTTTAAAAGATCCTGTAAAATTATCCTGTACTGCATCAAACTGAGGTGTCTCACACTTCCATGTCGTAAAAGGTTAATAAATTTAACTTGAAATCATTCAACACAAAAGAAGTTCAGCATTTAACACTTGTTTTTGCGGGCCGCGTTGCTGGCCACAAGTTGCTATGCCATAAGGGAGCAGGATGTGTTATGCTCTCCTGCTTGTGCATTTCTTGGCTAGGTGTAAGAGAAAAGTTACAAAGTAGCACTGTGGAGAACGTAAACAAAACAGCAGTGTATCCTTTCGAGGGCACCAATTTCCTATTAATCTTAGACGTAATATTGTTTAGATTATCTACTACTTTCAGAACAAAATTTTAAAAATTTGGGGTCATCTTGCACCCTGTGCATTCAGTGAGGAAGAATCACCTGCACCTTATGTCCTTATGCCAGGGCTTTCACAGAACATGCTATAGGATCCTTAGTGACGAGTAGCCACGACCAGAGCCTCTGAAAGAATAGATAAAATTCCAGGTATCAACTTTCAACATTTAGAAAGAAAAATTGTTAATCTGCTGATTTTACATTAATTCAACAACACTCTAAAAAAATACCTGTGGGTTGAAAAAGTGAAAAACGAAAACTACTTACATATGAAAAAATGACGATCTCTTGGTGTGCAAAGATTCCCCTGCTTATGAACTCTGGGTATGTTGCTTTACTGCCTGCCTATGCTTTTCTTTTTACCTTGCATCTCAAAATAGCATCAGAAAAAGCTGTATCCCGTGTAATAGGAAGCTGGGGTTTCAGCACAGCTGCGAGCCCCTCTGACTGAGTCGTCTCAGGTGACCCTTCACAGTGCAGTTGTCCTTGGTGTTTCTGCACCTCAGCTGCCAAGGGCTCAGCACCCCCACGTGTCAGAGACGAGCTCACAGGATGCACCCCTGGCTTTTAAGATTATATTAGAAATAGAGCACTTATTTTTGTGCCATTAAAGATGTAGCTGTAAATTGGAGCATCTTTTCCCCTTTGTCACTTGTGTTAACTGTTAAATTTGTGTAAGGACTTCCCAAGCACACTAAACATAGATAAGGTAATCTCAGGTTGAGATCTTTATAAACACATAGACCATTCATAAGGGGGAGGAAAACCACTCCAAATAGTAAATTATGTTATGATTAGACCAGTGTCAAAAATTACATAGCTTTTTATCTACCACAACCTCATTAATTTCTGAGGTTGTGACAGAAGTCATCTATGCAGAATGTATTTTAGAAAATGCATTCTTTTTAAGATTCAAAGCAAGTTGAGATCAGCTTGGCTTTGAATTTGCCATGTTTTAAGATACATATCAATACTTTATAAATCAGGGCTCAGTTGCTTAGTACAATTGTGTAACATAAATATATTTAACCTTGAGTCATGCAAAGTGAGCCTTTGAAGCAAGCGTCTACACACTAAAATCAATGATCCTAGAAAACCTGTATAGGATAACATCTGTATAAAGAATTAAGTGTCAAGGCAGGCAAGGAACTGTCTAGGGAAGCCTAAGATACGGGAATAAATGTTGCAATGACACTGCTAAATAATACTCTTTACAGAAAATATCCATTGATTTTAACAAGATCTTTAGCTGAGCAGAGACCAGAGGTTTATACCTGCACAGTATACCTCCTAGGTATAATACAGGTCTTTACATTATAGTCCCAAGAAGGCACAGAGGTGGAGATGAATCAGAAGGCTATTGGTTTTTTGGTGGGTTTTTTGTTTGGTTGGTTTGGTTTGGTTTAACTAGGAAATCTTATTCTTTTTTATTTGTTTGGGTTTTTTTGGTTTTGTTGTTGTTGGTGGTGGTGGTGGTGGTTTTTTTTAGTGAGGTATCTATAGGAATAACAAGCAAATCTGGCATCATAAGTTCCACATCTCTCAACATTTTAATTTATTTTCCCTCTCACTGAACAATATAGAACTTAACTGACGTGGGATGCCCTGGAGACCACGACCAAGTCACCATGAGCATGCCAGCCTTCAAAGAGAACAGTGCTGCGAGAAAGGTGGGGATGTACAAGTAAACGTCATGCAATTGGATGACTGGACAAATGATGGAAAACACACACTGGTGTTGAGGACTGCTGAAATTTTGATTCTGCTTCTACTGTGCTTTTTGTGCCTGTGTTCATGGCACTGCTGTTCCCAGAATATGTGCATTCATCCTCTGGATACTCTGTGGTTATGTATTTGCAGCTAAAATACAAAAATCTCCTTAAGAAATCAACTGAGTGCTCCTTGAAGTTATCCTTGAAGGACCTTCTTGGGTGACATCACTTCCTTGTCTGTGGTTTCACTCATTGCATGGAATCAGGAATCATGTAGCTTCATTCAGAAGATCAGATGATAAAGATCATATTTTACTTTTTGCTCTTCTGGAACAGCAGATCCTCACATCTATAATAGTTAGGAACTTCTAATTTTAAGCCTTAATTTATTTCTGAGTACTTTATTCCCATTCATCTTGCCTGATGATACTAGCCTGACTTGAGCTAGCTCAACATTCTCCTGTGTTTTAATGTCTTCATAATATCCCCTCCATACTTTTTTTTTTCTTTTTTTGCATTGAGTTGAATTTCCTTCAATATAGGTGAAATGATATACCAGTTTTGGACAAGGTGCTAAATACACCCAGTTAGAAAGAACTCAGAGTGGTGAGAGCGCCGTGGACTGTAAGCCAGTGTCCATTCTGCTTCTTCCACAGCTCCATCACATTGGTAGCTAATAATTACCGTCTGGCAAAATGGTATTGACAAGTATTTCTTTTGCTTCTTTTTTTTCCAAGTGATAATGCCCAGCCCACAACAGAAATTCCTGTATTTCATTTCTATATGTACTATTCTGTTTTGTCTCACTGAATCTCTCACTTTGTGCTTTACTGTGACTTTATGGGCACTCCATTTTTTTTTTTTTTTTTTTTTTGATCCAATCACCAGATACTTGTCAGTCAGCCCTGGCAGCACCTCTAAACTTTGTCTCACCAAGAGCCTCAGCAGGCAGAGGCCTTGCTTTGGCCAAGGCCATGCAACTGCTGCTCCGTAAGGAATTTCACCAGCAGTATGCATCTAGCCTGCTGATTTGGCAACACAACACACCTCATTGTCTCCTCTTTGTCCAGTGCCTTACTGTATTGACATTCTTTTACTAATCTTCGTCCTCTTCAGTTTAACTAACAGTTTCCCACGTGTCACTGTGCCAAAAGCTTTACTGAGCGCCAAATATATCAAGGCTGCAGAATTACCCTAGTCAAGAAAATTATTTATCTTGTCTTAAAAAAGGAATCAGGTTAGGCACAATCTACTAAAACTGCCTTTTATATGATTTTCATCATGTAAATCAGTGCAAACCACACACCACTCTATAAACTCAGGTGATCCTTGTAGTATAAACAGAATCAAAGTCAGGCTGATGATCAGGGTCACACTAAAGCCAGTAACTAAGCACAGCTGAAACAATGAGACAAAATTTGTGCCATTTTCTTAGTGGGTCTAAAGAATATGGCTTTATTCACATTTCATAATGGTTTCAGAGAATGTCCAACAAAGATGACAGTGGTATACAATTTTCCAAATTGATAATTTCAAACATCATTGGATATAATATCTGGCAGTTTGTTTGTGAGGAAAACAAATACAAGAAGAATTGGGTGTTCTGATGGGGCCTTGTCTATATAAAGCTGGTCTAGTCAAGACAGCAATTCAAGTTCTAGGCCAAATATTTGCTAACATACCAATTTGATTTTTGAAACACTTTGATTTCATATAATGGGAAACACTTCCAAAACAATTAGTTAATATTTTGAAGACATTTGTAACTATATCATTATTTCCTAATTGTGAAATGCATGCAGTAGCATAGCAGATCTAACAATGAGGTAAGTAGAAATGAAGGTTTTTTTCTTAACATGATACAGAAAAAATACATTTATCACCTTCCTCCCCTGACACCTGTTAATGCACAGCAGAAGTATAAATTGAGTGTATGCTCATTTTAACAGCATTTCTTCCCTTTAAAAGCAGCTTTTCCGTAGCTCATTTTCAGTATTATGATTTCTCATACTCTTTATCTTTCTTGTTTTAAGCTTCCACTTCTTTCTATGCTGGGAAGAGACTTAAGGGTGCACCACTTCAGTCTGGGCAGAACACTTTGTGCAGAATGGGTGAGAGGAAACTGCATGAGGAGAGACTCCAGCGGCTTGACAGGGGAATTGGGCTGTAGAGCTTAAAGGGTGGAAATCTGTGGCACCCTGTGGGTCCCTTGCCCACACAGATGAATTTCTTTCCTCAACCAGGCTATGCTGCCAAAATACAACCAGCATAGGGACTAGCTCTGCATGGAGCCCAACAGCTTCATGATAGGATCCAGCATTTTCTTTCCTTCTTCATATGTGGGTTGTTGCAGTTTTTTCTCCCATACTTTTTATTTTCTGCCAATGGAACCATTTTCTCATGAGACCCATATCCCTGCAGAGGCCATAGCTCCAGTCCATAATCATTTTTCAGAGTCAAAAAAAGAGAGAAGGAAAAAGGAACAAGTGCGAAGAGGAGGATTGTGCAGTCTTACTTGAGAAAAAGTATTCTGACTGTTTTCAACAGCAACTAGAAGCACTTGCAGTTATGATGAGGGAAAAATTTGCAATCAAAGTAGTTAGAAGCTGAAAAGTAATTTTTGGAGATACACTTTTCAAGGGGTTGGATTTCCATATTCTCTCAGGTAGTGTGATCCAAAATGTCTTCAGTACTTAAAAATATTTTAAGCGCGGAAAATAAAAATACTTTGTTATTTAGCTTGAATACAAAACTAAATTTGTGAAATACTAGCAATTTTATCTTCCAGGCAACTTTTCAGAGTTACTAAAAGCTATAATAAGGTATATATCTACCCCTAGACTGCACAGAACACTGAAGCCCACAAAATAAAGAAAACAAGTTTAATAAGGTAGGAAGGCTCTTACTGCCAATGCAGAAATGAAAAAAATAAATCAGCATTGGAGTCTGAAATCATCTCCTGTTGCAAAGCAAGTAGGCACAGACTGCTTAGAAAATAAATGATGCACTCAAAGCTGGTAGAGGAATGTTATTCCCAAGCAAAACACTCCTTTTTAGCATGTAATCCCACCACGGCACTTCTCTGCTACGCGCACTGTAAAAGGTACAGATCTGATATGTCATTATGCAGTTGCAGCACGCTTAAACATTTCTGGTTACTGCAGACTGAGAGCTATTTAATACCACAGAATAAAAAAAATACAGAGCTGAAAAAATAGAATGTCACTGTAGTAAAAGACAGATCAGTAACTCTGTTATGACTCAGTAGCTCACGATAAATTATTTAAACAACTTCAGCTCAAGAATGACCTTTCAGCCATTGCAAGGCAGGAAAAATATTTTCCTTTCTTAACCTCCACAATTCAAATCCCGCTTCTTCCATCAAAATCAGAGGACCAAGACGTGGGAACTTGGTCATTAATCTCAGACTGAAGCCCTGAAGCACCATCAATCAGGTGTAGATGGTGACATGGTAATGGAAGGATTGGGAGAGGGTCTGCTGGGCAGAAACCAGAGGCACATCATATTGCTTATCATAAATTTCTAAGCATTTATGACAGAATATTTAAAACTGATAAATCCTTCAGATTATTCAGTTTTGTAAGACACAGGTCTCAAAGCACATATTTTAATTGATTCTAAGTTATAAAAATAAACTTTAGGTAGATATCATTCCAGTGCATTTTACGGACATCGGATGCACATTGGAACTTTGTAGGTCAAGCTCCATTAGCTCGGAGAACCTAGACAAATCTGACCTACTTCACGTGCTTTTGAGAATAGTCCATGCACTTGTGAGATGCGCCAAACCGTGGCTGAGGAGTGTCCTTACCTCCTCGGCCGGGTGCCGGTGGTGAGGGGCTGGCAGGGAGGAGCCGCAGGAGCTCCTGTGCGGGGAGGCACAGCCGGCCCCAGCCGGGCACAGCCGATCCCAGCCGCTCCAAGGGGCCCAGCGCAGGCCTCGGTTGCGCCCCGCCGCCGTGCTCCGCCTGCTTTGGGGAAAGCGTGCTTCAGAAGGGGCCAAACACAACTTTTTTAAATGGTGAAGAGCAGCAAAACGAAGAGCAAGGAGGGAGTAGCAGGAAGTGGGGGAATTGCTCCAGGTGCTGGAGCATGGTTTCCCTACAGCCCCCGGGGAGAGTCACACGGTGACAGGGGGCCATGCCTCCGGGGCCTGCAGTCCCTGGGGAGAGTCACACGGTGACAGAGGCCATGCCCTGCGGGGCCTGCAGTCCCTGGGGAGAGTCACACGGTGACAGGGGGCCATGCCCTGCGGGGCCTGCAGTCCCCGGGGAGAGTCACACGGTGACAGGGGGCCATGCCCTGCGGGGCCTGCAGTCCCCGGGGAGAGTCACACGGTGACAGGGGGCCATGCCCTGCGGGGCCTGCAGCCCCAGGGGAGAGTCACACGGTGACAGGGGGCCATGCCCTGCGGGGCCTGCAGTCCCCGGGGAGAGTCACACGGTGACAGGGGCCATGCCCTGCGGGGCCTGCAGTCCCTGGGGAGAGTCACACGGTGACAGGGGGCCATGCCCTGCGGGGCCTGTAGCCCATGGAAACTCTAGGCTGGAGCAGGTCCGTCTGAAGGATGGCAGCCCATGGAGGCCACAGGCTGGAGCAGGGAGCAGTGGAAAGGGGATGAAGCAGCACAGGAGAGCTACTACACACTGACCACAATCCCTGTGCTGCCCAGGACTTGGGGAAAGGAAGTGGAGCTGGAAATACAGGAGTGAAGCTGAGGTTGGGAAAAAAGGGGGGCAGGTGGTGTTTTAATTTTTGCCCTTTATTTCTCATCATCCAACGCTGTTACTAATTGGCGATAAGCTAAATTAATTCTTGACAAGTCAAGTCTGTATTGCCCATGAGGCTACTCAGTGAGTGGTCTCTCAGTTCTGACCTGCAAACTTTCCATTTTATTTTCTCCTCCCTTCCTGTCTAGGAGGGGATTTAGGCAAGACCTGCTGTGTAGATGTCTGGCAGTTGTCCACGGTTAACCCAGAATGTCCCTATAGCTGAATTTGCAATGCTGCCGGGGCATCTATGTGGACAGCCACTATGATGTATGTACTATATGGGGAAAAACCAACACATCTAGTGGCTTATTTAGTGCTGTTATGAAAAATACCTTGGAAGAATGAGGTTCAGTAGTTTTAGGGACCAAAAATTAATTCTGGAATAGTGTCACACAAATATCAATTCATTTATCCTTAGTATCTCCACATATGAGTTCTGTTTAAGCCAAGAAGATTCTAATTTTTGACAGGTTTAAGAAAATAACATGCTGTTTTTGTGAGTTAAACAATTGTTAGGGTTTTTTTGTTGTTGTTTTTTGTTTGGTTGGTTGGGTTTTTTTCCTCTAGAGATAGATTTCCCACTAATGGAAATTGATTGAGTCCAATTCTCATATAGAGAACACACTGAGGAATTTCTTCAGTGAAGTATCAAATGAGCTGGAGATACTTCTTCACATTGCAACAAATCAGCGCTCTGGCAATTCACGCAACTCCAAGTTAGGGATGCAGATACTATTTCTTGATCATTGACCTGGAAATTTTTTTAAAACTGTGTGTTTGCTACTCTTTATTTTAAATGATTCACTTTCCCTTATTTTTGCTAGAAACAATGAAAAAAAACCTATAGGAATATTTTGAAAGTGTAGTGCTTTACACAGAAATTGTGAGGAGAAAAAGACTTTAGAGGAACCAGTCTGAAAGGTGTACTAAAGTTGGTATACACATAGGAAATCTGTGGTTGTGTGACTGCAACTTTAGCCAGGACCTTAGCATGTCAGCAAAATGTTCTGTGATAACAGCAGATTAGTTATCAAAATATGGAATCTCCTCACATTGGTACCTAGAACATGATATATGAAACTCAATAAATATGATGAAAAATGTGATTAATTTCTAGAGCCTTAAGGTTGGTGGGAACAGATTTGAAGGGTATATAATTTTGCTAACAATGCATAGTGTTGGCTATTTAGTACTCATATACTTCTTCCATTTCCATGATATCATAATAGTGCAATATTGCTAAATGGGAATGGTGATGCTGGATCCTGAAGGGAGCTGAAGTTGTACGAGCTTTAGTAAATGCTGCCTGTATCTGCGAATGATAGTGAGAAGGGGAAAAAACATGGAAAAGCACAAACTTATTTTATTCTGTGTATCCACAAAGTAGAAGGTGATGGGAATGATGACACCAAGCTGAGTGGTTCAGTTGACTCACCTGAAGGACAGGATGCCATCCAGAAGGACCTGGACAGACTCAGGAAGTGGGCCAACAGGCATCACATGCAGTTTAACAACACCAAGTGCAAGCACCTGGGTGGTGGCAACCCCCAGTATCGATAAAGGCTGAGGGATAAACAGGTCAAGAGCACCCTGAGGAGAAGGACTTGGGGGTACTTGTGGGTGAGAGGCTGGACATGACCCAGCCATGGGCACTCATAGCTCAGAAAGCCAACCATGTCCTGGGCTGCATCCAGAACCCTGTGGGCAGCAGTGCCAAGGATGGGATTCTTCTCCTCTGCTCTGCTCTGCTGAGACCCCACCTGCAGTGCTGCATCCAGCTCTGGGGTCTCAGCACAGGAAGGACACAGAACTGTTGGAGAGAGTCCAGAGGAGGCCACCAAGTTGATTAGAAGGGTGAAACAACTCTCCTATGAGGAAAGGCATAGAGAATTGGGGTTCAGCCTGGGTAAGAGAAGGCTTCGGGGCTTAATTGCAGACTTCGGTACCTGAAGGGAGCCCACAAGAAAGATTGAGAGAGGCTATTTATAAGGCCATGTAGTGACAGGAAAAGGGATAATGACTTCGAACTGAAAGAGGGTAGCTTTAGATTAGCTATTAGGAAGAAATGTGATTCTTTGACTCTATAAAAGTTTCTTGTATATACTTTCAAAGGTTGAAGGCAAACTCTGGCAAAACAGAAAATATTAATTGGCCTCTAGTGTTCATTTCTTGCACATTCCAATCTTCAGTGCTCCTGTGAAGCATCCTTTTCGTTTGAGTGAGGCTAATGCAGATTGCTGGGAAGCTGAAGCCTGAGAGAAGTTTGTTTCTCATAAAATGTGTACCACTGAATACATGAGACAAATTCAAACAGCGTCAAGGAATATTAATGGAGCACATTTGGCATTGTTCCTTAGCTTCTCCAAAAGCAGACATTCAAGGAAGGGAAATGTGCCACCTGACGACCTGAAATTCCTGTTTTCTTTCTTTCAGACAGAGCAGTTTACAGAACAGGGAGGAAGGAATCCCACTCAGGAGGTGTCTCCTTTTTTACCCCTCAGAGATTTTTCTTCAGGTTCTGTTTTGCCTGCCCCTGCCTGGGAGCCTACAAGTGAGTATACAGTCGACTGGAGCCTGTATGCTGTGCTGTCACTGTTACACCAGCTGCCTGTTATTCAAGAAATGTTGTAAAACATCTCAGGGAGTCTATGACTAACAGTTTCAGTAACGATCCAGACACAGGCACTAGAGCAGGAGTTAATTAGCAGCCACCCAGCAGCACCAAAGTGAAACAGAAAGAGTCTGTGTTTAAAACCCCACGACTTCTCCAATCCACATAATTCACATTCGTCACTCACTGTACAAAAGCAGGCACTTAACTCTTTGATTCTCTAAGTGCAAAACCAAAGCAAGGCAGATCTTTTAATATGCTTTGTAGTACCAGCTGCTGTACTGTCCTTTTACAGCTAATTAAAACCACATGATTTTCCAGTTCACTCAGTACAGAAAGATGTGCATTTTGGTGTTATAGCACTTCTAAAGAGCACGTCTTGCTGTCGATTAGAGAGCGATAACTTGAGATCCTGTTGAGATCTGAAAAAAGAGTGAACAATTATGGTTGGCCTTCATCCTCAGGAGTCTTAACAAACTCTCATAAAAGTCCCCTGACATATAGTTAGATGCCATCTATGCAGCAAAATCCCTGCAGCTGAGCAGTGTAGGGAAAGGATTTGGCAGCTTCCCTAAGATATGTATATTCAAGCAGAAATTATCCAAAGGAAATGTTTGTCTGTATGGCTGAAGTTATTTCCAAGGGGGCCAGCAATATGCTGGTTCCAGGACTGAGGCAGCAAGGAGAAACAGCTCTTGAAAGCAAAGTTGGAAAGAAGGGGAGGGAGACCACCATTTTTTTCATGAGTTCATGTGTTAATAAATCAGTGTTTATGATCTATTTTGAGGGCTCTGAATAAAAAAAGGCAACCTCTAAGTGCTAAAATCCCACTCTTCTGAATTTGCAGTATAATTAAATTTATGAGGATTATGCAGTCAAAAGGTTCACAAATCAAGTTGTTGGGGTTTTTTTTAAAGAACTTTCAGTTTGAGGCTAATTATCTGCTTCAGAGTCAGTAATGGATTTTTCATACATTTTCTATGTTCGTGTTCATATGCAAAAGTCATGCCCATAAAATAATTTAGTCTTCTGGGGCATTCCAGCAGATACTTTTAATCAGTTAAGAAAGTTGATCAAGAAACTAACGGATTTGAAAAGCACTTTGCATTAATGCAGATTAAGATTGAGGCAGAGGATGTGTCACAGTTTATATTAAAAAAAAAAACCCCAAACAAATAAAGATGGAATTTTCTCCTTATTTCTTTTTTTGGTTGTTGTTTTTCAGTTTGCTGTGCTTGTTGTAATTTGACTGATCATAACTTCCACATTTGCACATATTCCATTTTTGCTCATGGCAACTTGTTCTCAAAGTTTGGTGCAGAACTTTTCCTAGAAATTATTTTTCATCAGGGTAACACATCTGAGAGAGAAGATTGACAATTTCCCTTTTTTTTTAATCCTGAGAATTTTAAAAAGTGCAAGTAAATGATTATGCCAACACAGACATGGATTTATTACACGCTAGTGTTAAACATGAATCACACTAACAAATGTAGGATTCTATTCTATATATTTTGTAAATATTTGGTTTAATTGTTTGTGAAGCCAAGGCCTAAAATGTACATATTTATACTGATAAGCATGTATATGTTCATAGAGATCATGGTCAGTTAAAAGGTAGGAAAAGAACTACTCCAAATTTACATATTACTAGACAGGGACTGCTAAATATGGAATGTTAATAGAAAAAGACAAAACATGGAGTTACCAGATTAACTGCTCTGATTAACTTCCTTCTTTATTGTGTTCAGAATTCTTATAGAAAGGAAATATAGACACTTTCAGAAGCTTTTAAGGAAGCCCTTAGGAAAGCAAATCCTGGATCCTGAGGTAGTAGCAGGAGTAAAGAAATTTTACAGTCTGTAGAAATATTTTTTTCAAGACCTCTATACCTTGTAGCCTTTAGTTGTGCCATTGTAATATTTTGGCCTTAAGTGTAAATGTAAACATAATGATTTAGTGTAATATGCTCTGTTATCTTTTGGCACAGGAAGAATATTGAGTATTCACTTGAGTGAAGAATGACTGGAAAACCTCTGACTTTGAAGCACATCTGAAGAACTTATGTCAGTACAAGTTATACCACACAAACACTCACAAATAAATACAATTTGAGAGCGGGAGATTAATGCCATACATTTCACACTGTGTAGTTCCACAGGCCTGTGAAAGTAGTTCTGAAGAACTGCAAGCCTGCCAGAGATCAAGGTGCAAATACCACAGGAAATATAAAGGAAGCGAGTACAAAAGCATGAGTCTATGGAGGGCAGCATTTTTTGATATCAACTCCCTTAGTGCAAAGTTACCTGAGCAGATGATCAGAGCAGGCTGCATTTGTGGCATTTGTTCCTGCTATGCTTCTGCTACTACCCTTTTATTCAATTTCCATTCACTTAGTCAATCTATAGGTGTTAAATAGTATAAGATTATATAAAAACAGTAAAAAATATCTCTCAGTGAGAATATAAAAGAAATGAAAGCTTAGCAAATGTGAGGAACCATAATAAACAGCATGCATTTGACTTCATTTTCGTAATGGTAACAGGAAATTATGTGATAGGGAACCATCAAATCAGAAATGTTTCAGAAGCAAAAAATAATTCAGGATAAAAATCACAAAGGTTGTTTAGGGATCTTATCTTTATATACATATGGTTATTTTTTTATATTAGAGATTTATTTACTCTAAAAAGATTAATTTTTTGTTAATAGCAACTAAATGCTTATTCCAACATGGTGTTTCTCTGATCCTGAAGCTACGTTCAAACTGAGATTTTCTATGTATACCCCCAAACCTTTAAGAGGCTATTCACATTATGTCTCAGTCCTGTCAGTGCTGGGCATGGGCCAGAGAGACGGTGCTGGAAACTATTTATTGGTTAGCAAGCAGCCGAGGAAATTCAGAGAGGTTGTCATAGCATTTGAGATTCTTGGACATCCCTTACATGACTGCCTGTAACAAGTTAACAAGCATTATGGAGGACTGCTATTCAAAGCTCAGTATCATCCATTTCACGGCTAGACTCAAACTGAAAAATTCTTTTGTGTTCAAAAATCTAATTGCATATATGTAAGTCTATTAATCTTCTAAATAATGCCCTTGCTTAAAAAAGTTTACTTTTTCTATTATCTAAATAATTACTTAAGTCAGAAAAAGATTAACTAAAAGGCTAGTCACCTTTATAATAAATATTTTCCTGAAGAACACGTGATTCATTTTGTTTGCAGCAATCAAAGGTAACCTTGGATGGAAAATAAAGAAAAAATATTTAAAAAGCTAACAGCACAGGCCTGTGCTATTTGTAATAAATTTAATTGCTCTAGATTAGTTAATTTACATAGATTATATAGAGATTAAAGATTTTTCCTGTTCTCCAGTGATTTAATCTTTCTGCAATGCTTTCTGCTTTCCTATATTTATGTCTTCTCAAAGTAAGTGCAAAATATTAAATTAGAAAAGCAACAATTCATAAACACCTATGCATGGCTGCACAAGACAGACAGAAAACAATCTCACAGTCATCTAGGACGTTTTCTTCATGATAAAGGTGTAACTGCGCAGCTGTGGCTGTGACATAAGAGTTTATTTAGTCTGGATTCAGCAGAAGCAATAATGAGCACAATGAGATAACAAGGAGATGAGTTTAGAGCATCTAAAAACTGCTGAGTAATACAGTGATAAGTTAAGAAGCTAGCTCCTTACTTCTGTAGCATTAGTTTTTCAATTTGAGGATAACAAGAATAGGAAACAAAAAGCAGGGCTTTTTGAGGGAACTGTGAGGCCTTGGAACTATGTCTGGGAAGTTCTGGATGATACTTGGTCATGACAGATTACACTGCTTAATCTGTATTGCTGAACTACAGTTCAAAAGTTATCATTGCAAAAACTATAATTGAAACAGACAGCCAGGTCACAAAATCAGGCAATCATTTATCTGGCTTAGACCTGGACAGACGTTTGTCTGATTAGACCTGGAATCAGTCTCTTGACTTGATGATTAAACCTTATATTCAGAAAAATTAAGTAAGATTAGTAAAGGAGATTATGAGCCCAGAGCAGACCACCTTGTTTCAGGCAGGCATTGATCAATTCCTTATAACCAAATTTAACTCTCCCTCATCATATCCACTCACCTGTACATGACTACACAAGTCAGGCAGGAATCAAGTTTACAGTCATCTAGGATTTTTTCTGTATGAGAAAGGTGTAACTGACCGGCTGTGGCCATGACATAAAAGTTTATTTAGGCTGGATTCAGTAGAAGCAATAATGAGCGCAAGAAGATAAGCAGCTTATTTAAGAGGTGCTATAAATTACTGTCCATGCTTTATTTATGTACCAAGGGTGTAAAGGCAGAGTGAAAGCAGTGAACGCTCCCTCTCTTGTCTTTCTCAAAAACTAATTTCAGTCTCAGTGAAGCCGGGAAAATGTTAGGGGAACCTCAATTTTGGCTCAGTCAAAGCTATAGACAGCTTCAGGAGGGATATGTGAACAGTTAGCACCAAATACCAGTCCTGCATTAGCAAAACAAAACTAACTCATTGCCATGTGAATCTCCAGGAAGCCAGAAAGTAAAAACCCAAGGAATTAGCTTTGAAGCGGAAAAAAATGTGTGATGAAACTGAGAAGTGTCACATTTCATTGGCTTCTTCAGGAAGTGCAGTAGTAAGGAAGGCATTTCAGAAAGACTCTTTGGAGATCCTATGAACGTTGTGTTCTGTTCCCTAGCTTTCAGTGTTTCCTCCTAACTTATCACTATGACCAGTTTTATGTTCTTTGTGGTGAAGGACCCCATCTCAGGCTCTGGAGATCTGCTATGTCCTGTGTGCATTTTGTTCCAAGCTGTCCCAATTAACTCTCTGTACACTGTGGAGTATTCATCACATCCCTATCAGATGTCTGTCATTACATGTGCTACAGTTTGAATGAATCCAGAAATAATTCTATCATCTTGTCAGCTGAGCAGACAGTCTTGTCACTACACTGCCAGTTTATACATGAGGTGGTGGGTGCTGCATGAGAAAGCGGTGAGCAATCATTTGGACTAATTAAATAAAAGTGATTGAAATAAATGAATGTCATTGAATGAATTGTGTTGAGTTGTTGCTAACAGAAAATTGTTTTGAGCTTTATATTCTTAGGAGGTTTGTCATGGATAGATCCAAGGGTATGGCATGCTGCTGGTCAGAGGCTGGAGATGAAAGGTACCTTCAGTAGGGAGCTTGCCACATGATAGCTCTGTGTCTTTCAGTCCACCTGGTCAGCTGAAGGCCACATCCTTTCGGACACTGAAAACTCTTGTTTCATGATAGACAGATGAGTAGGCATGTACTGATGTTGGTTGACCAAATTTGCTCTTTGTTTTTCTAGTAAAACTTAATTTTAATTGGAAGATGTGTTTCTTCACAAAAACTTTTTTTTTGTTTTGTTTTGTTTTTTTTTCCAGAAAGTGATAGCATTCCTTAAATCATTGATGGCAATGCAAAGGAAGAATTCTTTTGTAACTTCTAACTTTTTCTTTTACATTTTCAGGATTTTACTCAGCATGTTTGGAGATTCAGTGATTTTTTTGTTTCCTGTGAAAACAAACAAACAAAAAAGCAGTGGAAAGCATCTTTTAAATAGGCATTTTCTGCAAGAAAACTACCACATCATTATACCAAACCTGACAGAGATATCAGGAGATGTCAGAGATGTTGAGATCATGTTGCAAGTCAAGCTCAGAACTGGGAATAAAATTCCTACCTGTCTGTCTATTCCTGTAAATGTGGGCTTTTCATTTTCTGCTGCTCTGAAATCTTTCCTTCTCTCTATGTGTCATTCTTTAACTTCAACTCCTGTTCTGAATCCATCAAATATACTCTGATTCCAGTTTTTTGTTAACTCACGTAATTTATCTTTACTGTTCATCAAAGTCTACGGTATGATTTTCATAGTCAGTGTCTCCTCTGGTGACTAAGACTATGCTGAAGAAATTCTGGCAAATTCTGCCTTACAATTTTTGTTGTATTCTGTGTTAAAACATATTAAAATCAGAATCTTTTATTCCTCTCAATATATTTAAGATGCTCCTCAGAATCTGGATTCTGTGTTAGTGCTGCAATACACAAAAGCTTTCTTGTTTTACTGAGGATAGGGAAGTTGTACATGAAGATGTTATTTTATGAAATCTGAGCATGTCAAAATACACTTCCTTGTATTACTGCTATTGTGGAAGAATGTAATTCTTTGTAAATATTGAGTGCATGTGAGTATTTGAGGTCACAAACCCCTGCATATGCCTGTTATATAATGGACACTTGGAGCCATTTACCATTAATAATTGTTCTTTTTTATTAATGTGTTGTATTTGTCTTAACAGAAGTCCTTATGTTTTGTGTTAGAGCAATGAATCCTGGGAATTTGAACACTGTACTCTCCCATGGCAGCCAGCAATTAGTATTTTGGCATTTGTGGGAGGACTGTTGCCAATATCACTCACCTGCTATAACTAAAGCAGCAATAACACAAGAAAGCAACAAAGAAGAGGGAAAAGAAAGTAGTTATTGTTTGTTTAACTGGCATGAAAGCAAAGTGAGCTGCATGGAAAGAGGCCAAATGGTTACTCACAAGAAATATGGAAGGTAGCACGAACGTGAATGGCCGCACGCTGACAGCAGCACGCCAGATCCAGTCCCTGCAGAGGGGCACGCCTGCTGCCAGATCCAGCCGTGGAACCAGGGCCCAAGTCCAACCTGTCACATATATTAGACAAAGATCAGAAGTTCTAATCACTCATCTGAACGAATAAAGAACAGGAGCTTTTTTTTTTCCTAAGCTATACTGGAAGAAACAATACACCTAGATGTGAGGGAGAGGAGGAAAAAGGAAGTTGAATACGGAAAAAGGGAGGCTCTGCTCCCAATCCCTGGCTAATACACCTCACTACAGTGACACAAAAGCTTTCAAAAGTGTATTAGCTTCACTTTAAAGCAAACAGAAAAGCAGGAATATTCCTGGTGTAGCAAAAACCTCATAAACAGGTTGTCATCATAAATCAAGGCATTGTTTATTTAAAGAAAACATTCTTTTGAAGAATACTTCTTCCAAAGGAAAATGCCAATAGTAGATATACATGTTAAAGTTGGAAGTATTTCTAAGATTTCAGCTTTTTTTTTTTGTTTCATCCAGAGATTGACACAGGTCCTTCTTTTCTTTGGAGTGTGACAAAATAAATAGCTTACAGCACGATGGTGATGAATTGGGACACTACCTAAAATTTTTGCTCAGAAAAAGCAACGATTTAAATCCTAATCTTCCCAAAGAAGCAAGGTACCACTTTCTCTCTGTTTCTTTTTTGCCATGTTTCCCCCTGCACCCTGCCCCCACACAGAATAGGGCTCCTCTTGCAAGTTTGTATGCTTTTAAAGCTCTAGGTTGTCCAGATACACAGTACCCAAGAGAACAGCAGTTATTGAATTTTCCCTTTAAAGCTCTATGGTTTGCTAACCGTAGGTAAAAATTGAGTCAAAAGGATATCTATCAGGGACTGGATCAATAAATTGCTTTTCATACTGAGGGTAACTTAATTCATGTTCAGAGAGTGTCTTTGCTCAGACAGAGTGTCTGTTGTAGAGACACAGCTGAACAGATAATATTTTTTGCAGATTGTGCTGGGGAGCACGGAACAGTGCTAGGTGCAGGCTTTCCTCTTCACAGATGCACTGTATACAGACCATACATGAGGTTACAGTGAATTTGTATTTTACTGAAATTATATTTTACCAGATTGCACTTAATAGGGCATATAGGGAAATGGTCCCAGTCTTAAAGATTTCTCTGAAGTACAGTGACAGGTGCCAGGACAGTGGCATGGGGAAAGCCAGACCACCATCCAGGACTGGTGCACCACCCAATCTGACCATTTGATCACAAGATAAAAAAAAAAATTTTTTCAAACAGTCACTATTTAGTATCCTTCCAAATGTAGTAAAGTCTCTAAAAATTGCTAAGTCATTACTAAATTAAGAAGCTAGATCCTTACTTCTGTACCATTAACTTTTTGTTCTGAGGAAAAAGGGAATAGGAAGCAAGAAGCAGGATTTTTTGGGCTGGGGTTGTAAAGGAGTCTATCAGCCCAGGGCTGAATATCTTGTTTCAGGCAGACACCCATTAATTCCTTATAAGAAAATTTAGGACCCCAAGGCATTGTAATGAAAGCCTTGAAATCATTTATTTTTTGAGTATGAGCTATATATCTCATGATGAACATCTTTTTATTGCATCTTTAATGATTCAAATCTCCATTGGCAGATCTATTTACTTTTTATAAGGAGTTTTTGTTAATCCTGTTCTGATTAGGAGTTTCTGACGTACAAATATATACTTGGAATTCATAAGGAAGCTTTATTTAAATTTTCTTGAATTAACTGAGAAGTAATGATTTTCTGGAAGAAAAAAAAAAGAAATTCTAGAATTCCATTAGTGAATAAGTCTTAGATTGCACTATATTTTAAGATCCTATTTTAAAATGATGCACCCAGAAAGCCAATGATTTCTGTCTCTTTTGTATGTGTTTGAAAGATCTAGAAATAACATAAAAACTTAACTTTTATTCCTCTTCTTCTAAATAAGTCTTAAGAGTCTGTTGAAAAAATATATTTTAAAATGGTCAGGTAGTAGCTTTAAGTAGTTACATTATGTACATGTCTGATGCCTGAAAAGAAATAACAGCAGTGAGAAGGGCAAAGAAGCAAATCCAGAAAGTCACAGCTAGGTTGTGGCACAAGTCCAATGTCAAAGGTATGGTGAGTGAAATCTAATTTGTCTAATGAGTCAGGAAGAGGCATGCACAACATCTAGACAATATCTAAGACTGGGGATAGCTTACCTGGATTTGTGTTTTTGAAGCCGCTTCTTTCCAGGTATCTCTATGTTTGTCTCAAATCCACCTGACAGGTGGACTAACAGGTATTATGCTTATTTTACACTGCAAGGAACAGATGAGATGTTGAGTAATTTCCTCTGAACCCACTGGAATTGACAACGGGCGTTATTGTAGCAACAAAGATTAGTTTCAGAGAATCTAGTAGGGTCCATAGAAGGGTCACAATGATGACCAAAGGACTGGAAAATCTGTCACTTGAGAAACATCTGAGAAAACTGTATTTTTTCAGTCTTGAGAAAAGAAGGCTTAGGAGAGATTTTACCACCATGTTTCAGGGGTGGGGACAGCAAAATGTGGATTCCACAGTGTTGGATGTTTCTAACATTTGGCTAGCTGGGATGCTGCGTCACCTTGTCTAGATTGTGTTTTTGGCAAAATGTTTGGACTAGATGATCTTTGAGGTCCCTTCCAATGCAGTATTCTATGATTCTTATCATGCAGCTATTTTCTCCTTGAAAGCAATAACTTTCAGAAGGTATGGTTTATTTCCTAAATGTTAAACAGAAATTATGCAAGGTCTGATTAGACCTACCCGCTTTCTAAAGGGACTATTAAAAGATAATTATGCACAAGAATGATGATCTTAGGAAGTAGTGCGCATTGTTCAAAGAAAATATTTTCTGAAATCTGCAATTATGTATGTTGCTGATAATATTCCCAAGTAAACTTCATTTTGTAGCTCATCCTCAAGAGATGTCGTTAACGTAATGATACATTTGTACCAATAATCAAAGTAATATCTGAATTTATTTTCACAGGTGGGTAAATAAGGAGCACATTCCCGCAAACAGTTGTAGGACTAAGTTCATATTTGTTGTATTATATTGATACATTATTTGTCAAACAGCACTTAGAGTAACAGCTGTAAGAATAACTATTTTCTAAACTTGACTGATTTTTCTCTATTTCAGATACCTTCAATGGAAGTAATTGAGCTGGTTAGTTAGACAGATATGTGAGAAATAAGCATACCAGCCTATCTACTATGGCTTTGGTATGTTCTGCTGATCTGCTTCTGCTGCTCTGACATTACTGAAAATTTGGTTCAGTTGATTATTGTGTGAGTATTCTGGAGAGATGTAGCTCTGTCTCATAAAATGATTACCCTGGATTTAACTACACTGCTTTCATTAAGGTCAAAGGAAATGATGACTTATCTTTCTAATAGGACTTGGCACAGGAACCTGTGTCTCTAGCCTGGGAAATTTTCAGATGATCTCAATACTTTTTTTCAGACTACCTGAGAAGAAATCACTTGATTTTTCAGGAATCAAGAAGAGATAGCATTTCCATAGTGGAAAGAATGCTTCTGAACTTTGGGTTATGCATGTGTACAGAGTAATGTCTGAGCATGTTGTTCCTCCAGTTATGCATTCTGAATACAGGAAAATAATCTATTTGCTATGACAGAGCATCCAGATTCTTGCTCACAATATACAATCTTAATTAGACAAAACTGGAATGTAATTTAACTTTTATTGTATTGGATGCAGTGATTGTACCTTCTCTCTCATGGAAACCTTGTAAGTATGACTAAAAGTGCCTATTTCTCAGCCGGGAATGAATTATGTTACTATACTGAAGTAGAAAACCTGACACCATGTCAGTCTTAAAAACTCCTTTCGTAATTTTTTTATCAGTTAGGTATCCTATGAAGAAAAAACAAAAACTTGAAGAACTCTGAATCAGAGTAAACTCTCTCCCAAAATATGAAAAGAACTGTGGGTTCATGTATGCTCATCCTTAGCAGAGTCTTATTTAAGTATAAATTACCTTTTATCTATACTGTTAAATGAATTTACCCTCCCTAGAAGTCCTCTTCATTTAATTTGCTCATCATGATTATATTAATAAATCTACAGAGAATCTGTCACGTGTATTTTTCAATAAATAGTTTTTATAGTTAAAGTGTGTTGAAATTAGCAGTCCAGGTACCCTCTTAAATGTTCTGAAAGCACAATTCCACAAAATGACTTTGGAAGTGGCATTGTGGATTCCACTTATCATTTTCTCTATGGGATTTGCAGATAAAATTCATGTTCCATTTACATGGAGAAAGTAGTGTTCTTTCCAAACACCCTGTTCAACAAGCCCCAAATAAATACTGAAATCGGACAGAGATCTTTCTGTCTCCCTGCTCTCCAGCCTCAACTTCTTCAGTGAGACCCAAAGAAGGAATGAAGAAGGACTGAAGTGGCAGCTGGGATACAGCCCAGAGGCAGATATGCTTTCTGGCATTTTTGGTACACTGCCCTTCCAAAAGGACAACCAAACTCCACTCCTGCTAGGTGCCTGATACTTAACTGACTGCTTTTGCGCACTAGATCTTCTCAACAGAAATCAAACGAATTTACAGGTACATTTTCAGACTAAACCAATTTCAAATAATGGCTTTTCCTCCACGGAAGTCATCATTTTGGAGTGAACATTTAATGTATTTAGGACTGAAAACGTGAGTCAAAAAACCCACTGCAAAGTAGGATCTGCTGTGAGCCCTGCATTTGCTGTTTGTGCAGGCATTAGGTTTCCTGATTAAGTTTGCAGGATGCCTCTTTTTAAGGGTACAGGAAGTTAAAATACAACACTGAAATAAACATCACAAATAAAATCCGGGCACAGGAAGGGAATTGAAAGCATTTAAACATTTCAAGCTCACTGGTGAAGAAAGATTTGCAAAAAAATTATAGAAATTTGGAAGTAAAAAGATTATTCAGGATTCAACCTTGACTATGTGACATGGTGTGCAGCCTGAGCTGTGTATGCGCTGCATGGGAATGTGCCTTGGGACAACCCAAAGGGTAGAAGTACGGTTCATGCAAATTCACATGAGCCTGAGTAGGGAATTTATTCTTGCCAAACAAATTAGATTCCGTTTTCGATTAAAACTTGAATTTTTTTTAGTATCATTGTATTATATCGAGTTTAAACATCTTCAAACAATTTGGTCATTTCTGTTGTTTCACAAAGCAAACAAGCTTAATTTTACAACCTAAACATTGCTTCATTATGTTCAAATTGTGTAATACTTGTATGCATATATATTTTTTGAGCTCCTTGTGCTTTTCTGTTACCCTAAACATGACCTGGAGAAAATATAAAATGTCCTTATCAGAAAAAAATAATAAATTACAAAGAAACCAGGTAAATTTCTATATGTTGCTAAGGACAAAGCAGTTACGCAGGTTTATCAGAGAGAAATGCCTTTTGGCATATCTAAATAAAAGTCAGACATCTAGGAGCCAAATAATTTGCATGCAAATTCCCATTGCAGTGTTGAAGCCACAAAGGTCAACTCAGTCCTTGGAAGTTTGAACTGAGAATTGCCAGGAAAGGATGGGAAAGTAACAACCCTTTGTCACCACCATGAGGCTCCTACAGAACCGGGGCTTGTCTAATTCTACCCACACTGTGGAAAAGGATGCCGAAAGATTAGAAAACTTCAGGAAAGTCCTACAAGCTTGATTTGAGGTCTAGAGAGAATTAAGGGAGTCAGGATAGTTAATTAGTTGAACATGTGATGTGATCATGGCCTTCAGAAGTACTTCAATGGAGAGAAGACTTCCTATAATGACTTCTTTAATTTAGTAAAACAAGGATAATGAAATCCAATGCCTGGAAATTGAATTTAGACAAATTCAGAATAGAAATTATATGCAATTTAGTAGCAAGAGTAAAAAACACTGTACTAATTTGCCTAGAAAAATATGGGATTCTCCATCCTTTAAAGCTTACTATCCAAGAGATAGTCTGTGTAAAAGATATGCTGCAGATTAAGTAGAAGTTATGATCTATACATGTAAATTATAAGGGAACTTCTCTAGCCCTTATTATTCAGATTACAGGATGTTCTGCAATAAAAATCACAAAAGCTGGGAAAAATTCTTTTAAATTCATCTTGTCTTTTAAGCTTTATTTGCCCCTGTGTATGTGGGTGAACAGAAGGAGGGTGTATGCACTTGCTTGAATTACTCTGGCTTCATATACATCTGCTGCATAGGAAGCATCTCATTGTGAAAAATACTGAATTAGACCTTATATTATTATTATTGTTGCTGATTTGCCTTTTTATGTTTTAAAAATAAAGCAGTCAGATACAAAGGGGTGTTTTGGGATGACTAGCCTACACCCACAGACACAGAGTTTGACAGAGTCCCATATGGTGAACTGTTTTATTTTTATTTATTTCTGCAAAGTTGGCTGTATTGTACTAATTTATTTCAGGAGTGCAGGTCTGGTGCTTAAATTTTAGTGGCATGGATATTTTTAATTATATTTTTTGGTATGACAGCCTGCTAAACTGTGGAGCAGTTAATATGAGAGTTTCACCTGCTCTTGGTCAAAAGAAGAAATATCTGAAATTGTCTGTAAAAAGCTACTGCTGGGGACTTGCTGTATTTGTATGAGAGATTGAAAGTGGGCAAAAGAGACATAAATAGCCAAATAAGCAGTGTCATCAGCAGACAGTAGTCAGTGATGCCCGATAAGTCCACAAGAAATATGATAATGATGTTTCTTTTAACAATGTACTACCTGTACATTTCTGAACCTGAAATGTGGGATTCTTACATTCTGATT
Source organism: Picathartes gymnocephalus (assembly GCA_013390045.1). Classification (NCBI taxonomy): domain Eukaryota; kingdom Metazoa; phylum Chordata; class Aves; order Passeriformes; family Picathartidae; genus Picathartes; species Picathartes gymnocephalus. The sequence continues at coordinate 46,735 of WEKY01032145.1, forward strand.
CTGAAACTTTCTCTGATTCTGAAGCTTCTATTAGATTCTGTTATGCCAAAGGTACTCAAAATTGTTTTTTTTCTTCCTTTTTTTTTCCTTGGTTTAGTTTGTTTGGGTTTTTTTCTTTCCCTATTTGTTGGATACTGTAGTGCCCTACTACGGATATCGAGTCCCCAAACTACGTCACTGGCCTCCATGGAAGATACCAAACTCTGATCCAAAAAACTTTCTTCAATTAAATAAGACAACATCCAGAGCTTTACAAAAAGGACATTAATCCCCCTGGCTCAGGAATTCATGGGGGCACTGCTGCCGACAGGTACCAAGTCTCAGTATTTACTAATGCCCTGAGACCTTGCTATCTCCATGGATGGAGCAATGACCCCAAACCTACAGTGACCTGGAAGAGGATTGCTGGAGTAAAAGTTATTATAATACTTTTTTTATGCCAGAACAGAATGGCTAAAATATTTGCACACGATGATAGGGACTGATGTTTGATTCGTCATCCTCAGAGCACCCAATCAACTATTTTTAAGAGGATTTTTACATGTGTTAAAAGCTTCATATGATCAAGAGTGCACCTTCAGAGCAAATGTCCTAATCAATTTTTATGATGCTTGTTTTACAGTGTGGAACAGCCTGGGAACACAGAAACTGGTGTCCTTCTGGGGAAAACTAAGACAGGGAACATCTGCCAGGAGCTTATTGACTGTGCTGTAACCATTGCCAGGCACTCAGTCCAAGTCACAGGCTTTGTAGTGGATCATGTCAGTGCCTCCTGATGGGACTACAACGCTGCGAAGAAAGCAATGAAAGATTCAGGAAGAAATGAAAGATTCACAGTGGTAAACCCAAAAAGCATAAGAAGGAATATGGCTGTGCAAACCCGGTTGGCTGCATTGGTTGCAGATCAGAAGTAGTTCTGGGAGTGGCTGACAAGAGTTTTTTTCTCTAGAAATTATTTAAAAATTCATACCTAACTCCTGTGATCTTCTCCAAAGGAGTGCAGCCTAATGTGAATTCATGGATCCATGTTCCCTCTTTAGCCATCCCTTCTAGCAAGCGTAGTGATTGTGTCCCACTCCTTGCTGACAAGGGCATTTAACTGATACCTGATCATGACTTCAGCAGTTTCTAGCTCTGATTATGATCATCTTCATTTCCTGGACACATATGCGTTTAAGAGCATCTTCTTTGGGTGGTAACTGTAATGTTTTCAAATGCTGCTTTAGCATGTAGTTACATAATCCATAGAAAAGAATGGCCTATTCCTTCTGTATTTTGGAAATATGGAAGATAAGGAGAGAGAGAGAGAGAGAGAGGAAGAGACTTCCAATAGCCCATTCTTTTTAAGCATTTCTAAACATACCTCAATAATTTGATGATAGAATCTTGATATTTCATAGAAGATGACTTTTCTTATCCCAACACTGTCTTTAAAATACATCCTTTAAACTCCTAGCTGTTTATAGACCATCATGCTTTTGCAAGGTATATACATTTAGTACATTTTTCTTCATTCCATCCTTTCTTCTTTTTCCAGTTTGCCAATACCTTTCTTTATCAAGCAAGCACAGAGCTGTCAGTAAATGAGAACAACAAAATGAGTTTTCAAAAACTCAAGGAGGAAAGGAATTAAGGTGACTGCATGGGAGTTATGGAGAGGTTCCTCCTGTGCCCCGTGTTTCAGAATTTACTGTGAAACCCTCAGGTCTCAGATCCCAATCCCAGAACACAAACCTTGGCATCTCAGGGTACGGGGAAGCCAGTGCTTGGTGAGTAGGTCCTTAGTTCTTTCAAATCTTTATCTGCCTTCTAAGTAAGAGACCTGCTCGTTTTCTTTCTAACCTTCATAGAATTTGAATTCTGTAAAGTATTTAATCTGAACCAAATGGGACTGGATGGAAAAAAGAGCTGATGGGGGGGGGCTTTCTTTCCACTTTTGCCTTATCATGTGTTGAACACGGGCTATTCCAGGAGCTGTAGTATATAGTGGAGAACTGGGGTAGCTGTAGCATCTAAATGTGACCTGTGGATTGACATGAGTGATCAGAAATCTGTGGCACCAACTATGTACACATCAACATCAGCCTTCCCTTGAGCTCTGAAATACCCGTGAGAATTCTGTGCACCCCAAACTGAGAGTCTGTTGCTTCAGCTGCAAGTCAGACTCAGCTCCTTGACCTGAGAAACACTGGCTCAGCACGGAAGACTTGAACCCGGGCTCTCCAGGAAGTACCAGTTGAAGGTAAAGGTTAGACAGGAGCAAAAGGACTTAAAATCTTGAGCTGCTTCTAATGCTGTTATATTCCCTTCCATATTGATGCCTTGGATTTTA
>WEKY01032146.1:3788-60269 GCA_013390045.1 Picathartes gymnocephalus
GTCCATTCATGTTATCTCAGGTAGGTTAGTCAAGGAAAGAGAAAAAAATGAGATGGTGTTTTGAGTTCAAGGCAGAACAGAATAATGACATTCTCCTGAAAACGTAATCTCTGAACTATTATTAATGATCTTTGAAACCTCATGAAGGTGATTCCAAATAACTATGGCAAGGGAAACATGTTGCTTATATATATAAATATACACACACAACCACACATACACATTTATGTGCATATATATAACCAGAGATATAAAACAGCAAAATAGAGCTCAGAGAGTTAGAGAATTAATTTTGATATCCACAAAGATACCAAACAAATTACTGAGATATCCACTTCTAAGCACCTTGGAGATAATTAAAATGATAACAAACAGCTACTGTGGATTTATCAAAACCAAATCATGTCAAACTAATGTAATTTTATCCTTTTACAGGGTAACTGGCTTAGTGGATAAAGGAAAGGAAAAAAATCTAGCATATTTTGACCTTTGTTAAAACTGTTACACATTTCTAGCTGACATTGTCTCAAGGTAAAAAAGAAAACATCAGTGTAGATAAAATCACTGTGAAGAGGAATGGGAATACATATTGAATTAGAAGAATCCATTTTCAAAAGGTAGTTATCAAATAAAGAATATTTTGAGCTATGTATCACAAAGATATGATGGGTCCACAGTCAATATTTTCATTAACACTTGTGCTCAAATAAGAAAGAAAAAATTTTGCAAGTAACACATAAGGAAGGGAATGGATATTAACTGATGGTAGAAATGTTCAGAAATCAATACGATGAAATACTCCAAAACCAAGTGCAGAAAGTATTCCTTGGGAAAAAAGAAACCCAAGTCCACCACAAAGGTGGAAATAAAAATGGAAAATATCTTCCAAATATCAAATATAAGACTTGGGGAATTCTGTGAAATTAAAACAAGAATGCAGTGTTGCTGAAAAATAAGAAAGACTAATTCTAGGTTGTATTCAGAACTGGAAAACAGAAGACATGGAGATAATTATTTTGATAAACTTGTTACTGGTGAAGCCTCTGGAAGAATATTGTGTCTAATTTTAGATGTTATATGCATATGTACAGACCCACTAAAAATTAATTTGAAGAGGGGCAAAATGACTCATAAGCTGCTTAGAAAATGTAACCAATGAAGAATGATTGAAAGAATTGGGTTTTTTGCTGGATGAGATAAAGCTGAGAAGTACAAAAAAATGTTTTCAGAGTCTTGTTATAGAGTAAAGAGCTGTCTTCAAAGAGAGCTGGAGGAAGGGCAAGAAAGAGGAAGGACAAGGATAAACTTAAAAGATACAGCCACACTATTTCTCTAATTCCTTCTCCTCGCTACTGATGAGCCTACATGTGAAGTACTGGGTCCAATTCTGGGCTCCCCAGTACAAGCAAGAGATGGAGAGACTGGAGGGGTCCAACAAAAGGCTGTGAAGGTGATGAAGGGGCTGGAGCATCTCTCCTAAGAGGAGAGGTTGAGAGAAGTTTGGACTGTTCAGCCCAAAGAAGAGAAGGCTCAGGGGGAACTGTCAATGTCTATAAATATCTGGAGGGAAGGTACAAAGAGGATTCTTTGCTAGGATTGGAGCCAGGTCTTCAGTGGTGCCTAGTGACAGGACCAGAGGCAACAGACTCAAAATGAAACACAGGAGAAAGTTTTCTCTGAACATCAGGAATCAACATTTCTGCTGCGAGGGTGCACTCATACAGGAGCCCAGAGAAGTTGTGAGTTTCCACCCTTGGAGATATTCAAAAGCCATCTGGGAATAGCTCTGTGTGATTGGCTCTGAGTGGGTCTGCATGAGCAAAGGAGTTTGACCAGATCATCTCCAGATGACCTCAATCATTTTATGATTCTAGAATTCTGCAGAAGTAATGATTCGAGATATTGAAGTTGTTTATTCTCCCTCACGAGAGTGAGATGTTAGAAAATAATCAGGATTATGGACAGAGATTAGATAAATATTGCCCAGTTCCACACCCTATAATGATAGAAAATGTATAGAAATTACTCTACAAATTATGCAAAATCTACTAGGATAATATGGAAGCTACATACAAACCATATGTGCATGCTTCAGGGGGTGAAGTGTAACATTCTCTTCTGTGGCTTTTTAGCAGAAGACAGAAATAACTTTTCTGTATGTTGGTCCAGCCTCTCAGGGAAGAAAAAAACACCAAAAAACAAACAGCAACACCAAAAAACCCCAAAAAATTAATTTCCATTATGGCTGTTCTTATTCTACAGACTGAAAATCATGTTCTCACAGAGGACAGTAATGACATCAGTGATCCCAACATTCTCTGGCTTAAATAAAATCTCAAAGATTCAAGAAAGTGTCTCAGTACAGTCACAAACCCCATTAAAAATGCAGCTGTACAGCTTTGTAATTCCTAGGGTAAATTTCCCAAGGAATCCAGTGCTTTACATGCATCCACTTTAGCAAACTGTTTGAAAAGGAGGCTTAATGATTATTAATGCTGTTCCTGCAGTAGCACGTATTGCAAATACCTCACATTTCAATGTACTCCTAAACTAGAATAAAAAAAAAAGTGCTTCTTTAAAGTAACAAAAGCATGTATTAAGTAGGATTCAATGGATTAGACAAAAATATGAGTTGCAATAAAGCAATATATAACAGCTATCACAATATAATTGCTCAGGTGCAAAATACGTAATATATATGATGAATAAAATCATATGAATGAAAAAAACTCGAATGGTGCAGAAAGCGTAACTGATGACTAGAAGTTATATATCAAGATGATAGCAATTCATAAGCTACTAAAACCTTCCTTTTGATTAATTATTTTTCATTAGATAGCCATCAAATCAATTCTGTTGAAACTATAAAAGATGATGCTGTGATAAATAATTTTTGGAAGAAATTCCAATTACCTTGGAAATTAATTTACTTTTATTTGCAGGAATTTAGGATCCATAATTTTAACTTCAGTGTTTCAGTTGCCATAACAACTTTGTACATTTGTTCCTAGCTCATTTATGAGCACATAATTTTTTTAATTTGATTGCATAATTTGATAGATAAGACAGTTTAATGCAGTTTTTAAGCTAACTCATTTAAACTGTTTGCTGGAGGATTGCTAGTTATTTCTGCTCCTGATAAAGCTCATAATCAAGCAGAGTTAATTTAACAGAAATGATATGCAATGATAATCTTTTCTAGAAAATTCTGTTCAATAGACAAGAGCACCTACTCAATAGACTCTCCTCGTTCAGATGAGCAGTAGTAGCTGTGCCATCTCCTGTCTGTGTGATTTATTTTACTCATGAATACCTGAGAACACTCAGAGACCTCAGAGTGGTGGGAATGATCCTGCAGTGTTTTTCCACCAAGGTCACAAAGGTCACATGGGGAATTTATTCGGATGTTTAATGTAGCAACTAAAACTGTGCAAGTTTTGCAGCTGTACTGAGGACTAGTGATGACAATTGTGTGATGCACAGTTACTTTTGTTTGAAATCAGAAGTCTCTTTCATTCTAGACTCACTGCCTTAATCTTCCAAGTGCTGCACTGGCTTTTGCTTTCCTTTATATGAGCTTGCCATCAACTGTGATGTTCAAAACAGGACACTGTAGCAGAGTGTCTGCACAGTGATGAACTGCCCTGTTGGCACACTCTGCTAACTTCATATTCCACTTAGGGGTGGAGCAGGGCCTCTAGAATTTTTTGAAAGAGACTTCAAAAGTATGGAGCTACTGACAGTCAAACCTAGGATTTGAATCAGGGTCAGTTGAGGGCCCCATATTCGGGTTATATGGGCAATCTCAAGGGCTCTCTCTTGGATAATATACCTAAATTCCTCTGGATGGCACCTAAGCAAAGATATCCAAGCATGTACCTAAAATTCTTTACAGATCTAAACCTCAGTAGCTAACAGTGAGTATATGATCAAGCTGGAAAAGGAAACCACACTATCACAGATGCTAGTTCATTATTTTAACAATTCTTTCTGTCTTCTATTCTTTTAAATGGAAGCAGTCACAGAGCTTTGTCATGATATTTATATCTTGTTCCATATATGAGGCCTTCTTTCCAGTAGTAAATCATATTAGAAGGAAATACAATGATCAGTGAACTTACTGTACTGTTTTAACTCTCAGACCTCCCTGCTAATTTTTATAACACAACTGAAATTTCAGATTAAATATTCAATCTACCTTACAGTTCACTTGGCATCAGAGGCCATTTACATAAAAAAGCAGCATCTTTTTCAGTTGTCTTCTACATAAAAGGATTAGTTAGAAGTGTCTTGTCAATTTATGGTGAGTTCAAAGAGTTGAGTCCTTTCCTTCATGTAGACCTTTACTACAAATGATGACAATATCCCTGAAAAAGCAAATAAATGTGACAATCTTCTTTTTGTTCTGCCTGTTGTAGTTCATATTATTACAGTGTCTTTGAACATACAGCAAGACACATGCCAAAATCTGTGCAGAAATTACCTAGCTGAAGAAGAAAGTGTTGAGATTGTGGCATGGAAGGATGTACTTTAGTGTAGCCACTGCCAACAGGTAGTGCTCTCCTTAAATCACAGGAACAATATTATTAAGAAAGATTTTCCAAGGGGATATGGGTTGGCAGAGATGGTTAGCCATGACTATGTACTACAGTGATATTTAATGCCTACTATTTTCAAAAGAGAAAATGACAAGTGACTCTTTATTAGATGCACTTTCCTTCCAACAGTTGTCTTTGCTTCTATTAAACCACTGTAAAATCAACAAAAACTAGGTAAGTCAAAGGGTTCCTTCTGGTAAAATGGATGAAAGTAATGTGAGATTCAAGCTGAAGTCTGTTACACATCAGGATTATAATTCACCATATTTTTCTAATTCCCCAGAAGAACATAACAGAGGTCACATTTCAGCGGCCTTCCTAAATTGCAACTACAGACATGATGAATGCTTCCATGTGCAAAAGTAGACACCTGCCCACCTAAAGCAACTGCACATAAAAAGTGCTTGTGTATACAGGAGATCATGTGCAAATATGCTGAGACATTTATGATTTAAATGCCTTAAACTACAAACACATGCATATACTTAATGCACTAAAGAGAAGAGTAGGGTTTCTTGGTTGGGCTAGTTTTTTATTTTTGGTTGGTTTTTTTTTTTTTTGTNNTTTTGGCTGCCAAAGTGAAAAATGAAGGGAGGAAACAATTTAGTTGAAATTGAACCAAAATATGTTTTTTCATTGTTTCCTATTCCCATAAGCTAATAATTGCCATTCATTCTTTAATGCCAAAACATCTTAGTTTTAGCTCTTTTGGAGAAAAAGTATGGAAATGAATGCTTAGATTCTGAGAAGTGCTAGGGAGGAGCAGAATGAAGGTGTTTCCACTTTATCCAGGATTTCAGTGGCTCCATGACATTTATGAATTACATCCAACATTTTTTCCTATCTATTTGATAAATTCCTGTTTTAACGTGTATGCTGTTTGGAAAACACTGCAGATTTAGTGTTTAGCCTAATGTCTTATGCAGAAGTAAATACAAGATGGGCAGTGAACAAAATTGTTTAAAGAGAAAAATATGACACTGTAGAGGATAGCTTTTAAATCATTCCACTCTCTGTTGTCATCTTACTTAAAGATCAAATTAATCTGGGATACTTGCAAAAATTTATAATTCTTTAGCTAATACCATCATTCCTACTCACATATTTAAAAAGCAGGTCTCTCTTGCCACAATTAGAAATTCTTCAGACTTCATCTAGCAGAGCTAGAGTTAATAGTCTACAGTCATCTAAATTGCGGTTCTTTCACTTTGAGAGCAAAATATTGTTCAAGGCCCCAGCCAAAAGTAAATAAAGTATTTAAAAAATTTAGTTGTCGGCTAAGTTTGTAATGCTTATTTCTCTGAAATAGAAACTAAACTGGAAGCATAGTTAGAGAACCAAAGCTTCAGGTACTCACTCTGTTACAAGGGCTCAAAATGACACAAAGTCTATTCTGAATGAAAAAGTCACATCATCCTTTTTCTGTCCTCTCCTCCTGTAAATAGGGACACGGTGATAATGGATTCTTATGGAACATGGATCCCTAAACTTTCAGTTCTTCTTACCCAAATACATTAACAGATCTGTCCTAAAAATGTATTAAATATGGGCTTTAAAGTGACACTGAAAGCATCCTATTCCCGTGTTTCTGTTTAAAATATAAAACTGTAAGGAAATAAATTTAAAAAACAAACTCCACCCACTAAACTTCTTTTGAGCAGAGGGCGAGACTGGGGCAGTACCAGATCTTGACTCCAAGATCACAGGTTGGTGGTGACAGCACAATATTTTGACTTGCTCTGCTAACATATGTGTCCACAGAGATGACAGCAAAAGCGTTACACTTGCTACTAAACAGAGATTTGTACATCTGGATTAGCTGATATCTAGATTAGATTGGAATAGAAGAAGCAGTTTGCTTTTCCAGTGCTTTTTTCACCACGTTTCCTCCATCTACTCTCAGACATGCTCCTTCTCATGAAGAGAGCAGAACAACCATTTCATAACTGAGCAATGATTCTCACACAAGACATTAACTAGCTGCAAAGAAAACCTAGAAATCAGCTATTACCCTACATAATGAGGCTTTATCTACCTTTTATCTGTCTTTTATAAGTGTTGCAATGCAAGAAAGTCAGTAGAGAAGAATTCAAAGCACAGAGAAGTTCCTCTACCTAATGAGATATTCAAAGAGAACAGGAAAAGGAGTGTGCTGCCATTTGTGACACAATAAGCTCCACAAAGTACATGTAATGTTTACTGTTATTGATATTGTTAAAAGTGAGGTTGACATTCCTAGCAGAATCAACAGTTACAAAAATCCAGATGGCTCTACCTAATATCTATCACCTGATAATGGTCACTTGGTTTTGAGTAAGTTTAAATTAGACTATCTTCCTGTTTCCATTATCACCCAGGAACCCTAAAGGAACACAGCAATGAGCATTCAAGACAGGAAAACATGTATGCAGGCGTTCTGCGGTTCAGAGATGTCATAAAGTTCCCAGCAGCATCCAAAACTGCCATTCTATGAGACATTACAAAAAAAATAACCCTCTGGAAAAAACACAATTACCCACAAGGAAGATTTTTGATTCTACCTGACATAATGAAAAGCAGTCCTTTTATGTTACCTCTTATTGTCCTTTTAAAAGGGGCTATGGTCTGTGGTACCATGGTTATTGTGCCTACTGGGTTTACACTGCAATCTAAGTAACCTGGTTTGGGAAACACTCCCAGAAGTTGAGATGTTATTTAGAAGCAATATTAACAGGTTTGAAACTTCCATTACATTAACTATTTCCTTTGAAGAGGAACATCAATATTTCAGACACACAAAAATTCTTCCTTTTGCACTGAGTTAGGCCATTACTCAATCCAGCATTAGCAAGCAATATTTCCCAGATATAAAATATTGTTAAGTATAACACTGGGTGAAGTAACTTTCATTATTACAGAAATTAGAGCAAAATAAAGCCTACTAGTCAATGCACTATTTTGATGAAAATATATTAGTTGAAAAAATTTCTTAGCAAACCTTATTCATTTAGCAATGAACACTGGATTTGAGCTCCTCATTTAGAAGTTGATTTTTACACAGATCAAGTTTCCTAGAATTTATGAATACTTTATTGCTTATCTTTCCTAAACTCCTAACTAGGTCTCTTTAGAAATGGAAATCTAGGCAGATTGAAAACAGAATGAGTTTCCTAAAGTTTTTGAATACTTTACCACTAAAAATCCTAAAAATCTTAACTAGGTCTTTTGCAGAACACAATGGAATAAAATATATTTTCCTTGGCATTTGTATGTACATCTCTTGAATACTGCAGGGAATTTCAATGAATGATTTAGATTAATGCTGACTGGCAGATGACAACTGAGTTTTATGAAAACTTTTGACAAGTCAACATTTGGTTTCCCTCTCTGTTTTGGAGAAAACACAAAACTTTCTGAAAGGAAGACTTGAGGCAACCAGGTTCACATTTTCCTTTTTCTTCAGTAAAACTTTCTAGACCACTTCATTTTGGAATGGAAAACAGTCATGAGTGACATTCCTTAGGGGTCAGTATTGGGATTAATGCTGTTTAACACCTGTACCAGAAAGTGGACAGTGGGATCAAGTGCTCCCTCAGAAAATCTACTGATGACACCAAACTATGTGGTGCAGTCAACACCCTGGAGGGATGCCATCCAGAAGGACCTCGACAGGCTTGAGAGGTGGGCCTGTGTGAACTTCATGAAGTTCAACAAGGCCAAGTTCAAGGTTCTGAAGCTGGTTTGGGTCCATCCCAAGCACAAATACAGGTTGGGTGGAAGCATGAGTTAAAAACAGCCCTGAGGAGAAGGACTGGGGGGTGTTGGTTGAGAAGAAGTTCAACATGGGCCAGCAGCGTGTGGTCACAGCCCAGAAAGCCAAATGTGTTCTGGGCTGCCTCCAAAGCACCATGGGCAGCAGCTCTGGGGTCCCCAGCATAAGAAGGATGTGGAGGTGTTGGGGCACGTCCAGAGGAGTGCAGTGAGGGTGACCAGAAGGCTGGAGCACCTCTGCTATGAGAGAGGTTGGGTTGTTCAGCCTGGAGAAGGCTCCAGGAAGAGCTNAGCACCTCTGCTTTGAGAGAGGTTGGGTTGTTCAGCCTGGAGAAGGCTCCAGGAAGAGCTTACAGCACCTTCCAGTACCTGAAAGGGAACTGCAAGAGAGCTGAGGAGAGACTTTTTACAAGGGCACATAGTGATAGGACAAGGGCAAATGGCCTTAAGCTGAAGCAAGATAGGTTTAGATTGGATTTGCAGGAAAATTCTTTACTGTGAGGGTGGTGGGGCACTGGAACAGGTTGCCCAGAGAAGCTGTGAATACCCCATCCCTGGAAGTGTTCAAGGTCAGGTTGGATGGGGCTTTGAGCAACTTGTTCTAGTAAAAGGTGTCCCTGCTCCTGAGATGGAGATTGGAACTAGATCGTTTTTAGGGTCCCTTCCAACCCAAACCATTCTATGATTATGATTTTATATTTGGATAAGTTCAGACAGAACTGGAATTCAAATGCAAGTCACTTAGTAGTCTGGTCAATATCCCAGACACCATGTGGAGAATGAGAAGTCTCTTACAGACAGACTGACTTCAGTGGAACCAGGACTTTACCACATCAGTCACTTTCAGTACATGTAAAATATTCTTTGACTCTTTTGTAAGCTTATTCTAGAAACTTTAAATGAAATACTGTCTGTTCCTTAATTTTGCTGTGTATTTCTTCAGTTATTACCTTCCCACTTCAGAATTATGCTATCTCTCCTAACTAATGCAGATTTTGACATGGCAGTCTTTATTCAAAGTCTTTATTCAAGCACACTCCATACCAAAGGAAGAAAATCAAATTCCTGTACTAGTAAAAAATGTCAGACTAGGTCCTTGGCAATGGATTTGGGGATTCCCCAAGGTGAAAGACACTACTAACTTATTTCCATTACCATTTACAAGTACATCTTGCCATGTCCTACTAGGAAGAAAATTCTGTCTAACAAAATGGAAAGATGGTATAGTTGATTTCTTTTTTTTTTTTTTTTTTAGGGAATGTGTATTTCTAAAAAGCAACAAATCACTGTAGATTAAGTCAAGCAAAAAAGCAAAATAACTTAGTACAAGAATAAGTTTTCAGGAAAAATGAACTAAGCCAGACAGAATAACAAAAGGTCTTGACATAAAGTCAGACAGAGCACCACTGGGCTGACATCACCCTGAAGGTAAAACACAGTCAAAAGCAGCAGGAGAGACAAGGAAGTTGATACAATGGGAACAATGAAACACACACTGCATGTTTATTCTTCTCATTATCTTCAGAATCTGGTAGGAAATTTGCATGTGTCTTCAGGGCCAGTCTGTGCTATTAGGTGTTTAATGCCCTCCATGCTAAGTAAAACTAGCTAAAAAGTAAGATCCTAGAAGCCTGGCATTACATACTGGAGTCAGACTCTTACTGTGCCTTTAGAAATATACAAGTCAAGATGCTTTTTGTTGTCAATTTGGGCTCATGTGCCAAATCTAGCTACAGCTCTATATACTTCAGATAGATGACTTTAGAAAGGCATCATTTTTTACAAGAGCTCTTTAGCCAATTGAGCCGGATATTTAAACACATCTTCACAGAATCACTGTTTTTAATGATACTTAATAATAAAAAACACCAAGTCCAGAGCATACAGCCATCATACATCATTTTATCCAGTAAGTACAGTTTGGGATAAGCTTTTGATCCATCTGCTTTAACCGAAATCAATGGAAATCCCTCATTCAGAGTCATGGGTGTCTCCATGTGGCATATATTATATCATAAACCTGTATTTGAGAGAAGGGGAAGATGATGGGCTTATACTGTTCTTCCCAGATCATACATGTATAATGGAGGATAAATGGGGCAGTGGAGAAAGAGAGAAACAACCAACAGACCAAATCCCACTCTGCTCAGCACAGTGCTATGGACTTGGCACAACACTTTTTAAGTTCATTGGATAGGAGTTCTGTTTTGCTGAGAGTCCTTTATACATTGGGCTATTAATTTATTTTTCGCTGGGGAAACTGCTATTGGTCCATGTCAAAGGCAGCTCTGTTTGTAACTCCTGGGAGAAAAAGCTTGTCTCGAGCACACTGAGCTCCAGTATAAAGGAGCACACAAACTGCTGCAATAGGAGCACACGCAACAACCTGCGTGCATTGCCCTGAGTGCATTTCCCTTTCTGGCTTCAGGCTTTTCTCCCTGACTGGACAAGTGTTTTTAACTCTCAGACACTTCTAAAATGCTAGCATTTATCCTAGAGATGGAGCAAAATGTGTAGTTCAGATCCAGATGTCCCTGGTCCTTTGGAAAAAGACAGATAAACAGGAGCCTGGGTTGCAGAATTTGGTTATTTTTAACTCTATTCACAGCATCTGCCTCTGTCACTGCACAGAATAAAAACAAATATTTGATAGCACAGTGCTTGGTTACACCAAGTACTGCAGTGCTATTTACTAAGACAATACTATAGTTATTTACACTGTGAAGACAACGGATGCTTAACATTTTTGATGTCTGACTCAAAATCTGTAGAAAACAAAAACCAAAACACCAAAAACCAAACAAACAAAAACAAAAAACCCAAAACAAAACAAAAAACCAAACAAAAAAGAGGAAATAGGTTTTTTTTCCCCTGCATCTTTCAGACTTGTAAAGCAGTCCCATTATTCCATTCTCCCCAGTGGTAACTTTGCAAGATTTCATTTGAACATAATACTTCTTTAAAATCTAAAATACTGCTGTCAGATGATTTCAAAGACAGGTTACATACCAGAGAGGTTCAGACATTAGTGTAAACGTCTGTGTGACTATGAGAAGCAAAAGCCACTGACTCAAGGACCATCTCAAACATGCACAGCTGAAAATCTGTGCAAATGCACAAACAGAGAGAGCCCTGAAAACAGAGGTGAAATTAAAACCTTACGTCATGACCAGGGTCTCATCTCCAGGTTCACTAAGTAAGCCATCTACAAAGACAGAAGTGCTGGTAAAATTATGTGTGCTCCAGGTGTGGCCTTCATCTATGCTGAACCTGTAAAAAAGCAGAAATGGCTTTCATTTACAACTATTCCTATACAAAGCAGAATGCACTTAAAAAAATCCCCTCACTACTGAAGCTTAGGATTTTCAGTCACAAAATACAGTATGCCTAGACAGTGCACGATATTAATGTGATCTTCCTCTCAGCAACTTATCCAGGGATTCACATCTTTATGAGAAGGTGTAATAAATTGTCCACAACAATAAAATTTCTCAGGCTGATTAAAAACTGAGCTCTGTCAACAAACTAGCTTGCTACCTTGAAGATTCAAAAGCAAGTTAATTCACATTTCATTCATTCTAGTAGCCTATGGACCTGTTAAGCAGAGGCCAGTGAAACATGAGAGGCTAACTGCTAAACCGTGGGAGGTGCAGTAACTCCAGGCACCAGTATGGGATGGCCCTTCGTGGCTGCTACCATCCACTTAAACATTTGCAAAAGATACTGATGAATCACCAAAACATATTTTAAATGTGCATCCAAAATGTATAAGTCAAAGTCTCTTTTCTTCTGTACATTTCCTCCAGGTGTTCTGGATAGTAGGATAATGATGGCTTTCAGTCCAGATAATCAGGTACAGAGCTTATTTCCTGTTCATGTATATAACACAATTCTGCAAAAAACGAGCCAATTCACAAGTGATAAAGATGTCTTACAGTTTTTTTTATGCTGAAGATTATAGTTCTGTGTGCCATTACACAAGGTTACCATGTTTTGCTGCACTATCAGGCAGTCTAAAACTTGATATTTTATAACAAAATGCATTCCTGCCAAAAGAGCTGAGAAGGCCATTTGCTGCATTGTCACCAGGATCTATGCAGACTGCAGTTAATTTGTGCATGAATATCTCAGATGAGCTGTGATTCTGGCACACCAAACTACACTGCACATAAGCACAAATAAGTCCTTTGCCTGTTGGCTCCCAAACTCTACATTATTATTGCTCTTGCCAGAGAAACTCTGTGCTATTCTCCACTTTCCCTGTGGCCCTTGGAGAGGACAGAGACTTTACAGTATCAATGAACTCTCCTGATTGCACACCTAAGCCACGTGTGCAGCACAGGCTGAGCATCATTGACACGTACTGCTGGTGCTGCCCAGTACCAGATAAAAAATCATGCTGAACACAGCTTCTGCTGTAGAATTCCAGAACAGACTTTTAAGCAAAAACTGCCTACACAGATGCGAGAAAATTTTATTATGATTAACGCATTATGCCATGGTACCATCAGCACCATGAAGTAATCTGAAAGTAAACACCCAACTGCATTTTGTTGACTTAACAAATGTTAAATTAAGCTGACTCCACCTGCGTTTCATACATGATCACATTGAAATGCTTATCTTAAACTCTGAACTTTGCCTGAGGTCTTGAATACACAACAGCTCTACTCTAATTGACTGTAGGATTACTTGAGTATTTTCAGAGGGATAGAAGTGTCTTTGATAGCCACAATAACTCCACCATGGTCCAAGTACAAGATGTGGTGTTCTTCTTCAAAGACCTATAAGTCAGACAAAGAAAGGCCAGCTAAGCAAATGTACAAAACAGCTGAAATGAAATGAACAAGCAGACAAGAATTAAGAGACTTATGTTTTATAATGTCCACACTTCAAACTGAAAAGGACATAAAAGTCAGGTTAACTCTTATATTTCTCCTAGCTGTAAAAGAAAAGAAAGCTAAGCAGGTGAATCAGAAAATGTTCAGGTTCAAATCACAGTCAGATTAAACTGCCTGAAGTGATTTTATCCCAAGCTTATATTCCTTATAGTATGCATTCTGCATTCCTTCCTGTTATGTATTACCAAGTGACCCATCACCTTACTTTGGTGTTTGCCATATTCTGTGTATCCTGCAGAATAAAATGCTTTGTAGTCTAATTCTAAGAAAAAACAGGAACAGTGCTGCTGTCTGTGACTTTCTCACATATTCCCCAGAACCTACAGAACGTGAAATAATTGGCACAAGCATGTTTTTTGCATTTCCAGTGTCAGTGAGTTTAAGTTCAAATATTATGTGATGTGATGGTATAAAGGATTATAAACTTCATAAATTATTTTAATTCCTTTTTTAGAGGTTATCAACAGTACTAAAATAAAAACACATGTAGATGTCTTTCCTGTTTTACATTTAAAATCTGTTTTAAGATAGGATTTACTTATGTTATTGACCTATGAAAGTTCATTTAAGACAAGAGCAAGTGATATGTGAGAATTATCATATACACTTAGCATTTCTAGACAAACACGCAGTCTCCTTTATGCTTTGAGAAAGCAAAGGTGAAAACTATAAAGATTAGCTTTACTTTGCCTTGTAAATTAAAAAAATACTGACAATACTAAATTATTTTACTTTTTTGGCAAAACTAAACACTACATTTAGATGATTTCTCAGCAAGACTGAACCAGAGCTGGGGTGAAAGTATCTTACTGCACACTCACAATTACTTCAAAAATAGGAATCATTTAATTTGGGTTGAGAACTCAGTCTTCCTCTCATCTAGTAAGAACATATTTTATGAGAATCCCACGGCTTCAAGTGTCTGATCAGTTTTCAGTGTTGCCAATTTACAGGCAAAACGTGATATGAAGCATTTATAGTCCGATCTACTCATTCACCCAGCTGTGTATTTTAGAAGAGAATTCAGTAAAGGACAGACATTGATTTTAGATGCACTTCAAAAGGATGAGATCAGCTTCAGTGAGATAAGCAAGCAGAGTTTTGATCCTCCTCTAAACTTTGTTTGAACTTTCCCTCAAACCAAAATGCAATGGTATGTGCTGGGACACCAAGTCTCCCATAGCTGCACCACTGAAGATAAAGGAAGCTGATATCTGCACCACTTTATGCAAATCAGCCTTTCCCAGAAAAGCACCGTGGTATGTCCTCACGTACCATTTTAATAACCCTGCTTTAGCACACTATAAAGCACAGAGAACACATTACAGGCATATTAATGCTGTTGTTATATCACGCTTTTCTTGCACACACTTCAAACTTTTTATAAACAAAATATGTGAAAGCCTTGTGAAAACAATTCTTCATCTTCAGTACATTGGAAAGAATTAACAGTTTCATGCCTGTTTATCACAAAAGAAAACATTTATCTCTACTTTCTGGAAACAAAACCAAGACAAACAGCTTGCAAAGGATTGAGGCAAAGGTGGTCCCAGTGTGAGAGATGAAGTTGAGACTCAGGAAGATATGTAAGTTCACAGCAGGACACAAATTCTAATATACATCTCTCCACTAACTAAAGCAGGCAATAAATTTATTCTGATCCTTACTAGTAGCCAGCCACTACAGAACAAGATTTTTATAACCTATTTCTGTAATTTTTTTGTGCACATTTTGTGCTTTATAATCACAATGTCAGCTTCTATTCTATTCTCTCCCTTATGCTGTAAAAGCTTTTTTCCTGGCTGTCCCAACAACTTCAGCAGCTATTTCAGGTCAGAATATCTGTTGGAAGAAATTGGGATAGCTCCATGAATCAGTGAGAGCATTTTTAAGTGATCCCACAGAAATACAAGCCGTACATTTTTACTTTGCAATACAAAAGTTCCAAAAATAAACAAAAAATCCTGAGATTACTTTTTTCTTTCATCAAGTGATAACCATGACTAAATTCAAATCTGGAAACAGAAGCTTTTCTACACCGAATGAGCCAGTTGGACCTTCTCAGGGTTGAAAGGCTGGAATTACATCCTTTTTTGTTGTGCTTAGAAGTATTACCATCTATCTCCTAAGATGCCTGCAGGAAAACATGTATTCTCACTTAACCGAAGGTTTTCCAAGTTGCTTTGATACACAAGGATTTGACACACATAAATAATATTCCAACAAAAACACCACCAGACTAAAGCTCCAGAGATCTAGATTTAGTTCCTAGACATCCAAAAGGCTTTCTGTGTAGCCTCGTTAGCTTAACTGAACATTTTGTTGCTGCAAGAGTTACTTTGGTAGATCAAATGTGAAAGGTTTATTGCTGCTGACTTTTTCCTTTTATTTGTGCCATTTTTTTTGAAAGCCAGACCTTTCTCTTACTCTTTGCTGTATAAATACTTTGCTGTATTTCAAGTACAGCCTTGTAACAGATGCTGTTGAAATAACAATAACAACCAGAATTGTGAACAGAAATCAGTATTAAAACAAAATAAAACCACTCATATGTATACATAAGGTAATCTTTAGCACTTAACAGAGTATCCTAATATTTCATGTTCATTAACACATTTTATTATATTGTTTTTCTGGTATGATAGACAGAGAAATCTTTCAAATAAATATGAGTTCACCTTAGGCTACATCTTCATGGTCCACTTGGCACTTAAGTTAACAGTTGGACTTAATGATCTTAAGTGTCTTTTCTAACTTTAATGATTCTATGATTCTAAGCCCACATATTTCATGACAATGTCAAGGTGCGATTCCCTTCTTCTACAGTCCAGTTCATGGCATGGATGTTTAATCTACCTGCCAATCAGCTCCTAAAGCACTGCTATTTACAGTACAATGTTGTACAGTGCACAGCCACAATTTTCAGTTTTCTTTAAACAAAGAGTGATGGTTTCAAGATATACCAACAAGCAGCTCAGCCATGCAACAGAAAGGCAGAAGAACAACTGGAACCAGCACAACTGCTATTGTGGTTATTTATAACAACAATTCTTGGTTTTGCTTTTTGTGTGAGGTGGCACAGGCAGGATGCAGGAACAACCACAAAACCACAGATGAAATGCAATAATAAATTTACTGTCATTACCTGGCCAACCAGGGGAGCCCTGAAGCAGCACCTGGGCAGAGACACACAGTGGGGATGCAGACACTGCAGAGCTCTGTCCATGCCAGAGGGACACCCAGCATGCTGTTTTCAGCTGTATTGCACAGGTTTGCACAGGTGTAATGTACCACTCTGCTTTGGGCTTTGCTGCAGCAGGGCAGGGATCTCAAGTATGTTACTGTGCCTCTATCACAGGCCTATGTTATCTAAATACAGATGTTTGACTTGCCCAACACAGAAGGCCAAATAACTACTAGTGTGAGAAAAGTTGGTTTTGATACCTGAGCTGCACATCACTTGACTGTGTTTACAGTCCTCCTCACCAACCTTCTGGATTTTTCCCAAACATTTCCATTTATCAACAGAATGTACTTAATTTCACAAAACCCTCCTTTGTGGATGCTGAAGGCTTGGTTGCTGAGAAAGTTTCCAGCTTTCTGCCTGTTTATCTGTGAAAGTTATACTTTCAGGTGAGTGCTGTCTGGGAACAGTGCTTTGGTGTTGTGAGAAACGAACACTGAAATAATGTCAACAGACTGCAGCTGTTGTTCATGTTACTGTCATGAACAATATCTTGAAATAGGCGATATAGTGCCCAGCCAATGCTGTTAAGAGGTGGGTGGTCAAAGGTCCAATCTCTTTATGCCATTCAAGCAAACCAGGATATATAAACGACTTTGGAAATTAATAAAGAGATATCCTTTGTTCCTTGACTGGAGCTTATGCCGCTTTCTTTGCTGTCCCTGGAGTGACAGCGACACTCCTTTAGGCATTCATTTCTACCTATGAACACTGGCTGTGTTTATAGGTAAGTCTTCCTGATCCCTTATCAAATCAAGCTATGATTGACCACATCAAATGCAAGCTATGGAAGGTTTGATGCTTTCTCAGAGCGCACTGTAGAATTACAGGATCTTTGACCTTCCCCACAGTCCTATAATCCACAGTCCTATGAACCAATACTGCTATTATTTCAAGCAAAGTTTAATTAATTCCTTGCACTACATTTTCCCCTAAGTCTTTTATGTTTACTTTTCTGCATTCTCTGTCTCTATACACAAGCACAGACTGCTTCTCTTCTCTGTAAACAGCTCTGCAACATCAAGTGAGTGTGTGAGAAAGGTGCCAGACCCTCATTAATGACAGCCACAAAGTCTCCAAGGCAGAGACTTAGACAAAGCGTTGTGCCAAAGCATGGGATTTCACCAGCTCACAAGACCTGCAATTTACTGAATTATCTAAATTCCTGTATCACCTGACTGAAGCCTTCTCTTTTGTTGAATGAACTCCAGCAGAGAAAGGAAAAGTGCTGCTGTCCTCTAGAAGAATTGGTTGATCATGAACAATGAGGCCATAAAATACATAAAATAATCTACAATTTCATTTTGATCACAAATATTAGAATTGAGTAAGCTCTTTCAAGGGCTTCATAGCAGTTTTAATTAAAATAAAGTTAGCCATGTTGTTTGCCATTTTGACTGTCACAATAAGGGATCAGTTTGTGGTTGATTTTACACCATAATTAGGCACCTTAAGGTCAAGTTTCAACAGATATCATTTACCTGTTTGTCTCTACAAATAAAATGCAGTGAAAATATGAACTTGATCTCATTCCTCTTTTCTTCTTATTTTTCACCCCAGACAGAAAAACTATAAAGTTCTGGCAAATGCTGACAAGAAATTATGAGAAGCCTCTAAGAAGTATTAAACAACACAATATCCACTGCAAATCCTGGAAGGTTTTTGCATTTAAACACCTATTTATTGTATGCTAGATTTCAAGAAGGAATTTTGTATAAAATTTTATCTTTTAAACATCAAAGGATATTATCATTACAAAAATAATCCATTTCATTTTAAAATACTCTGTGGAGTACTAATGGCACCCTACCATAGCAATATGAGAAACTGTCTGTATTTTTCTCTTTTAACCTCAAATTCCCCAAGCTCAGTAACAATACTGGGAACCTTTTCACATTTAATGGTTCTCAGAAAATAACAACATTTGATTTCAGCTGAACACTGCAACACTATTTTAACTGAAATTAAATTCTTTTTTGAAAACACTCTGGTCCTTTGAGGGTGCTTTTTTATCCTGGATATATATTATTATAAGTAGAATCTCTATTGTGTATTGTTGCTATATACATAGAAAGAAAATGTCCCTCTGCTTAGTGTATTTGGTTTGCACAGCAAGGTTTTGGTAGCAGGTTAGCCTACAGAGGTGGCTTCTTTGAGACACTTCTAGAGAAGCTTTGCCACATCTGACAGCCACCACCAGCCAGCTTCAAGGTGGATACACCACCAGTCAAGGTTGAGTCAATCAGCGACAGCAGCAGAACCTTTGGGATTATGTATTTAAGAAGTGCACAACAGCAGCTGCATCAGGAGTGAAGAACTGAGATTATGAGAGAGGAACAGCCCTGCAAACACCAAGGTCAGTGCAGAAGGCGGGGCAGGAGGTGCACCAGGTGCTGGAGCAGAGATTTCCCTGCAGCCCCTAGAGCAGACCATGGTGAGGCAGCTGTGCCCCTGCAGCCCATGGAGGTCCAGGACGGAGCAGAGATCCACCTGCAGCCCATGGAGGACCCCACAGTGGAGCAGGTGGATGCCTGAAGGAGGCTGTGACCCCATAGGAAGCCAATGCTGGAGCAGGTTTGCTGGGAGAACTTATAATCCCACAGGGGACCCATGCTGGAGCAGCCTGCTGCTGATGGGCTGCAGCCCCTGGGAAGCACCCACTCCGGAGAACTCATGGAGAACTACGGCCCATGGAAAGGACTCATGTTGGAGAAGTACTTGGAAAGCTGTCTCCAGTGGGAGGGACTCCACACTGGAGCAGGGGAAGCATGTGAGGAGTTCTCCTTGTGAGGAGGAAAGAGCAGCAGAGACAACGTGTGCTGAACTGACTGCAGCCCCCATTCCACATCCCCCTCTGTAGCTCAGGGTGAGGAGGTGGAGAATTAGTGAGTAAAGTTGAGCCCACGATGAAGGGAGAGGCAGGGAGAAGGTGTTGTAAGATTTGGGTTTATTTCTCGCTATCCTAATCTGTTATTAATTGGCAATCAAATTAATATCCCCTAAGTCAGGTCTGTTTTGCCCATGATGGTAATTGGTGACCAATTGCTCCCTGTCCTTATCTCAAACCATGAGCTTCTTGTTATATTCTCTCTCCCCTGTCCCGCTGAGGAGGGCAGTGAAAGAGAGACATTGGGGGCCACCGGGCATCAAGCCAGAGCAAACTCACCACACTGAGATGGAGCAGTTTAGGAAAAAAATACGTAATAAAGGTGGCATTTAACTGACACTAGTCAGTGGAAGAAAAAGCCACCTAAAATTCAAATAGCATTATTATATCACTGTTCTATTTTTAATACTTTGGTATTGTCTCTGTATTTATTAAATCATGTTAAAAGATATTAAAAAGTTTTCTACTTCTGGAAAATCGCTTTTTACTGTCTCAGTTTCAATAAATAAAAAATTTATACTTAAATAACAGCTTTCAGACTATGAATCAGAAGAATTTTTGCCCTTGCACCTAAGCCATGTCTTTTAGCTTAGAATGTTTGCATTGCAAGATCTAGCCCAAGTCCACTTCATCATTAGCATAGGAAGATTACTTAAATTATTAAAAACCTAAACAGACACTGTGTTTTTTGCATAAGATACTTATAAGATCTTTAAAGAGACCAAAATATTTGAACTTCAGCAGAACCTGACAGCCTAATCAATTTGAGTCTTTGCAAATCACCTCCTTAATCTCTTAGTTTCCAACCAAACTGGAGATAATAATACCACCTCCTTCAAAAGAGTGAGTATCTAAAGATTAGCTCAGTATTATATAATTCATCACATTTGGTACATTAAAATTATTTCCAGGTCCCTTTGATGATTTTCCTACCTGACGCCACGTGTTCCCACAGTCAGATGTTATGTACATCTCCTCTTTATACTCAACCAGCTGGGACCCCAGGTTACCTGTCACAAAAGAGGAATAAACAAGGGTTGCATCCACATGAGTAAGAGAAATTGGATCTAGTCCTGATGCCAGTCTGAGTAAGAAGTTTCCAGGTCAGAACAAGAACTAAACACAGTTGAACAGGCTTACTTCATTTCTGGTAGAACCAGCAAAATCCTTTAAAAACACATACGTACAATTTCAAAGTCCTCCTTTCCATTGCTAGGTTGTCCATAGGCGGAAGCAATGAGGCTAGATTCTAATACTGAAATGCGGGAATCAGACCAACATTTTAGTTTTTTGCTGCATGCTGAGAAATTATTATAAAACAACATATATTTAAGATGTAAGTGTGAAATATCCATGGACTCAGAAGCTTTAAAGATAACCTTAATCACATTCTATAAAGTTATTAACATTGAACTCAGACTGCTAAAATGAAATATTTTATCTGTAAGACTTGATGACTTGGTAGCAGGATCTAGAATCTGGTGAAATATGCGACACGAAAAGAGGGGACAGGGCTTTTGAAAAAGAGTATAAATACAGAAGAATTGAAAGCAGAATTGCTTCATTTACCTAAATATTGATGAGGAAGTTACTGAGTATTTTGACAAAAAACACTGAGGAGAATTCAACTCCTGCAAAGCTAACAGAAGTGTGAAACTTGGGGAAGACGACAGCAGATGCAGTCCCACATACGGAGATCTCCATCTTTTAACATGCAGTATTTCAAATAGCAAACTATTAAACCACCAGGCAGTTTAGTGTTCTAGGGCAGAATCAACCATCGCACAATATTCCTTCTAAATGATATCTTCCAGAGGATTTTGACTTAAATATATGGTTTGCATGTTTTCACTGTAGAAATAAGACGAAAATTGTCAGATCCTCCTAAGCAGAAGAGACAGTGAAAGAAAACACTTGAGATTAGGATAGCACTATGGAATTTCAATTGTCTGTTATAGAAATAGCTGGTTTTTAACCACTAAACCAGATCTGTTTATGCAGAGTGTGCTTACTGCTGCTGAAAGGTTCCCAAGAGGAATGACAGTGGTCACTGCCCAAAACACACGCTCTGTTTAGACCATCAAGGTTGCACGTGCCCCACTGTTTAACAGGATAACTCTACATCATTTAACCCTAAACACATCCTGGACAAGACTGGGATATTTATATTGAATCAGGAAAATTACAGGAGTCAGTTAATTCCTTTCAATTTCAACTAACATTTCTGAAGATGCCACTTCCCATTCTTGGGCTTTTCTTGCGTTTTCATCTTTCCAATGCACTGCAAACTCTCTCATTTATCAGATAATTCAGCACAGATTTAGTTTGTCATAGAATCATAGAATATGGTGAGTTGGAAGGATCCATCAGGATCATTGAGTCCAACTCCTGGCCCTACACAGCACGATCCCCAAGAGTCACACCATGTGCCTGAGAGCATTGAGCAAATATTTCCTGAACTCAGGCAGGACTGGAGCTGTGACCCCTTCCCTGGGGAGCCTGTTCCAAAGCTCAATCACCCTCTGGGTGAAGAACCTTTTCCTGATATCTAACCTACACCTCCCATGAATACTACCGAATGAAACAGTTAAAAAAGCAAAGCTTAACACATTAATTTAGTTACATTTTCTCCCCAAACACAGCTTTAAGATTAATCTGATCACTGGAAGGAGATACGAATGAGAAAAAAACCTTCTTAGTGCTGAAGGAAGGGGAAGAAGATTTGATAACTGTGTATACAAAATACATTTATTTTGCTATTCTTACTTTCCCCTGTTATACTTTTCACTGCTATATCACCTGCAAATGGGTACATTCTTGTGCTTCTGCAGTTAATCTTAGAATATTTTCTATGGGACAGCTGAGAATAGAAATATTTATTTGCTTGGTAGAATCTAATGTACTGCTGTCAGTCTACACCCTTCTTTACACAGGTAACTTCAATGAATGCAGTGTTAGTTTTGCTCCTGGATAAATGCTGTTCATTCTACTGCTTCTCACCCCGTGCTTAAATCTACTTGCATGAGTAGGTCTTTATTTTGAGCATTGCTAGGGATCTGCACTTTAAAGAATTCCGTGGTAAATTGCCTTACTAATGGAAAATTAGTCTGTAAACTAAACAGCATCTACTAGTGCTTCATTAAAAAGCCTTTTCTATCCAGCTGATTTAGTAATGATATTGGCAACAGTGTTGTAATTGCAGCCCTGTTAAAAGACAGATATCACTTCACCTAGTTCCGATTTTACCTTTACTGTCTTTTTTTGGTAAAAGCGCAAAAAGAGTTGGTGGGCTCAGTTATAATTCCAAAGGCTTGTCATTCTGCCTAAACCACAACTGATGGCAACAGGAACAGAGTCTGGGACACTGCTTTGGGAAAAAGGACTTCAGTGATGTTTAACCTTTGAAAACCGTCCATCCATGATCCAAGGGTGGAAGAGCAGAATTGGTGTATGCAGGACCTGCTGATTGCTGACACAATTTTTAATTGTGTCATTAAGGAATGCTGTAATTTTCATTACCTCGAGATTTTTTGGGACACACAATTATATGACATAATTTCTCAAATTTGTACAATGAAGTCTTCAGGCAGACAAAAAAGAAAACCACCTTTCTGTAAGGAAGGCTAAAATTTCTCAGTGCAGTTGGAGTTTGCTCACCATGGCTTGCTGAACAAGAGCATCAGTGGGTTCAGAAAGAAAAATCAGGCAAGGCCAAAAGAGGGAAAGCTGCAGCACCAGTGGAGACAGGCAGGCTCCTGCAAAGCACAGTGGGAAGCACCCATGCAGCCAAATCTGAGAGCTGAGAGACAGAAGGAAATTTCCACAGGAACACATAGGGATACATAAGTTTTATATGCCACAGAAAAGCCACTCTGAACACTGTTAGCCTGAAAAAGTAGAACTGGAATAAAATCAAGTCCTTCAAAGATCTAAGTCAATTCCCCATACTTTTATTGGCAAAACTTTCTATTTAGCATGTGTGACACAAGTTATGAGTTTTCTCTAGTAAAAAAGTTACGTTGTTTTAAATTTATTTTTCAATATGCTAATAAAAAAATAACTTCAAAGATTTGGAGCATTTTCTTCTTTTTGAGATTTAAAACAAAGTGCATAATTTTAGGCTCTAGCTACCTTGCAGTGTGTTGTCACTGGATAAGCCAGCTAACAACACATTGCATGTAATGGCACCCCATAAACCCCTTTACAACAGCTCCAGTTCACATCAAATGAAATGCAAAAAATCCTGACATCAACAACTCTGCAAACAAACAACTGCAAAGCCACAGCAGCACTCAAAGTAGGACTGAGAAATCTGAACCTTTCCATGACATATCTGAGGAGAACTATAACAGACACTGGTGGTAAGTGTGGAAGCGTATAACATGTGAGCACAACTGACACTGTGATCAAGTGACACAAGAAGGTGAGAAAGAAACAATTATGCTCAGCCCAACATTGGAAGCCAACAATGTTTAAGTACCATTCCCACCATGTCCTGAAGTATTTAGACTGTACCACCCCCCCCAAATATCAGTGTGCTACTTTGCCTGGTGGGCCACACCAAAATCTGTGCTTCTTATTACAGCTGAGTAAATATCTGCAGTAACTCCTCAGGTGTGCCAGTGCAGCCCAGAAACTTTTCTATCATTTTAGTGGGTCTGTATTAGATCTCAAAATTTGTCTCGGGGAACAAGTAAATGTAATCTAATACACTGAAGGCAGCTCAGGTTCATACTGAAAAAGTTACTGCAACTGGAATGAGTAAACAGCTGCAGGCATGTGCTGTTTTGGGCTGTGGTAGAGTTAATTTTCTTCACAGCACCTGGTACAGGGCTGTTTTGGATTTGTGCTGAAAAGGGTGTTGATGATAATACAAATACAAATACAAATACATATACAAAACAAAGATGTTTTGATTACTGCTGGGCAGTGCTCACACAAAGTCACAGCATTTTCTACTCCTCACCCCACTCCACCAGTGAGGAGGCTGGGGGTGCACAAGGAATTGGAAATGGGCACAGCTAGGACAACTGACCTCAGCTGACCTGGGGATATTCCAGGACACATGACAACATGCTCAGCAATAAACTGGGGAGAGGCTGATGCAGGGGCACTGTTCAGCGACAGGCTGGGCACCATGTGGTTGGAGGTGAGCAACTGTTTCCATCTACATCACTTCTTTTTCTTGGGTTTCATTTCTCTCTATTTGTCTTTTTACTTTTCATTACAATTTTTTATTGTTATTGTTATTGTTATTGTTATTGTTATTGTTGTTATTGTTGTTATTGTTATTATTATTTTATTTCAGTTATTAAGCTGCTCTTATCTCAATCCATGAGCCTCTTCACTTTTGCCCTCCCGACTCCCTTCCCCCCATTCACCTGGAAGGGAAGTGAGCAAGGAACTGTGTGGTGCTTAGTTGCTGGCTGGACTTAAACCATGCCAAGGCTATATTAGCCACAGCTATAAATGGTACCATTTGAACATGGCTTTTGATCTGAGTGCATTGAAAACTCCTCCGACACAACACAGAGTGTTTGCCATCCAATTTCATGAAATCTTGTTTGTAATACAGAAGTTTGTCAAGTTTGTCTTAAAATATTTTGTATTCTTTTTGTAACTAAATGACTCTCGTGTGTGTCTTCTCCAATGCCGAGGGGACGATATACACCTGAATTGTCCATATACACTCTCCCAAAGGCTTTTGTCACCAACTCAGCCAGGACATTGTGCTAGATGGACTCAGCCTGAGACAGTTTTGCTCTGCTGTTATGTTCTGACACTGCTTTTATTCAGGAAGCAAAAGGAAACATTCTGGCCTGCATTTTTCAGTTTTTGATTAAGAACAGTCATTTTTCATTTCTGTTACTTGCATTCTTAGAAACCTTATCAAACTATGGTTTTGGATACATGAAATCCTCTTTTGTTTTTGCACTTGTCCTGAGTAAAGGCTGATTTAAGTAACTGGGTAAAATGATGTGTTCCATCCTTGCAGGGGTAGCAGTACCAAAAACTCGAATACAGAGGCACTAACTACTGTTCAACATACTGTCCAAGCTTTCTGTAACTCTGCATGTGACAGTTACACAGCTGCTCGAACAGGGATGTGAAAGAAAACAATGTTTTTCAGTGATGCCTGGTGGCCAGCCAAGCCCTCTGGAAAGGTGGTATAGCTGTGAGAAGCACAGCTCTCAATACAGGTCTCAAGAGAGTGAGGCATTTTGGCAGGCTTTTACTGGGTCACAACAAATATGGAAGATTACTTCATTTAAAATTTACCACCAATTTACATGTTTTAAGTGCTACTTAACACTGTGTTTACCCATATTTTTATATTTGACTTTGAACATGTTTACAGTAAGAAGAAATAATCCCCATAGGCAACACTTAGATAATCCTTCTAATATGGAAAATCTTTTCCAATCACATAAATTTAGCATACAGGCAGACACCTACTCCAAAAAGAGAGATGTGTCTTGCCTGGATTACGGTAATTAATACAGTTGTAACATGCCTTCAGGCCATGCACAGTAAGTTAAAATTTCATGGTTTCCAAGCTTGTAGTCACAGTGCAGAACAAACATACAACCTGCTTGTATCCAAATCTCCCAGACACACAGTTTTGCCTGGCAAGTTGAAGAGGTGTTCAGATGAGGGAGTGGAGAATGAGAATTGAGGAATGTAACAAAAATTTAAAGGAATCTCAGGATGTTCACTCCGAAATGTACTGGGAAATGCTCATTCATCTCCCTGTTCTCTTATCCTTTTTTTATAGAGGCATCCTAGTATGCTACTTCTGTGAAAAATTATAGAAATTCATCACAATGTATGCAATTATATTTGGCCCTGATATTACAAAAAGTAAACAGAACTTTTCCAGCACTTCCTCGATTTGTGTAAATGTGCAGAATTTACTGCTTGCTTGATTTGCCATCTGGATTGGAAGCTAAACAGGCAATTATTGTAAACTAGCACCTGAAAAAGCTACACTTCTCCAAACATTTTTCATAGAAAAGTCCTTAGCAAGTTTATAGTAAAAATTTACACATCAATTGACACACATTTCATAGCTGATGCTGTGAGAAATAGAAGTGGTTGCCAAGATTAAAATGCACAAAAATCAAATGTAAATGCAAAATCCTATTGCATTTCTTAAAGAGAGCAAAGTAGTTATTTAAAATACCACTTTCGTATGTAGCTATAAATTTAATATTCTGTCTGAACAATTTATAACTAGACATAAGCTAAAAATATGCATTCCTGAGAACTATTTATGCAAGTTTAACAGAGTGGAATTTTTATTTGTAACCATGAGTTTAAAAAGATGCAATTTTAATATCTTAGTTAAATTTTCCCAAATTTCTAGGTGTTAATGCAGTTCACCATTTAATTATTCCTTTTTTAAAAATTAAAATAATATTCAGTAGTCTCTGATCTATGATTTTTCCAGCATTTTCCATACCGAAACTGTACTTAAGTCATAGAATAGCTTTTTGATTAGCACAAGCAGCTGTGCTGTATAAGCTTCCTAAAATGTAGCCAAAATCAACATTAAAAGGATTTTTTTTCTTTTTGATTGACAGGGTTTTTATACTTAGAAACCATATTTCCAATTCTTATCCACTTGTTTGCATCACTTGTTTCTATCCCATGGTTACACTTCCAGAAAAAAGAAAATCATATTCTTTATTGTCCTCTAGTTTTTCAGCTAATGGGGGCTTTCTTGTAAATATTCTCTATTTCCATCAACTGCCAAAGAGACCTTCTTAGGATCTGCTCACTGGTCCTGAAAATTGATTATAAGAATTGTACACAGTCTTATTAGTAATGTCACTGTACAGTATTTTGCCAGAGTATTAACAATTCCCTCTCTCAGTAGGCAATTATTTACCTATTTCACCCTGAGAACAATTTTGCTTTTTACAGTACAAGGCGCTGATTGCCCAGACATGCTGTGATCAACTGACATTCACGAATCTTTATCATCTTCTGTCATTTCCAGAAGATGTGCTCTCCCTAAATCTAACAGTAAAATTCCAATAGTGTATAACATGGCCCAAATAATCTGATTCCTGTATGTACTAAGAACATAACACTTGTATAGGATTATCAGTTTCAAGGATCTGGCCAAAGGAGATTCAAGCTCACTCTATGTAAAGTATTTCTGATAAAAAGTGTAAGTTTACAAGGGTATCAGGTTTTCCAGATAAGACTGAACATATGCACTGAATCCAGATGACCTGGGCATCCAAATAATGTAAATGCAAGTCACAATCAGAGTTGATTCAGGTCATCTGTTGGCAAGGGGATGCAGTTGTTCTATAGTATTTCTAAGGCTCCAGAATAGATCCCTTTGCTCTGTTTTCAGCTACATGACCTTCTACCAGAAAAAGGACACACTGTACTACTCTTGGGCAAATTTTTCCACTTTCACACCATCCCTCCCAGCTTTTTAGGTAGCTAAAAGCAAGGTGGCTTGCAACTGAGCAAGGGTGCCTTCTACCATTCCCATTACATTACTGGTTGCTCCACAAGCAAATCAAATTTAACATATTAGTTCAGTTCTTCATGATAGCTGGATGTTATCAAAACCACTCCCTCATTATCACATTGAGGAAAGCTCTTGACAGGTTCTCCACCTGACAGAGTAAGACAATGTCATAGAGATAAGATGTCACCCCATTCCAGAAAGGAATTAAGGGCAAAATACTCTTCTGCAACCTGCCCTCCCTAATGCCATCTCAGAGAACAATGCACTTAAAAAACACCTACAAACCCCAATCAAAAGAAAACAACCCAACATCTCAACAAATATCTGTTCAACACAGAGACAAGTGCAAAAGAGAAAGAAAAATAAAATAGGAATAATGGACTAATTAAATCTCACTGCTTAATTTGCTACTGGAAGGCATTTAAGCATGATATGATGAGGCTAAAATTAAGAACCTACATTTCGAGTGCTTTTATGTAAAAAGAAGACATTTGAAATGGACCATATTTTTTGAAACATTTGAATTCATAAAGTTTGACCTGAACACATATTAGGAACCTATCTACAAGGGCACTGCATAAATTCTTAGTCTCATTTGTATCAATAAAAACATACCAGCATTTCACCAGGTAGATCTGTCTCCAGTCAAATACTTTAAACTCCCTTTACACTACAGAGAAACTTGAATTCTTCAGTTATATTGAAGACTGCCAGTACTGGCAGCTGTCATTCTCTTTAAACATCAAATATTCTCACCTTGACATTGTGAGGA
The DNA here is from genome assembly GCA_013390045.1 of Picathartes gymnocephalus. NCBI lineage: Eukaryota > Metazoa > Chordata > Aves > Passeriformes > Picathartidae > Picathartes > Picathartes gymnocephalus. The sequence goes on from WEKY01032146.1 coordinate 32,432, forward strand.
AACTTTCAACTTAGTAAGCTGTTTGTCAGAGACTAAGACAAGTAGATAAAGTAAGATAGTAAGCAAGATAAAGTAGAAGCCATTATTCATTAAAAATAGATACACTTTTATGAAAAGAGAAGCATACATGTGTGCATTTCACCTAAACATTATCCATAACATAAGAAAAAAATAATACAATTTTTAAAAAGCTCTTGCCATAGTTAACATTTAGACAATTTTGAAACAAAGAAACAGAATATTAAATAAAATTAATAGATGGATTACAAAGATACAAAGCAAAGCTGAGGCATGTGAATACTTTTCTTGATAAGTGCTCAACACTGCAATGGAATTTCCTTCGTTAAATTCCACTTCATAGTGACATGACACCATATGTAAGTTATAATGAAGAAGTCACAACCAGCATTGCTCCCAACACAGAGACACATTTGCCTCTTTCAATTCATCTCTCTTTAGGCAGAAAGGAATTAATAAAAATTACAAGACAAATTATCTGTATCCAGGCTTAAAGAACAAAGGCTTGACCACTGTTTCCATCAGTTTTGCTGGGTTATTCATGATGCTGGACAGCCTACACATCACTTTCAGAGAAAAAGAATGCAGGACATGTCTTTTAGCCACCATCACACCTCCACACCACACTAATGGGGAAGGAGGTACTGTACAGCACAGCAGAGAATGATTTATCCCAGTGACTGATACAGCTCTGTCTGAGAAGACACAGCTCTGGGCCTTTCAATTCAATTATACTGAACTGTTTCATCAAAAAATTCCATAAAGGATTATTCTGCAGGAAAGCCTTATTTTGGTAATGTTTGTAGCATGGTATTCTTACAATCCAAAGACTGGATCTACAAAGAACCCCTGCCACATTTAAGGTCTTAAAACATAATGTCATGCACTTACCTGCCCCCATGATGAGCCCTGGTGCAGTGTCCTTGGTGTGCACTGTGCCTGACACGTAGGGATTGTCTGCCCACCGCAGATGCAGGTGAAGGTAACAGTCAGGCTTGTGGGGGAAGAAGAAGGGAACAGGTTTTAAAAATCACTGCTACCAGTTATGCTCCTACAGTAAATGAAAGCCAAGACAGGGAGCAGCTTCAGCAACGTGTGCCTCCATAAAGAAAAAGAATGGCTGTTTCCCGTGGAGCTAAATTCCAGTTTGAAGTATCAGTCCTCACTTCATGATTTTTTTAAGAATCTCTGGTGATGTCTGCATAGTGTGCCACTGTCTCAACAAAAAGATTTTCAAAATCAAAGAAGTCAGCATTATTATATAAACCTCCTTCTGACAGAATAATTGCTTAAAAATGCTAACTAACAGCATCAAGTATTGCATGTTTGTTGGTACAAGGTAAAAGGTAAAATTATGATTAAAAACAACTGTTTGGACTGAAATGCCTTTTCTAGTAAAAAAGGGTACGAAAATAGCATCACAACTTTAGGACACACCATATCTCCTTGCTAAGCAACTTACTGCCCCTTGCCCTTTGTGCAGTGGCACTCCAAGGTCATATTGTTCACAGCAATGCCACCAGGAGCTTTACCAGGAGCTGCCAGCACCGCCTGGGAGCTGCTGCCACTGCGATTGTCTCACTCATCTCAGACTGATCTCCACCAGGCCCTGCAGGCTGGGACCTTGCAGCACAGCCTTGAACTCTTCAAATGGGAACCAGGAGCTCCAGCCCTCCACTTCTGGAGAGCGAGTAAAGGTCTGGCAGTGGCAGGATTACAAGCATTTATTTTGCCCACCAATGCAGAGCTTGAAGTCCCCAAGAGCAGAGAGTCAGTGAGAAAAATACAAGGTTCTCAGTATAGCCTTGCAAATAGCAAAATACTATGGACACTTGGGACAAGTGTCTAAACAAACAGAAATAATATCATCTTACAAAAACAAAGGAATTTTTAATACAAGTTACTGTGGTATTTATTTTCAAGCAACTGTCAGGAGTTCCCTTTAATAGGGAACCAAGGGTTACCTTGGTTTAATATGAAACAAAAATACGAAAGACGGAAAGAGAAAAATTATTAGTAATATCTATTTGACTCATTACGTGCCCCATATATCCAGACACACACGACTGTTGTCATGATTATTCTGAACTGGGTTGTGTGGTTGACACACAGGAAATGTGTCCTCTTTGTGTCAAAGTGATCTCAAATACAAACTGCAGTGGAACAGAAAGCCCTGACTACTCACTCTACACGATGACTGGACTGTGGAACCACAGCTCATGCAATGCAAGTACATTTGCCTGCTAGTTTGGCTGGTAAACTCAGCACAAAGCTCTAAGGCTGTTGGAATTACTGCACATCCTACCACGCAGATAATTCTTGCACACTTTAGAGGGAGGATACACCAAAAAGAGCCACTTACAGGTTTGCAATTGGTCGGTTTGCCATTCATATCAATGTCTGGAGGGTTTAGAAAATCCCAGTCACGGCCTTTGTTGTAGGTTATCAGAGTCGTAACCTTCCCATCAGTTTTCTGGTTGGCCAAAAAGACTCCTTTTACACCTCTGACCTGAAGCATAGAGAAGAAAAGTTAATATCCAGACCACACACATTTTTTTCAACAAGGATTATCCCTGATTAGCTGCCCTTTTGTGGCTCTGAAGTGTGTATCTCAGGTAGTTTGTCCTGGAAACTGAAAGGAAAGTAGATGATGCCTTAAAAAAAATATGAGGAAGGCAAAAAGATAAGAGGATAGGGAGAAAGGGGTAAGGCAAGCACAATTACAAACTGACTTTTATTTCTAAATGTATTTAAAAAGGATATGCAGATCTCTCCATGTCAAAAGGCTAATCAAATTACATGTTTAATATAGCAAAACACAATAGTTTATATAACAAAATATAGAAGTTATGATAACATGGCCTTGCCATTAAAATGCAGCTTTGCATTTTCTTTAAATATGGACATCTTTAAAATGCTATTCTGCAAAGGATGTAAGCAATTTTTAACAACCATCTAACTTTTACACTGAAGTTCTGTGCCCATATCATACAAATATCACACAATAGTAACCCAACACAGTATCAGATCCTTTACAATAACACTGAATTGTGAAGCACAATTGTACTTTGCCAGAAATAAATATGGGCAAATCATCTGAGGAAGAAACATTGAGGGCTGAATCACCCTCTCAAGCATCTGAAATGCTTCCACACTACAGTTAGCCACCCATCATCTGTTTAACCTCTCAAGAAAAAATAATAACAAAAAAATGACCCTCTTCTCTTGGGCTGTTATTTTATTTCAAAATAACCTGTATTAGAAAATTATTACAACTCAAAGTATTAAAGTTAATGGGTATAATTTTAGAAGCAACCTGACAGTAATTATACCTTAATACGTTTAGTTCTAGCCCTAACATTTATGTTATTAACATATTAATATAAATTCCACCCAAGGGCAGGAGATAAGATCTTCTATTAAAAGCGAAGGTTTCCTTAAGAGTGCTCTTGTCTCCCTTGCCATTATTTATGAGACTTCCTGAATTTTTGAAAAATTCTGGACAATATGTATAAACTGATAATTTCCAGCACAGTACAGGTTGCTCATCTCCTTGGGTGCCGACACTTAACAAAACGGAACCATTCATTACAAATAAAAGCACAAGACAGCCAGTTCTTTGATCAAGAATATTTGCCTCCTGATACCATGATGAATTTCTGAAATTTTATTTTTCATTTGAAATATTTACTGTTCCTTTTTTTTTTTTTTCCCAACTGCCAGTTATTAACTCCATTTAACATTCATTTAGCAGAAGTATGCATGGAAGGTGAAAAGGAAGGCATCACTACCAGCAGGCTACAGATTTGATACTCACTGTTTATAAATATGAGAAGGAACTGATCCAAATCTACAGAGAATAAGAATGTTCTGCTGATTATGGCAACAGCCTAGAACTTGGAAATATATTTAAGTTTATATAAAAGAATTCTGTATAGACATTTAAATATCCTGCTCTCTCACAAGCTCCTTCTTTCTTAAATCCTATGCATGTGTGGTTGGGTTACTTCTCCAGGATGCTGAAAGCTCAGAACCATCTCCAAGTCAAACATACTATAAAAGTCAACTGCTTTGCAGTGCAGGTGAGAAAAGGAAGGGAAGGGAAGAAATGATGAACCTGCTTTCTTTAATTTCAAAGCATTTTAATGTTGCTGGGGCTTTTTTACATATTCTACCTTCGAGAGACAGCTCAGCCATGAAAAGCCTGGCAGTTCAAATATTTACGTGGGAAGGAAGACTTGGGGTGAAATTTCTGTGCATGTCTTTCTTCCAGTGAACAAAATATTAAATATTTAAACAATAATTAGATCAGGGACTGCAACTGAGGTTTCCCTCTTCATTTGTGGATGGCAAAACCAGTGCTGTATCATGAATATTTTTGTTCTCTCTTTCCCCTCCCCACCCCCTCATTTAATGAATATTTAATCATTCCATATAATCATCAAATGGGAGTCAGGCTAAAACTTTTCTCCATTCCCTCTCCCATCGCTAATCTAACCAAGCTCTAGGGTAACTTCTCCTCTCTAGAATATGAGACATAAGTGTTTGAATCTATCAAACATTGAAAGGTTATGAAAACATTTTTTCCAGTGTCTCAGTTAACTTCTCTCACTGCCATATTAAAAGATAAAAGCCAACTAGCACTTCACAGCAGTTGTATTTTGAATGAAAGGCATAAACTCTGCTTGAAATAATAAATAGGTTTCAGACATCCATCTTCAGAGCAAGTTCAGAAATATCATGTTCATAGTGATGCATTAGCCTAAAACCCAATAACTAATACAAAATTATGGTGTGTAAAAATGGCATCTTTAAAACATCTGATCCTTGCTGTAGTATTTTCCTTTTCATTTGTCCTGGGGCCTATACAAATACACACCTGATTCTGTAAATACTGGAAATGAAGCATGTCAAATTTCCCTTCTGGATTAGACTGTCATGCCAAGCACCCAAATTCTTCTGTACGTTCTACTCCTTGACTTAGTTCCCTAATCTAAAATTGCAAGATAAGTATCTTTCTATCAAGAAGGGAGAAGACGCACATTAATAATAAGTTGCTAAGGAAAAGAAGACATTTCAATCTTGTGCACTGCTCGGTTACTCTGATGAACAGTCCAGCAACCACTCAAGACAGCTGAACATGAGGAAATTCAGAGCACTTTTCCATTGATTTTCTTTGAACTTCTAGATTAGTTCTGAGAGTACCTATTTTCTTAAACAGTTCAGGGGATAGTTGTTCCCCAGTACTCCTAGAAAAGCACTTTGTACCTCATACAATTATTTTCTGAGATTTTCTGCTGTGACATATTAATTGCTCCTTGTTACATTTCTGATTTTCCATCCCAACAATATTCTGTTTAGTTGGTAGCACAGTTCAGATGGTCCCACAGTGTTTATCAGCAACAGTTACTGAAATGCAGAATTTACTGCTATATAATATATGTTTGTGACTAAAATTTAAACATACACATTTTGTTGTTTTGATGCCTGAAGCGGCTACCTGGAAACAGAGACTAGACAGGAGTAAGGGAATAAAGGTGGATATTTATTTGAAAGCTTTCAAAGGTACACCCTCGGGAGCACACCCTGGGCTACCAGACCCCAAGATGGACCCCAAGATGGACGACAAGTCACAAGTTCTTACCCCAGTTATAGGTTTTGGTCCATTAGCATACCAGCATAAACTCACCAATTAAAACCTTAGCTACTGATGTAATTCTCCCCAGCCTGCCCCCCTTTCTCAAGATGTTGGTTTACATATTTTGGGCTTAGGACAGTTCGGGTGTCCTTGAAGAGCAGGCCTGGAGAGGCTCTCTATGTCTGTCATAGTCTGAGAGAGCAGCAGCTCACAGTTACAAGACAGTTCAGAGTCACACACTAAGCACTACAGGATTTGAAAAATATGAAAGTTAAAATCCAAGGCATCAGTTTGGGAAAAAAAGGCATGAAGAAAGTGTACTGCAACTTGTGTAGCTCTTATCTACATAAGTATCCACAGCAGGAGCCAATATAGAGGTATTACATTAGTATGCCCATTCTGCAAATATGACTATGTCAAATTTGTAACTCCTTCACACTGGCAGCACTTGATACAATTTCAAGGACATGCTCCTTGTATACAGTCACATAATTCAAGGGCATGCTCCTTAGTCATTTAGTACTTAACTTTTGTTTTTCTTCTTTTCTTTAAACAAGTATTTTGAATTTATTCCCTTTTACATGTGCAATGTGAGAAGAAATACGGTGCAAAAAAAGATAAAGCATATAAAAGAAAATGAATACAGACAGGCAGACACCTATTAAAGATTTTATAGCAGATGTACAAGTAAAAGATAGAGTGGAGTCAGCAGAAGATAACAAAGATGAACAAATTTTAACAAGAATTATACACTGGCAGAAAGAGAAATTTTCCACCCCTGAGGACTGTCTCTGTGCTGCACTGAAGATTCCCCTTCCCAAGGTGGGATACTTGCATTAAAATGCCTGAAAAAAAACCCCTCCAGATTAGACCAAAAAAAAAATCCCATCCTCAAGGGTTGCAATATGTGTTTTATTTATTAGCAATTTTATACTGAGTAAACAACCCACATATTATGAACACTTCATCCCATTCTAGTAAACAAGATGAACACTAATTATTTATCATGCAAGCTATCTGGAAGCTGTCAGTGCTCTCCTATAAAGCAACACAATTCCAAAAATAGCTTTAAAAAATTTAATTGTATGGCTCCATGTGTATTGTCCTTATCATGTGTACACTTCCTTTTTAATGTAACCCTACAAATTGATCCAGCACACAATAAACTAGGATTGCATTATCTAATATGCCATCAGTAACATTGGGAAATTATGAAACAATCAGTATAACTGAATTAAGTTAATAATTCTTGTAGACAAAAAGATAGCCAGGGGTAGCACCCCTGTACAATGTATCTGAAATTACATGCTACAGGTGATGCAAGGAGTAGAGATTGCACCTGACTGCCTTTTAGCTTTGCATCCCACAGGGGTGACCAAGAGTAAAATGCTGCAAACTAATGCTGTCAATAAATCACCCTGTGGGAACAAGGCTACACACGATGTGTAGCTTCACTCATTAGGAAGCCTCATTTCTAAAAAGGTAGAGTCCAGAAAATAATCACTGGTAATAAGAGACCTTTTTGTTTTACTAGAGCAATCTAGAAAGAAAAAGCTAAAGAAAGATGGAGGAGATAAGGAGGAAGAAAACACTATCACTTTCCCCCACCAGGAAGACTCTAATTACAGCCATTTTACAGCTCTGTTAGCATGTGCCTTGTACCCAGAATTACTATAAACCTTTGCCAAAGAAGTCTGGTGCACCTTTAAAGTTTTGGGTTTTTTTAAATTAACACCAGGTGAATTACAGTGTAATGGGACAAACTGAGTCAGACCAAAGCTCCATCGGTTTAATGTTCTGGTAATGGCCAGAAAGAACAGAAACAGAGCAAATGTACACCTTATTACATTGAAATTCATTACATTGGAATTCCATTCCCTAAACAGGAATGGAATTGATAACAGTCTGTGATACTCTTCCAAAACACTACAGTTCTTTTATTTTGCCAAGTGCACTGATGTTAAAATACAAGATAGATTTGTTTACAGCAGAGTTTGTCTCACAGAAAATGCTATTGGCACAAGACATATACTGAAAGCAAGTGGATTTGCTGTCCAATATCTAATTTTGTTGGCTCTTCGCCTTTCAGAGCTGACACAACCTAGCATAAGGCTTGCAGGATTACTATTTAAAGCCCTACTGGCTAAAAGATGTCCTGCTCTTAAGTCAGGAAATGTACCACTGAGTCGCCTAGAATAAAAAAGCTCTGTGTAGACAGCTGCATAACTTCTTCAATAATAAATTGTGCTGCCAGATTCACTTTTCAATATTAAAAGAAAGAAAACTCAGCAAGTTTTGGATTTGCACATCCGTAGAACCCCATCCCAAAAATCTAATTAGAGTACACAACACATTAGTAGGGCAAGAGGGAAACATGTAAGTAGTAACAACGTGCTATAAATAAGACGGAAATCCTAAACTTTTTACATTAAATATAATTGTGAAAATACATTAATTTAAAATTAACTATACTCATAATCAAACAAACCCCAAAAAAAACCCTCTACACAGACTACACACAATAGAAAAGATAAAGATCTACCTCCAGAATATCTATCAGGACATTCTCTTCTGGCTGCTTTGTGCTCCGGACATTCTCCAGCAAGATGGAGTAGTAAACACCTTGTGGGTCAGACTGGTACAGGTTGTACGTGTCTGTCTGGTACCACTCCTGTACAGCCACAAACACCTGGTTTTCATCTGTACTGATTATCTGCAAATCCTGTAGGAAAATAAGATACATAAGGACTAATTTTTTTACATAATTTCTATTCTGCAAACAGTAAGTTGGTCAGGAGGGGAGGGGAAACATCTAAATGTTTAAAAACAATAATCTCCCAACGTAATACTAATCAGCATGCTATATGCCACTGCTCCAAGGTGGTTCCTCACAACTTTCTGACTGCAGTGCAAGCCACCTGAATGAAGAAAAAAATCATGAATGTGCAAGAGCTGGAATCTGCTTCAACTTTAGCAGGAAATGACTTCTAGAAAGGAAAAATAGGGAAAGGGAAAAAATGAAGTGGCTGACTTTCCAAGATCTGGATAAGAGTCAATGGAAGACTGAAACAACATTAACAAAGCTAATCTAAAAAATAATCGTCAAGTAATAGAGAAATGAAAATTAGGTAAAAAAAAGCATTGCACAAAGAGGATCAGATATAATTTACAGCAGTTCTGATAGGAATTAGTACTTATCATGCACAGAGCTCATGTATATTATAGTAGATTACATTAATTTGTCTATCTATGTGTACAGAACCACCTAAATATTCAACAGTAATAACAGAAGAGTCAACATTCTGCATTCATTTCCCAAGAATTCCAGGCATGGATATTGCTACAACCTGCTTTCAGTTTTCCCAGCTTCTTCACTCCAAATGTCTCAGACAAAAAAAATGCACAGCTGGGGAAAATAATTTAATACTAATATTAAACAGAAGAAATAAATCAGGAATTAACAACACTGAACTAAGCTTAGGAAACAGAATAAAGGGACATGAGTTTGCAATAGGCAAAGGCAGATGTTGGGGCTATGTAAGAAACGGCATCAAGTCACAGAGACTGTAAGCTTGTAATCTCTTCATGACCTTGGTACTTAACTGGGATACAGTACTCAGTTCTGGTCACCTTATTAGTGGAAAAGTACTAAGGCAATGGAGTGACTATTAAATAAAGCTACCAGAATGTCAAGAGAATATGATTTTAGGATGAATTGGCTTAAAAAAAAAAAATCAAGAAAACAATTCTGTAGAACTCAAGGCGACAAATAAACCAAATTTGTAAGAAACCAGTTAAGACTGAATGTGAATAACAGCAACATTGAGTACTCAGCAAAGCACGGCAGTCACACTTCAGGCAATATGCACGATGTGACTGAGGTATTGAGATTAAAAAAAGACATGAATAGAAGTAAAGTAATGCAATGGAATGGAAAGATTTTTAATATGAACAGAGGAGGGTTATTAAATACTAATAGTTTAGTTAAAGTATTTTTGCATATGTGACACATCTCAACACAAAAGAATCTAAGTGAAGTTTCCTATCAGTGACAGATCAATGCTGTTTCCAAAGATTTTCATTTGAACTATGTAGTAAAGCAGATTTTTGTTCAGCATCCCATGAATAGTTCTTGGGGTTTTTTGGTACTGAAAAATTACTCCAAAGCAGACAGTCTGGCAGAAGTACCAGCAAAACACAGCAACTGATCACAACAGGTTCTTTTAAAATCCTCTTTAATGTACAGAATGTTTCATCTCCTGCCTTAAACCAGGGCAACAAGAGGCTTGGTAGCCTACATTACACCACATGGAAAGTTCCCATGACTATCTGATAATAAGGATGGAAATGAGGCAGAGTCAAAAGAAACAACTTTTTTAATATGCAAACCTCTAGAAAACCCTTAATCTCCCATGAAGCCAGGAGCTTTATGCAAAATTATCATCTACATTATTACAATAAAACATTTATGCAGTGCCATAGAGAAATGCAATACTCCAGGGAATGCAGGCAAGGCACTTTCCGTGCCTCAATGCCTTCCCACTCCATGCTTTCCATGTGAAGTGGCAGTGGTTGCACAGGTGGCCCTTGGTGGCAGAGGTGAGAGCAGGGGGACGGGCTCAGCTCCGGGTCTCCCATCCCAGGATGGGGTAGGAGCAACTGAGCCATCAGAAGCAACATGCAAAGAGCCAAAACGTGCAGTGCACAAGGACAGGGAGATTGATTTTGGGCAGACTGCAGGGGTCAGGTGAAGGAAAGAGGGGTAGGACAGCAAAAGTTTACTCAGCAAATGAGAGCTCCCTTTTCTCTTGGCAGCAACTGTTACTAATAAAGATGTTTGTCCACTCAGGTTGCTGGTTGCCAACTGCGCTCGGGCAAGACCTTAACAGATCCTGGTCTTAGCAAGTGAAATTACCCTTGCATTGCCTTGAACTTTGTTCCTTCCTTTCAGAATTTATGCTTTCAGATTTCCAGTTCAGCCTTGCAGCTATTTTCCTTTCACAGTGATTTTTTTCTCTCAAGAAACAAAGCAGTCCTTCAGTTATACTACCTTGCAACAGTCCTGTGCAGCATTTCCTGCCCAGTGCTTTCCTCTGGGAAAAGTAATTGACAATGTGAGGAAAACTGCAAATTTCTTTCCCAATTCTTCAACTTATCTTTCAAAATCCTAGATGACACAAACTGCTGAAAATCTAGTTAAAACAAAGGTAAATTGTCATGTCACTCTTGTACTATTTCTATACTGAAAGGTGAATTTTAAAAGAAATTGATTGACAAATACAGGGAAGGGGTTGTGTGCCAAGCCCATCCCTTCATCCCAGTTACCCACTGCTCAAGAGGTGAGAAGCACAGGGAGAGGGGACATCAGCAAATATTGCTGGACAGAACCTACTGTCTGTCACCTAAGAGTTAACTAGAAAGGATGTCAGAAAAAAAAATTGAAGGAAGGAATGCAAGTTTTTACTGCTTTATCTAATTCATGGACAGAGGTACAACCTTAGGCTGTAACCTCAGATCCTATAAGGAAAGCATTTATTCTTTTATGATTTCACGCTTGGGCTACTGCAACTGCCTTCTTGCTGGACCTCCTGCTTTCTCTCTCTCCACATTCTGCAGGCTACTCAAAGTGCCACTGATCATATCATTTTTCTGTAATTATGCTATTCACACACAATTTATTCAAATTAATCTATAAATACTTTCTTTACTGATGTTAGAGATCTGCAGGGTTTGGAACATTCCTTATTGTCTCTATTCAGATTTTTGGTATCTCTGGGCTGCATTTTCATATACATTCAGTATTGAAGATCTTGTTGTTTTCTTTCACTTCCATGCTGAAACGAGAGTCCATGCCCTTCCAGATGAAACAAGGCAGAATCTTTTTCCCAATTTGCCATAGCAACCATGCTGTTTCCTCTGTGGCATGCTCATTTCTCTACGGACATTCCTTCTCTCATCTCTACTGCTTTACTTTTGCCCTCTCAAGTCTGCCACGCCTGCTCTGCTCTATCTCTTGCTGACCCAAGTATCCATGCTCTTGCCATTTTCACTTTCCTCTTTCTCTCTTTGTTTTAGCAAAACTCACCAATTGTCAGTTGGTATCAGCCATAGACTGTGATTTCCAAATACCAATATTCTCCATTTATCTCCTCTTTGGTTGGAAGCTTCTGCACAATTCTGAGGTTCTACAAGCTGCACTGTCCAAAACTTTTCTTTTTCTTTTAACCTCTAAGCCCCATGAGAGTTCTCTGTTTGATTTACTAAGGTGCTTCTTGTGCACTGTATTTTGCAAATTCCTTTGTCACAATGTTTCCTTCATCCTTCCTTCTTCACTGGGAGATGTTACACCACACTAAGCACAGAAATCTGTATATTTATCACTAAAAATTTGTGAAACTGCTTATCAGTCCAAAGCAGTGAAGCAGCCCATGGAATTAGAGTTAAGGACAGATGGAGATCTGTTGAATCAGAATTATTTTTCTACAAAAAATGCTAAACAAATCCTGATCAAAGACTTCATATTAAAATTTGGCATGATTAAGTTAGGCATCCAATGACAGGTCATGTCACTCCTGCTCTCTCAGGGACCTGTAATCTGCTATGGTTGTACTACATCAGTAGCAGAAAACATAATTAACAAACAAATAACACAAGGACAGTTTCAAAGTGATACTGAAAATAATTGGCATGTACAGAAGGCCAGCTTGTGCCAAAAGATGAGCACCACTTCAAAGAAACTTCGTATCACATGGACAGACTTGGTCTGTTAAATAAAAGAGTCTGAGGGTGTACACAAGGCATTGAAAGAAATGTGCATGTTCAGCCATGACCTGCAGTACAGGCATCCAAGAACTCGTCCAGCAAGTATACAGACACAACCAAATATTTCTTCTTGAAAACACCAATACTGCTTAAGAATTACTTCTTTATTTCCAACACAGAGATACCAACATGATCAGTCTTTCCAAAATTACCTGCTTTTAATGTAGTCAAGTCTGTTATCACATAAAGCTGAATGACCACCCAATCAAAACTCGGTCCAAAAATCCCAAAGCTATTAAACAGAGTTGGGATATGTGGGAGTTGTGGATAGCAGGAAAGAAGGAAAGAGGTTTAAAGGAAGAAGGGAAGAGAAATGAATTGTTTTCATTGTATGCAGTCACATACCATCTACATTCAGTAACTGACCAGCCTATAAGTCTGCAAATACTTTACAGAATTTTATATTCAAGAAATGCTCAGTATGATATAACCATATATAGTACCATATAACTGTGATAAGAAACTCTATAACAAAAATAAGTACAATTACAGCCTGAAGACAGAAGGATATAAAAGATGACAAAGCTTGTACAGCCAGCCAGTGCTCCTTTGTCTACAATGTGCTGATGAAATAGAAATTATCATTCAGTGAAAATACTGCAGGACAGTATAATGCTACACAGGCAGGACTGTGGTGCTTCAGTCAATAAAGCAAATAAAAGAAAACCTAAAAATTCTTGGGTTTTAAATCTTACCATTTTTTTGGTCAGGTGTCAGAATTCTGCCCCTTTGCAATCTTTTAATGCTGTGGTTGAGCAAAATGTTAACACAAAATAAGCAATGTATTAAACAGAGAATGGTGAGGAGTAAATGTATCAGCAATGGAACAGATGTAAGCACTCAAGGCTCTGTAGTCTCAGTCTTGACCTCCAGATGTACCACATTTATACCTCTGTAATCTCTCAAGCACAATCAAGACAACTGGATGGCACATATCCCAGAGATAATCCTCCTAATCTTCCTTGCCTGGCCAAGTAAAAAAAGTTCACAGAGAGAAATCAATAAATTGCACTGAAAAGAAAAGAACAGTCCCTTGAATCCTCCTCAGATGGATTTGTACAATCAGCAGGTCAGACAGCTGCCATAGCTCAGGTTCACTGGCTACTGTGGTGACATTGCATGGGAAAGGAATACTTCTGCCACTGCCACCTGCATTTCTACTTTGTTCCCTTTTTTTCTTTGGTCAACAGTCATTCCAGTGGACTTTCAGAAGAATGGAACTGCAGCTGAAAACTGCTGTTCTGACTGGTACAGGGGAACAAACTGAGCCAAAGCCTCCCAGGGTGGTGAGAGGCAGAGGTAGTGAACGGGCTTCCCAAGTGGAACAAAAAATTATTGGGAGACTAAGAGCCTTAATAAATGAGCTGTCATAGACCCAGCAGTTTGCAATCCAACCATCAGGCAGCCAAATCCTTGGGAGAACATCAATGACAAAAGAGCAGAAGGAATCTTCGACCATTTCTGCTAGTAATGGATAGGCCCATTTAAGGATAGTCCTACCTCTATTACTGAATGATACAAACAATTTCAGAGGTAACTCTATGGTTAAAATAGTGATGTGTATTCAGACTGAGCCAAGGAAGAGGTGGGCATACTCTGACGTTTCTATGTGATAATCAAACAAAAAGAATAGATGGATCTGATAAAAAGCATCTATAGGAGATTTATATTACCATGAACAAAGTACAGACTTCAACATATTTTTAAGGCAATAGGATTTTTTCTTTTGTTTTTATTCACTCTTCCCCTGTACTTCCATTTTTTTTGGTTACCTGAAAAAATTTACATTATTGCCTATTTCACAAGATTGAAAGTATATATATAGATTGAAAAAGATGAAGCTTTTTCCACACCATATCTTCTCAGAACTAAACTTTCTGAATAGAGCTCTTGCATCATTAAGATTTAGTAGGTGGCATGAATGAATGCAGAATCAATCAATGCCTTGTATCAGTTCTTAAAAGGAGATCATTATCAATGGATTTTATTTAAGAGAGATGGGAAGAGAATTCAGAATAATTAAATAGTTCCTAAGTGCAATAGTAAAATTGCCATAATTTGTAGCAATTTCCTTAGTTTGGTCAACGGTTTTGCTAACAATTTTTTTTTGCTTAAACTCTAGAATGAACTAATTCCCAGTTTTATTGTTACCCATATTAGAGCATGACTCAAATACCTGAACAAGGACCAGACCAAATGTACTCCTCCCTCTCTCCTTCTCCAAACTGCACTTCTCAAGGCCAGGGCAATCAGAGCTGCAGGAACGTTTGAGCAATAACAAGTGTGCTGGCAGTCTGGGTGGGGCTTTGGCAGTGCCCCTGGGCAGCCTTGCCCTCCCAGCAGGGGCAGCTGAACCTCTGCTCCAGGCTGGGAACAGCCCGAGGGGGATTGCTGGATCCCCCGGAACACTCCTGGCTGCCTAACCAGCCAAGTCGACACACAAATGCAATCCTGCTGCTCTTGGCCTGATTTTAGTATTTGCTTCCTACAAGTTCCTAACTTCTGATCTAGTTTTAGCAGCACAGAACAAGCAATCTTGGTAAAATGGAACACAGTATAAAAACCAGTTCAATTTTAAAACAACAGTTTGAAAATTCCTAAATTCCTCTTCCGTTTTGGGGAACATACAAGCAACCTTTGATATGGCCCCACCAGCCTTTGGTATCACACTTCCTGGCAGCAGCCAGCACTTGTCAAATGCAGGAGACAGCTGTGGGAGTCCATGCAACGTCAATATCAAACACAGTGTTTAAAAAAAGAAAAAAGAAAATAATCTCTCAACAGCACAGAAGAAAGGTTAAAAAAATTACCTGAATCCTAATGGCCCCCAATGGTTCTGCTGTCTGTACACACACAGAGCTATGATGTTTTACAAAAAAGTGATCTCAGCAGCGCTGTGGGGCTGGACCCCAGCAACTTAACAGAGGTAAAGCTTGGCTGGAAGCTGCTTTTAGCAGCCTTTCATTCACCAGTAAGGAGGACTGTAGATATGTCTGAAGACACACTATTCTTTCCTAGGTTTCTCTTGGGGATGCATTTGGACAAATACAAAAACACAAATACAAATGCAAACAATATTTAAAAAAAAAAAAAAAAAGAAAAAAAAATTCTTTGCAGATTTCCAGCCTTTTCATATTGAAAGGAAAATGAGACATCAAAAACGTTTTCTAACTAGTCGGTCTGAAACTGCTCACTCTATCTCCATATGCAAAATCATCATGAAAGGCATCTATGCAGCAAAAGAAAAACATCTGAAGAACCCAGCCCTGTTTGTTCCCTTAGGCTAGAGGCTGCATTTTGGCACAGCTCTCCTAACACTGTTAGACACATCCTTGACCAGTCTATAGCATCTTCTGACTTGGCTACAGTTTTCCTTCCCTGTATGCAATCACTGCGCAAAAATTCTGTCCAGAAACCATTTGGAAAGAAACTTTTTTGACACCTCATTTCATGCTTTTGAGAAAAATGAAATATAGTTTATTACGGTCATGCTTCATCTCCTGGTTAGGCAGAATCTAATACTTAAAACCCTCTGAAACTTAGATCTTTCAAAAGCTATTGGTTTTAATCAATCTTAAAACAAATCCTTTGTAAATTCATCCATTCCGTTTATCTCTTACCACCATAAAAGAAGCAAATAGCAAATCCACAGTGACATGTTCTAGATGTACTTTTAATGTGCCAGTGTCTTTGCTGATATCCTGTGTCTTTGCAAAGTCCCATGATCCAATTCTACTGCACTTGGATGATTCTCACTGAAATACAGCACTGTGAAAAATTTCAGAGCTCTGTTATTTACTTCAGTATCTAAAATTTCTGTGGTAATGTGAAGGTACCAAATCACTTTTTTTAAAAAAAATGCATCTTTCTCAGAAAAGGTTAAAATCTTACACATTCACCACTATTCTGATGTTTTAGAGCTATATCTGGCTTTCAAGCCCTCTTAGTGAAATTTTCAACTCTGTTTTGTGCAGATACCAAAGAAACTTCTCCTAGAAGCATTGTCAAAACACTGAAGAGATAATATTTAATTCATTCCACTTGTTGGGTATTGCCTGAAGTAGGATGAGCACAAAAACATCACTTTCAAAATGATATAGTCACCCTGGTCCTAGGAAGCTGTAGACTCTATCCAAAATGAAGCTATTAACTTCTAATATATTTATTCTGTCAGGCCTGGAGTAATCCACTTAGCAAGAAAAAAAAAAAGAAAAATAAACAAAACCCTTATTTTCCAAGGCAAAGAATTGAGCATGCAGCACTATTTCAAACAATGGAGACTCCATATGACAGAAATACCAGGGAATTGTGACTGACACTTTCTGAATGTGTCAGAAGTTCCTTGTTTACACTCTGCTTCCCTTCCTTGCTCCTTAATTGCTTTCTTGTGCCCCAGTGCAGGGTTCAATGGGCTGCAGTCCCTTGAGGTGTCCATGTTTGGCATATTTTAACATTCAAAACTGGATATTCTCCTGCTGTTTTCCTGACTACAGCTTCCCCCAAGAAAACATAAAGGCTACCTTGAAGGCCTGAAAACCACAGAAATCATTTTGTGGAAGGGTTGGTCTATATACTTCTCTTTGACTATACATTTCTTAACAAGATAGATAGATAGATAGATAGATAGATAAGATATTTCTGTAGTGCTACTAGAAGCATATCCAAGTTTCATATTCTTGTTCAACTAACATCTGAGGATTTGATCTGAGATTCTGTTAACATGTTGTACATTTGAATCAAGAAGTCTTCAGACCATCTATACTGACATAAAAAAGAAAAAAAAGTCTAAGATGAAATAAACCTGATATTAGCATGTTTGCTTCATAATAATGACAGTAAAAGGAAATAAATTATACTCTAATATCCTTCATTAGATGAGCAATGAATTAAACCAGTGTAATTTAAGGCATGCAAAGAAAAGAAGTTCTCTGCTAAGTAAGCGATAGAATCACAGAGAATCACATGAAAAAGCAGGACCCTCATGAGACCTCCAGGACAGCCTTCTGCTGGGAGCAGGGCGAGCTGTAAGGCCAGAGCTGGTTACTGAGGTTTTTATCCAGCTGGTTCTTTCAAACTTCCAAGTTATTTTTCTTCAGGACTGCAGAAGCCTTCTGACTGTAAAGTTAGGAAATACACTGTGTGCAGCACAAAAAATTCAACTGCATCAGTGAGATCATACTTAAATATCTGCTTAATTGCTGACTTACTATGCAAATATAGAAACCCTATCACTAGGAAGATATGGTAGACTGAAGGAACCTCTCACCCAGCCTTGCAATTTCATTGAGCAAAGTCGATTCTGGGATTCTTTAATGAAATAAAGCACCATCAAGTAGCAAAATTCTCTTATATTAGTATTCATGCTTATACCAGAAAACACCATGTGGAATTAAAATGTAATTGATTCTTGAAAGAACACTTGCTCTATATCATTCCATTGCCATTGGGTGTATAGCACAGCCCCATGGAAGCAAAGCTCAAAAACTGTTGCAGTAACTGATGACAAATAAGCTGTTGTATGTTATTCCCCTCTACAGTTTATGAGTACTAAATAAATAGAATAAAAATAAAAATGGTGGAGTAAGAATATACCTCAAATGGGATTTAAAAATCCTAACAAGGAGAAATTGTTAACTCAGAATAATGACGTTTGAAAAAGAGCAGAACAAAAACAGCTTAGGTAGAAAGAGAAGATGACAAATGCAAAAACAGAAAGAAAAGCATGCACACTTACTTTTGGCAATGCATATTTTGGCAACTTCATCTGTACAAAGCCATTTCGACGGTAAGACACGTAATACTTGGTCCGATTTGCTGATGTTGTCTATACAAAGGAAAAACAGAATCCTGTGACAGCGTATGTTAAATCTAAAGAACCTAAGATGGAAGACTGTTTTCTTTAAACCTGTAACTGAAATATGTAGTCATTACTTTTAATGCAATGTTCCAAAGTACCAAAAGGAATATTCCAAATAAACATCAGTGAAAATACTCAACTCACAACCTCCCCGGGATTTTCTAATCAGAAATGTAACAGCAATGTGCTGGTATATAAATTCGCATAATTCCAACTAAACCTTTGAGCACCACCAGATGATATCAGTAAATAAAAATTAGCCTTTGGTAATATTTCACTTTTTTGTTTTTTTCACATTCAGCCTCATCTTCTTTCTTTGACTTGAGAAATCCATTTAAAATCCTATCCCAATCCCACTACTTTTCGCCTAAATTTTTGTGTTTAAAAAGGGAACCTGATTTGAAAGACAGCCTGTCCTGAAGCATGCAAACTTGATGTGGCTTGGTTAAAATAAAGTTGATGTATGACAGCAGGTCCATCTGCCTGAGTATTTTAAAGGTAACAAAGTATTTAATATTGTATGCATTTTTTGTGGTATAAAGAATGTGATGCCTTTAGGAATGTGATTTGTTAAATGATGACAAATGAAACCAAAAACCTTACCATTTGTTTAACCAGTGTTAAATGGCAGTCTTACTCATCTATTCACAGGCTTTTTTCAAATGCATGTTTTAACATCATTCATTTTAAATGACTGTAGATGATGCAAGGCAGAGGAAAATTGGAGTTGAAGCACTTAGTCATGTCAAGCCTCACTGGTATTAAAGGCTGGTCTGTGCTTATAACAGCGTTGAAACTTTAATCCTCCTACTGAAATCACCTCTGAAACCATCTGACTGTCAGTGCAAACTGGGAAAAAATTGAGTATTAGAAAGTTTCTGATGCATGTGGATATAGACATACTAAAGAAATGTGGCTGAGATCTTCCTCTAAGATGGTAAAAATCTTCACAATAGATTTGGACCAGGATTAGCAGTGCAGACCTGCAAAACTCTGATTCACATCTGCACAGCTCAGGGAATATGAGCAATGCCAGGGGCAGGAAGACCGTCTCAAACTCTCCTCTCTTTTTGCACAGAGGATTCTGTCCCATCCTCTTTCTGACAGGCATTGCTGTGATATCATGAGGAGTCCCTGGTCTGATTATAATGTATACAACAATACTTTAGTGTAGTGATGAAAGAATTTCCACATGGTTTCAAAAGTATGCTGTTTCTCAGATGTGCAGCTGCTGTGTGGTTTCACTGGAACAGTGCTCTCCTGCCTCACACCTCTGGGGTGGCTCTGCTTCAGATGAGACTATAGGATCACAGAGTCACCTTCTATCCTCCAGTAATAACTGAAAACCAATTTAGCAATAAGATATACATTACATACTGTGGTTTACTGCAGAAAAGTCCAAAAGAAAAGGACTAGAAATGTTTCCCCTTTATGTGGAACACATGAGCATCTCATCTACTGGCACTGACATGTCTCAGATCTAGAGAGACTAAACTACCAAAGGCATCATTGAGTAGCAACTGTCTATTACTTAAGTATACATTTCCACCTTACACTTCCATTTTGTGTCTGCTCATGTTTGCCATCAAAGGGAATAACAGCTCAGGCTGCAGTTGTACAAGACATCCAGCAAAGCACAATGCTTGATGAGGAAGCAGCCAGTGTTTTGCTAAGCACAGCAGTCTGGGAGTTCATGTGATGAGAAGCAGTTCTCAGCATCTACATACTTTGAAATGGATTTTAGACTGTGCATGGGGGGATCCACAGATGACAATAGCTTTGAGCAAAATTAGTGCTACATCTGATCTGAAAAATGCCTACTTTAGTCCAAAAGTTCTTTCCCAATGCCATTGTTTGGGTTTTATTTTGGGGGGTTTTTGTTTGTTTGTTTTGATTGGTGTGTGGTTTTTGTGGGGTTTTTTTGTTTGTTTTTTGGTGTTTTGGTTTGTTTTGTTTTGCTTGGGTTTTTTTGTTTGGTTGGTTGGTTGTTTGTTTGGTTGGGTTGGGTTTTTTTTAGTGTTAATTCTTCGAAGCCATGCAGGTCCTTGAAATCACTATACCAAACAAGAAGAGAACAGATCCTTTGTGTCCCTACTAATTTACAGAAGAAACAAGCCCAAGGGGGGAAGTTGGAAAGGAGCCAATCTGATGCACACTGAGGCAGGGGTGGGGAGGCATACCCATTGCCATGATATAGCTTTCCTGCAAAAGTCAATAAATAGATAAGCCTTGAAGCAAACAAATCTCATCAAAGTAAGGGAAAAATGATAGCCAAGCCCTAAGGAAAGCACAGGCAACTTCCCTAGTAAAATCTAATAGAACAAAGAGGACATAACAGCTCCTTGAGAAGTTAGCAGCTCTGATAGATTCAAACCACAACCAGTGCCAAGCACATAAAACAATACTTACAAAGTGTGCCTGAGCTGTACTGGTGCCATATGGCTGACAAATTCCAGCCCATATTTCTCCAGGCAGGTCTTGTAGTTTGGGAATGAAATAACCCCAATGTAATTTGGACCACCATGAGTTGTAGACGTGGCGCTTGAGGATGCTGTGTAGTGATGGACTTGGCAGTATTAGGTTTACGGCTGGACTTGATTTTCCAACCTAAATCATTCTGTGATTCCATACTAATTTGCTCCAAGCTCCCCAGCTATGGCCATTTCACCCTTTTGCTGCCTAAGCACAGCTATTAAGTAGTTCTTTCCTGGCAAAACCTCTTCAGAGGAGAATCCATATGAAGAAGCTGTGCAACTACTCTGTCAGTGGTTGTCCTTGGATGCTTTTCTCAGGGAACCTTTCTGTATAGTGGAGCTACTGGAAAGGACCCAGCAGAGTTTGTAATCACAGGAACACAAGGTTTGCATTTTGCCTAACACATGAGTATTTATAAAAAGTAACACAATCCACTTGAAAATTTTCACGTAGTTAAAGGGCAACTGGTGGCACAAACTAAAGATGCCTTTTTTTTTCAAATTTCCTTTTTGTTTAGACTGATAAAGGAATGTTTTTCCATGTAAAAATTAATAATTCATCATTCATTAATTCCTCCCTGCTCCTTACAGTGTTGCTGCACTGTTTAGAACTTTATTTTTGAATTTGAAAATGAGCTGTCTCTCCCAAAAATGTCAGTACCTGAAGAAATATGTAGTCATCCTGCACAGTCAGGGAATCCCGATCAGTGCTGCCAGCAAATGGGACTGCCATTGTCTTATCAGAACAATTTTGAATCTGGCAAGTGATGTAGCGATAACCTGAGGGAAGAGAGACAGAAACATATGACAGGGCTATCAAGGGAAAAAGAAGCAAGCAGTACTAAATGCTATTCATGTAGGAAAAATGCTGTCTTTGCCAGGTGAGTTAGTTGTAGAATTATTGTATTAAACTCTCATATAAGACTTTTTCGATCTTCAATGTACTGAGAATATATTAACTGCTTACAGTTCAGATCGTTCCCTGGAGGTAGCCTGTAATTACCCAAATTTTGCTGGTCCAGAGAGATTAGGGGTTAGATGAATGAGCCATTCATGGGTGGGGATAATAGAAGGAGCCTCTTTTGTCACTTAACCTATGCACAGAGCTGAATTATTCACTTGGAGAAATGGCAGCCTGACACAACATAACTGAAATCAATAGATCAACCCCAGTATAAAATTGTGATGAATGAGAAAAGAATCAGACTCCGTTTAATAGACAGCATGCAGAATTTTAAAGCCTATTTTCAAAGCTCTGTAAGAATGTTCAGACACACTATTAGCACACTATTGGAACTGATCTGTTGGGGCAGGATTTCTATATTCAGAGTTAATACCTTGCTGAAAAGCCTAGAGTGATTTATAATCAGAGGAGGCTATGGCCTTTCTCTTCCTCTCCAGTTAGCAAGGACTGTCTTCTCTCCCTGGGTTCTTAGAACAGCACCACTGCATCTTTGATACAATCTGCTCTTATCAGAGAGAGTAGAGCCAAGAGTCACTATCTTACACCAGCTGTGACTTAAAGACCTTCCCGGAGACTCTTAAAGACCTTTCCCAAGCTCTTGTACAGCTCACCCTTTGTCACAAGCTTCTGAGCACAAAGAACTTGAATGACTTGCCCAAGCACATTGAGGAAAATATTATATACACAATCTTTGCCCAGATCACTAATGCTACCCATGTTCCAGGTACAGCATGAGCGAGCAAATAATGTACCCCATGCCCTTCACCACTTTTGCAGTGTGACGGGAAATGTATCCCAAATTTTATGAGGTCTTATTAGAGAACGACAAACCAGTACGCTGGATACAATTATTTGTTTCAAAATCTCAATCTGTTTAAGAGGCAGTTAGAGTCAATCCAAGTTCTCCTGCTTATGTCCAAATCATTACTACAAGGACATTTGGTGCAGCAATGGACCATCTAAAGTCTTGCAGGTGTTCACAGTTCACATAACAAAAATTACAGTTCTTTGTCATTGGGTAGTGCAAAGATGTCGTTTCCACTAAAATCAATGGCTATCCCCTTTGCATTCTGGTCCTGAAGAATCATCTTACACTTTCTCTACAGAAAGCAGCTGATGGAGCTGTCACCATGTCTCATAAATCTCACTGCTAAAAGATTCAGTCTGTTTTTCATCCAGCTTTTAACATGGTAACTTTGATTTTTTAATAGGGCTGAAATAAAGAAATATGGGAACAGGACAAGCCAAACTGTGCATTCTTTATGACTCACTTTTAAGATTGGACAGGAACTTAGATGATCTGATTCAAGGAATTAAATTATCTTTCAAGAGTGTGATTGGTAACAAGAAACTCTACAAGCTTTTGGAATCATGGTGACTCCTTAAGCACATTCTGACTACTAATCTGCTTTTCCATTTATTTTCCTTTTGAAGTTTCAAAGCATACTGTATACTGTAACATGAGGAAATTCTGAGAGATGGTGGTTGGTGCAATAGCCCTGACACATGCAATGATTCACATTAACAGACACTTACCCAGCACTAACACTCCATTGCCAGTTTTATTTGCAAATCAGGAAAAACTGTTCAGTGTTTAAATGCCAGGATAAATTGCACTATTAATGGACATTATCAACAGAGCATAGCATCTGGACATCAATTCCTCTTAAAGTGAAAAACAAGAATATTTTAAATTACACTATATTTTTATAGAACAGGACAGTTTTGCTGACTACAAATAAACAGAGAATTTGACTTGCCCACTTTCTCTTCTGACTAGTTTTAAAAACAATCCAGAAAGTACCTCTAAGCCAAAGAGAAATGGCTATATACTAGGGTATTAATTGATAATATTTTCATTTGCATACCTCCACTGGGGTCCTGGATTTCCATATGAACTAAATCAAGGTCTCCATCAACTCCAGCAACAGCCCTGAGAACACAGTATAATCAAGTTATGTAGAGCCAGCTAGAGAACAGTAATTATGTGGATAGAAGAAAAGAGAATTTCACGCTAACCAGCTTTAGAATTCTAGCTGGGAATAAAATAAACCCCATTTATAATGTCCTATTATTAACATCTATAAGGAGACTATTTTTTCTCCACTTTACATTATGTTTTTCTTAAATTTCTTTAGACTCTCTTCTAATAAAAATGTAGACAAATAGAATCAATTAAAAAAAAAAGAACAGAAATATGCATGAAATTAGAAAAAACCCTTCATAATCATAAATTGATATATATAAACACAGAGAACGCACATGCACTGGCAAGCGCTATAGCATCTTTTTACAATTATGTTTAACATTTGAGACTACAAGGCAGATTTAATGCTAAAAAAGAGTTAGATTCCTCTCCTATTAGAAATATCTTAAACTTGACACATGATTTCCATAAAAAAATGATATATCTTTGCTTAGCATATTCAAGAGAAGAGTACATTCTGCTTTGACAAAGAAAGTGAAGAATAATTTTGAGAAAAATATCCTGAGAAGGAAATTCAGTCAGAGCTGATCAAGGTACAGTTTAACTTTGTAAATGAGTAGTGGGAATACAGGATGATTTTCTCCCAGTATTCCTCATGTCAAATATGCTCAGCCAAAAGTTGAGTTTTCTACCCTCAGGGCTTCCATCCCAGCCTGGGAATGGCAGCCCCAGCTGTGCTTTTTTCTGGCCCTTCTATTGTCATTAGTCAGATAGATTGTGCAGAGAAAGCTTCGAGCCTGCAGTTGTGCTGCCACAAAGTCAAGCAGAATCCGGCCCCACTCCCACAGACACATCACTTTTCTCAAGGCCCTTCACTGGCAGGGCAAGAGTCCATCCAGTCAGCAAATGTGAGCTGAAGACATGCAAAGGAGACACACTGAGGGATAAAGTGCAGCTGGATGCAGATATTAAAAAGGTCAATTTAGATACTTAAGAGAAAATGATCATTTTGATATGATTATTAAAAATCAAATGCAATAAAACTATACTTTGGTTTGAAATTGCATCATTGTTTAATGATTTTTGTAGCAGTGATTTATGAGCAGTGGTTAAAACTCAGACTCAGTAATTGGTGGCTCCTCGGGAACACAGGCCAGGGGGAAGAAACTGGATGATTTCCACTGCTGCATAACAACCAGAAATAATCACATATGCTGTTTTTCCCAATCAGATACATGATCAGTGCAAAGTAGGAAAGGGAAGGGTAGGGATGAGCCCCCTCCGAGCCACAAGATGTCAAAGAAACTTAATGGGATTTTTTTTTTAGCAAATGCATGGAAAGATCTTGTATTTATTAAGAATTTGGTCTCTCAAACGCAAACTGTTTTAGGATTTTGGAGACAATACATTAGTTTAGAGAAGATTCTAGATCCACTGAGGTCAGATGAGAATGTATGTATGAGCAGAGGGAAGGGATCTGTGAACTTTTTTCCTGTGTACACTGTTATCTATTTTTCTAGATAGCCACAATACAAAATCAAACCTGTTATAACTCTGTAGTCAGCAATTTGAGGGAAGAAGATGTTTGCTGAATATTTTATTTTTAGTGTTGGACCTCAGGCAGCTGAACCAAAGAAATTTCTGGATTGAATTTTCTGAGCCTGAGCCTGACATGCTAAAAAGCATCAATAATGCAAAGAAAGTTTTTGGGTACTTCTGAAATTGCCTCTTGTATCTATAATTTATCACACATGATTTCATAAGCACAGTTTGAGGTATTTGTCAATATCTTTACTTTCTTATCTTTCTTTCAGCAGCTCAGAATTACAATGATCTCACTTCTACCATGCTCCTCCTAACAGTGGCAGCTGACACAAGTAGACTCTAATCTTGTTTCCAGTGTAATTTTTTTTTGAAGGAAGATGTAACTGATCTGTTTTAATGAACACTGCAGAATGAAACTTTCCTACCCAGACTACTTTTTTACTTTAGACTTTTATTAATTATAATTATTTAATTAATTAGGCAGAATATTTAAAAAATATTATTTATGTTTTTCATTACTCTAATTGTACTGATGAACTCTAACAACGGACACTACTCAATGAAGATGTTACACCCTCAAAGTCTACTCCTGGATGTCAGCTACAGAGCAGAGTTTCTGAACTCCAAAGTCTCTTTACCCAGCTTTACAAACACTTAGGAATAGTCCTTTCTTCTTTTATTGAAAAAAGACCAAATCTCTTACCGCTGCTAAGAAAATCTCCAGAAGAGAGTATAACTAATATAGAGAATTTGAAGCTATATCCCTGAAGAATAAACTAATCTCATTTCAGTGGACTCCTCTGCCAACAGTACTTAAAAGATAATACTGTTATTTCACTTGTGCTTAAATCTTGAAGCTGAGGAAAATTGTGCAGTGCTCTGCAGGCTAAACACAGACCAGGGCCCCCTGCCCAGCTTCTGAAAATAACAGGCAAACAAGGTGCATACAGGAACACAAACCCTATGTGGTCCTCTGAAAAGGAAAGCTCAGTTGCAAACTTGTTCATATTGAGGGGAAAATGTACGACAAAGTTGGGGTTTTTTTGCATTTTCATTTACAAACTTATTACTATCACAAGATAAATGCATTTATACCAGTGTGAGCATTGTCTCCACACATCCATTCACAAGAACAGTCTACTGCTCCCCAGCTGGCTTTAGGAGAGGACCTCTCCTCTCTTATAAAGCACAGATGCAATGGACCTTGATAATCCCACAGCTTCTTCCTTTTTGCTTGACATTTCAGAATAAACCCCCCCCCGCCCCCAAACAGAGCAAACACTTTCTTAGGAATAATCTATTTTTCTTAATTTCAGTAGTGGGGTTTTTCTGGTTTGATTAAAATTTCCCTACTCTTCTCAGAATACTTTGCAATTAAAATGTTCACACTTCAGCAGTCTGGGACCATTGTTTTTTTAGTAGTTTTACTTAGGTAAATTCAGGGCTTTCTGACTGACTTTTGAATGTTTTACATTCAACCACTGAGTTTTCAAATGAAATTCAGACTAACTTTCAGATCAGACGTGTCTTCTTCTAGGAAAAGAAATATTATATATACCAAGTGTACTGTGCTGGATAAAGCAGGTGCAGCACACCAACACTTCAGATCACATAACAGGGTGGTTACAACACTTCAGAATTTAAAAAGCCCAAGTTGATTGCAGTGTGGTGTAAACACAAGTAGCCTCAATAGGCTTCTTCCCTTTCCTGTGAACACAAGCTCCTATTATCTCCCTTGTGCTTGTCTGACACCATGCTGACACTTTTGGGAAAATAGTTCTGCAGAATGTAGTTTTAGATTTTTTTTAGGGATTAGTTTTCTTATGCATATGAGTTTTTACATTTTACGTGAGTTCTCATGAAAGATTAGCTGTTGTATGACTTCATGATTTTTGCATTAGTGTTTCACCAGGTAATTTCACTGACCCTAAAAGCATTACATCAGCATGCAAATGGTGCAATGGAGGTGATTGAAAAGCCCTTTGCATTTGTCTTAGTAGGTGTATAAATGTATATTTCATTAGACAACTATTAGATATTTTGTAGTTTTAAATAACCATACTGAATTTCTAAGAATTTAGAACTTTCTGTTAAAAGTTTTATGGGAGACCTTTGGTATTATTTTAATTTTTTTTTTCTTTTATACAGCTACCTCTCTTTTTCCCTAAATGCCCCAATATTTTCTTCCCCTAGTTCAGTGCAGCATTAGAAAAACACCAATACTCACCTGCAATTTCACAGTTATGCAATATTCATTATTATTATTACCATGAATGCCATGATTCAATTAATTACCACTGACATGTTGATATAGGGGACATTTATGGATATGAAAATACAAACCTTAAGAATGGATTATTTAGTGATTTTGTAGAGGAACAGCTTGTACTGAGAACACATAGAAAATTAGCTGCTAAGCTCGATTGCTAGGTAGTTATTAGCTAGAAGTCATATAGGTAAGATGTATGATGTTGAAGCTCAGCAAAGCAGGACGTAGGTATTGTTAAGATTCGATAAAGCAGAACTTTGTGGTCTAGAGCCAGCAAAAATCAGACCTGGGGTTTTGGCCAGGGAATTAGCCAAATCCTTACTG
>WEKY01032148.1:640-13306 GCA_013390045.1 Picathartes gymnocephalus
AGTGTTTCTGATAAGCTCAAGAGGAGCTCAGCCCAGGTGCTGCTTGTCAAGGCCGAGGCCTAATGAGCATTTCTCAGATCATAGTGTGGCCCAAGGGTGGAGAGGGGATGCACCACCATGCTATAACTAGTATAGTGCACTATCTTTGAAACAATTATATTAAAGCTAGAAAAAACAGTTATTAAGTAGAGATTTATACTACCCATACCAATCTGTTGCTCAGCCTCAAGGAATAACCTTGGGGGGCATCCCCGCTCAAGGAAGGAATCTCCACATATACTCCAAGAAAGGATATGTTAGAAGACCCTGCCATTAAAAAGTGGGACTGGGCTTTTATACTAGTGTTTGACTGTCAGTCTGTGTCAGCTCAGCAACTTAAGTTATCAGTACTATCATTTGTTGGTTCCTTTATCTCAGGTACTTTACCAGGTCTGCCATATTTTCACCTCACTATCAGGATGTTGAACTTTGGGGCTGATGAGTCAGTCTGGTTTCAGCATTTCTTCAACACCAAAAGCTGCATGACCCCCCCTCTTCTCCATTCAGCACTGATAGCTTTGCAAATAGGGTATTGTTCAAGTTGTTTTGCCCCCATTCCAGGCAGAACATTCTGCTACATCCCCATCTTATTAGCAATATCCCACTTAATGCTCAAAATTGTAGTTACTATGGTAATTCGAAGACAGTTGCTAACTGCCCTCCTCCTTCCTGTAACTTTGGTACTTTAAAGTAGGTGTGGTAAGGTGTGAAACCTCAGCCCATTGTGGGGAAGGTATGTCTATGCCAGGGAGGTGCAATGTTGCCCTGGTCAGTGCACTGTCAGTGGTGGAGCAGGGCCCTTCAGCTGCTTCTCGTGCTGGGGCTGGGCTGGTTGTTGTCTACTGCCAATTGTGCTTTAAGATGACTATTACATCTGAAATGGATTATAACATGCCCATATTGGCTTGATGGAGACTGTCAAACTGGGGATGTGTTTCTACAGTTGTCTGAAGCAAGTGCAAGTTCATACTGCTGCCAGGAAGAGGCTCTTACCTTCACTGATTTTCTGCTTCAGACCTGTTGTCAAATTGTGCTGTTCATGGGTTGAAGTCAGCAAGATGAAGATATTCTCTAAAGATCTTGTTATATTCAGGTTGTTTGGGCTGTTTTCACAGCAGGCTGATCTTCTTGTGCTGCTTCATCCCCCCAGGAGTGTTTCAAATATTTGTGTGCATGCCTTTTTCCTTGAAGTACCCTTTCATCCTGAAAAACAAACATGGATTGTTATAAATAGTGGCAATAAAACCCACAGGCCAATTCAGGGTTATAATTTTATTGAATTAGCAAGCGGTTTGAGCAAGCAAAACAGCGCTGGGCGGCCGGGGAGTCTTCTGCTCCGCCAATGGCGCGTGCTTCTCATGCCAAGGGCCCCCCTTTTATTAGGTTACAGTTCTGGGTTGACATGGCAGTTGGTTCTGGTTGGTTATTGCGCCTGGGCTGGCTGTTGCTAGGGGGGGTCGTCTTCTGCCTTCTGGTAGTCATGTGAAGGCCGTAGGTCTTCCTCTGTGCTGCCTGTCTTTTGGTAGCTCGAGTCTTCCCCCACCCAAACCGGTTCTGCAAGTGTCCTTTTATGGTAATTTTAACTAAATGTTTACTTAACTGGATGCTGTGGTATAGCAACTTTTTAGCAATTTAAGTAGTTTTTTTTAGCTATTACAAATTTTGATGAACAAACACTATACATAGTCTATTACATGGATTAAACAACAAATTGAGACCCAGTGGAGTTAACATATCTTAAATCACAATGGGCTAATTCCAGACTATCATATGTGAAGTTATTAGCTTGTCTTTCAGAGAGGCTAGTGTTCTCTGTCATGTTCTCTATTAAGGGTGCTTGGTTTTATTTTTTTTCATTGCTTATTGTGGTATGCTCAAATTGCGATGAGTTGACTGATACTTTATTTGTTGAGTACCCATTTCTTGTGAATGCCAGTGAGCAGTTGGATATTGAACATGTCCATACGATCACAACAGTGTGCTCAGTTTTCATCTGAGCATTACTGTGCATGAACTCAGTGCTAACCAGCTTGCACCAAAGCTGCTGCCCTGACAAGTTGTGTGCTGAGGCATGTTCATACATCGGGGCTGCAGTAAAAGCACTTTGCTGCTTATTTGCACATCTCCTCCTGCTCAGGTACACCACTTGTAGGTTGTCCTTAGTTCCCTAAATTTGCAGGTTTTACTTCCCAGTGTCATGGGACAGAAACCAGGCAGTTGACTCTGACCTGACCAGTCAAGAGATCTGTTTCCAGTTATCAAAGTAACTATAAGTCATATTTGTCAATTAACCTTGTGTCAGGTGCTGTAAAAACACAGGGGGAATAATAAATTTCTTGTTTCAAAGTAATTTTAATGATAGACAATGAATTAGAATGAAAGCTGACTACCACAAATGGGATAGCACTGCTGGGTGGGTGTGGTTTGAGTTCTCTTTTGTTTTCTTTTGTTGCCATACAACCAATGTATGTTTAAAGCAGGGTAATAGGTAGTTTTGTAAATAATTTCTTTAAGTATGAGGAAGAACATAAAAATACTGGCTACAAAGGCTGTATTTAAAGGTAAGGATCATAATTTTTCTATAAGAGAGAATGAGAAAGTGGGAAGTAGAGTGGGCACTGTCTATGACTTCATGTATATGTGCAGGAAAGCAGTTTAATGATAGGGAAGAAAGGAACAGCTTGGTTTGTGAATGTGACTTTTCTGTTAGCATTCTGAGTGGGTATGAGTGGTTAAATTCTAGGCATCAAAACAAGACAGCAGATATTAGAGAAATTTAAGGAGTGATCCAGCTGGAGCTGGAATTTCAGCAGAGTAGCAGATATAAAAGTCTATATGTTAAATAACTGGGAAAAGCTGTGAGATCCAGATGTTGTCTGGAAGTAGAGATCTAGACAGATCCCAGTCAGCTGACAAAAATGCTTTTTATCCACTTCATTTACCCCTTTACTGTAAAGATCGCAATAAATCCAAAAATAATGTATTGAAGCTGCTTTCTCAGGAGTCTGTATAGAGTTTGTGGTAAAGGCAGGAAGAGTTCAATCTACTATGTATATTATTGGGGTATTGAATCAGTAGCCTGCCTTAACTCTTTTTTTCCTTTCAGATTTTCTATTTTGTACATACATTGTTTTGTATATACTGTATATGATGACTTCGGTGGGCAGTGAACGTACCCGGGGCACTAGGGACAAAATGCAAATTTCAACCTCTCAGCCAACACAACCACAGAAACAAGTAGTACAGGTACGTGCTACTATATAATCTTTGAGTTTAAACTGAGCATGCAATGATTTGTTTCTTCCCTAAGTCAGTAAAAACTGATAAAAGATAGGAGGGGTATGGTCTTATTTGGAAAAGTTTGTTTGATATCTTGCTTTAATTGCTTAGTTATCCAGCACAGCATTAAGTTGTCCCTGTATTCTTGTCTCTGAAGGAGCTTTGTGTTCTTCAGCAACATTTCCTATGAGTGAGGAATTCTATGCCTATCCCTGTCAGGATTTCTGTCCTGTTACCTTAGTGACTTCAGAGCTCAGCTCTTTCATATGCCAGCCTCATGATGCTAGAAAATTTCTGGTCAGTTGAGGAATTTGGGTGGGTGGGAAAACCTTTGTTAGATCCCTGTTGTGTTCTGCAGAATGATTCAGCATATTTAGAAGTCACAAAATCCTAAACTTCTTGTGCAGTGCCTTCACAAAGTGAAATGAAGATGGTTGTCCACTAGCAGACTAAAGTTATTTTGAGTATCTGCAAGATTGAAATTAAGCTCTTACCCCATTGGCTTGGTTCTCAGCAGCAGAATAGTTAAGTTGCGTGCTTGCCTGGGTTAGAGTGCAAAATGTCTCTGTTCCTGGCAACTCGTTATTTTTTTGTCAGGTATTTTTCAAAATTTGATTTAATTCAAGAATTGCCTCAGTTCTCAGTCTAGAGGTGCTCCCCTGGGAAATTGTCTTATTTTCTAGACTGATCTTTAACATGGAGGGGCTCTTCTGCTTTGTACAATATGTGACCTCAAGCCCTTATCTCCTTGTGTTACAGTGCTTTGCATAGTGGTGATTCATGCTAATGTGTGGGTTTAGAAAGTGACTTTCAACAAATGAAGTTGAATTTGTTTTTGCTTTATAACAAGTAAGCGTGCAGGAGTATAACGAGCAGGTTGACAGAAGTGATGAGTTCCCCTTTTTTGATGTTTGCAAGACAGCAGTGGAGTACTCTGCCCAGTTTTGGGTTCCCTAATGCAAGGCAGATATTGGCAAATGGGAGCAAGTCCAGTGAGGAGCTGTGAAGATGGTTGAGAGGCTGGAGCACAGGATGAATGAGTGGTGACTGAGGGAACTGGATTTGTTCATCCCTAAGAAGACAAGACCAGGTTGTCTTCTGTTCAGATACTTCATTAAAGGTCATAGAAAAGGTGAAGCCAGCCTCAGAGACAATGGCTCAAGTTGGAACACTGGAAATAACAGCTGTTAAAAGGAAAAGAAAAATTATTTACCACAAACACTGTCATGGATTAGAGAGGTTGTGGGATCTCTGTCTGGCCTCAAGCAGCTACTCTGATGGGACATGCTCTCGGTGGGAGGTTGCACTGACTATCACTAGGGTATATTTGCAACTGATGTGATTCATTGATTTTAAGCATTAAGTCTTAGACCTTTTTTTGCATTTTTTCTACTTATTCTACCTCTTGCATAATAGATATTGGTTTGGTCATTTCAGTGGAAAAGATGATTTAATATACAGCAGATATGTTTTAGTGCACCATATATTTTTATTGTTTAGATCAGATGAACCTCCCTCCTTATGCTTTACAGACCAACAAAAACATGTGGGATGATACTGTTCAATTACCACTGATTCATTTTTTGAATGTAGAATAATGTTGCTTTCTCAAATGGAGATTTCATTGTCATAGTCACATTGAACATCATTTAAGAAATTACATCACAGTTCTTTTTCATTGTTTCTGGATAATAAATATACTATTTTATTTTAAGATCCCGGCCTATTACTGTCACTGTGTTTTGCATACTTCTGTTTTCTGGTAGTTTGAAGTTGTTAAAAATTTCCTTCACTCTATTATGCTGCAAAGATAATGTATCTTGTAAGGTTGAGTAAAGTTCTAGCTGTCTTAAGATGCTACCATTTTCTTAGTTGCAATTAAAACTTAATTATACTGTTTTATAGGATACTACAATGTCACTTGTAACAATGGTGCCTTAAAAACGAAGAAGAAACACTGGGGAAAAAAAAGCAAAACTTTTTGTGACACTAATTTGGTCTTTGTGTAGTAAACACATCTTGTGGGGTTTTGTTGGTTTTTTTTTTCCTTCTGGATCTTCAATTCTATCTGTGTGCAATCTACTGGCATAAATGTTAGTGATATTGCACCTGCTTGTGTTTCTAAGCTTTCTCCTTACACAGGAAAATTAAAGATATTGTCACTCATTTGATAGTGTTATAAAGTTTGTATATTTTTGTCTTCTAACATGGACTTGAAAAAAGTTTGTTTACAGAAGAAATTAATCTTAATGGTTTCCTGTTTCTGGTCAAATATCCCATCATGTTTCTATAGAAATTACATTGAATGTTTGTATTCTGTATAGCTTTAAAGGAAATCTCTTTGTCAGAAATGAGTTACATGGTTCGGGAAGTTAATGAGGTTAATAATCATTAATAAAGTTAATTAAGTTGTAACAGATAATTAATCATTATGATTGTTAAAAAGTTGTAGTTAATAAATTACTGTTCATTGTAATAACCCCTAAGGCCTAAAAAGGCATCTGTAAGAAATACGGTACTTACCATATTGAATCTAAAAGACGCACCCCTAGACAACAAGCCTGATGAACTTTCTCAAATGTTCTGAGGATGACCTCATTAATATGAGGTCACTATAAATGACCAATAGGGCCTCAAAAGAATTCTAAGTACCAATCGGCAGCTTACCCTTCATGCAAATGAAGGATTCAGAAGGGGGACCAATCAAAATGGATTAAAAACTGTATAAAAAACACCCGAGCTCAGCTCGGGGGTCCTTTTCATCGTCTCCATGGAGAGTGAACATCGAGGGACAGCTCCTGCCCTAAGAAGAGGACCCAGCGCCGGCGCAGTGGCAGCCAGCGATCGACGCTGACCAGAGGGCTCCTGCTCTGCTACCCGCAGACATCGGCGTGAGCTTGACCCGTGACCCCCTTGCTTCAGGCTGTACAATAAAATCTGAATTCACTAAAAATCGGGAGCGATCTCCCATTTATATCATCTTCACTAGCTAAAAAGTTGCTGTGGGCATGAGGAGGCTGAAGTCAGAGCAAGAAGATGGACCATCAGGACTTAATTTCTGAAACCAGCAGACCTTTTATTTTTGCTCTCTGCTGAGCTCTCAATAGATACCAAGAGCAAGCTTCGTCACACAGAGCACCACACTGACCCGGGAAGCTTTTGTGGAGGGTGGCACCAGGGCTGACACAGGGAATTCCAGAGCAGGCTTTCCTCTTGTGTTACTGACTGGCATATGAAGCTGTCAGCATGACACTTTGAAAATGTGAAGTAGTGCAGTGTACTTAACTGTTACTGTCTTAGTTTAAGACAATTATATGGGGCGGAAACTCCACAATGAGTTACCTTCTCATAGTTTTAACCACTCCCCTTTCACCAATAAAGAGAAATGAATGTGAGAAGATATAAGTGAAAAAATAACAGTTTACTAAAAAGAAAAAACAGCAATAGCCACTAGATACAAAGGTGCTGAGTCACCTCATTCCCCTGAGAACAAAGAAAACAAGGTGGTGGAGAAGCCCCCTCCTCCCAAGATGATGGCAGCCATAGCAGCCCATGTGGCCTAGAGGACAAAGACAAGATGGCAGAGAAGCCCCCTTCTCTGGACCACTGACAGAGAGAGAGAACAAAGGAAAATCAACACAGCAACTGAGTCTCTGCGGTTCCACAACTCCCTTCTCCCTCAAACAACCAACAGCGGACAGGGACAAAGCAAAACCTGGAAAAACCCCTATTTTTGTCCAAAAGGCTTCAATGCTGCTGAAACGCTGGAAGAAACTTCCCTCCTTGGCATGGTTGGAGCTGGAGCAGCAGCTGGAAAACTTGTGGAGAGTGGGTCTGACTCCTCCTTGGCAAATGGCAGGTGGCTGGAACTGGAGTAGCAGCTGAAAAACTCATGGAGAAAGGGTTCCAATCCCTCCTCGGCGAGACAGCAGGCAGCTGTGGCAAAGGTGTTGCAAAATCTGCTCTGAAGTAGCTTTGGATTACGAAATGCAGCTTTCTGGGTTGTGACTAGGAGACCTGCCCAAGGCAACCCACTTGGGAGCCCAGAGAGAACAAAAGAGAGCTCATTGCATGTGCATTTCCTGTTTTTCAAAGGACCCACCCCCCTCCTTTCCCTGAACTGGGGTAAAACACAAGTTCCACTTCCTGGGTTGTCAGGTCTTAAAGAGACTAATAGTCTTGGGCAGGTTGGCATGGAGAAGATATGAAATACATGAGGTTTTTTGGGTCATCTAGGTCACCTAGGACAGTTACAGATGCTGATTGTCTTGGAACATTGAGCAAAGCAAATATTACTTCCCTCAAGGAACTGGGACAGCTGCAGTAACTTCTCAGCAAATAAGCAGCTGGTGTTTTATGGTGGAGTAGTTTTTTAGACTCAGGATTTACACTTGGCGATCTCCTCTAAAGCTTGCATTTGTGGTAAATTCCAAAAGTGAAGCAGTTTGAGACTGATTAAGTCTGAACTCGTGAGGTACAGAATTTCATGTGGGTATCCTGTGAAGTGAGACCGCGTAGGATGAATCCTTTCTGTCAAGAATTTCAGGGGATGATGTGGTCCCCTTCTCAAGAATGAAGTCTTCTGCAGTACATCAACTTGCATTTTGGGTCCTGGCTCTCTTCAGTATCAGCCTTCTCTAGCATGAGATAGTAGCCTCTTCTGTTTGAGCAGAAATCAAATGAGGTCCAAGTTCATGTAGCATACAGTTATTTTTGGTATTTTCATGGGAGTGCAGTTCAAGTAGGCTGCAGATGCCACACTATGAAGAGTGGCCTGTATGATGTGCCGTTAATGTTTTTGAGTAGTTTTCTCTTTAGGGTAGCCATAGCCTATTTGGGTTTATGGCTCTTTACTACATCCATCCATTTTAGTCTTTCAGCTTTTGGAGAAGTTGCCAGCATGGATTTGTTGTCCAGAAATGTTACAAAAGCACCAAATATTTTGTCAAGATCAAGATTTTTTATCAGTTTTCAGACTAGTATTCAGTTATAAAAAAAGGAAGTGCAGCTGTTCACGAGCAGAATCTTGAGGCATGACTCAGTTTTTAAGTGCTCATAAAACTACAGAGTCAGGTAGTTATTGGGAGAGGCGTGGAAGGTGATGTGAACAGGAATCATTAGAGATGTGGCTAATTTAGAAATACCACTGTCAGTTTGTTATGATAAAACTATCTCTGGAGTGGTAGATACTAAATAAAAGTAATATCAAAGTCTAAGCTTCTGGGGTAAATTCTATTATATGGTTGTCTTGTCTATGTGGTGAGCTTTAACTGCGGTTCAAACACATTAAAATATGTTGAAATTGCTTCTGTTCTAGCTAACTTTTTAACTATAAAATGGGCATAGAGGAGATGTTAATCCCTTCCCTGTAGCACCACTGTGCTTATTGTGTATGTTCTTTTTGAGAAACTTGAGAGAA
Organism: Picathartes gymnocephalus; assembly: GCA_013390045.1. NCBI lineage: Eukaryota > Metazoa > Chordata > Aves > Passeriformes > Picathartidae > Picathartes > Picathartes gymnocephalus. Next base: position 9,378 of record WEKY01032148.1, read on the forward strand.
AAAAAAGTATAGTGACACTCTAGTGACCAGTGACAGGACCTGAGGGAATGGCCTGATGATGTGTCAGGGGAGGGCTAGGCTGGATATCAGGAAAAGGTTCTTCCCCCAGAGGGTGGTTGGGCACTGAACTGATTTCCCAGGAAATGGTCACGGCCCAAGGCTGCCAGAGCTCCAGGAGGGTTTGGACAATGCTCTCAGGCACAGGGTGGGATTGTTGGGGTGTCCTGTGCAGGGCCAGGAGTTGGACTTTCATGATCCTTGTGGATCCCTTCCAACTCTGCGTATTCTGTGATTGTGATAACTAGGAGATACTTTAAAAAATATAGTTAAATTTTGTGTACTTTATTGGATGTTTGTTTTTCAGGCAACAGCAGAACAGATTCGCCTTGCTCAGATGATCTATGATAAGAATGATGCAGATTTTGAAGATAAAGTGAAACAAGTATGTTTCTTATGATACAGAGTTTTTATGCCCTGCAACAATGCTGACTTGTATTTTGGAGCTAGAGCATGTTTCTGATTTAGATGAAACCTTTTTCACAAGGATAGAAGTTTAACGAGAAAAAGGTGCTCTTATTGCCCTGTAAAGTCTGTTTTCAAGAAATTGTGTAGTAATATAGCTATGACTGTATGATTGCACTGGTGTATTTTCCTTTGGCCTTTAAGCCAAAACTCATCTGTGCTGATCTCTTCCAGACTATATCTCTTTAGTATGGTCCCAGATGAATAATTGTCAGAATAAAGAGTGCATTCAGGTTGTTTACGTGTACACACACATGGGAAAAATGTCACCTGTGTAAACTGAGTTTGCCAATATATTGGTTGTTTTTCAGGAAAAGTAAAAATAGAATCATAGCTTAAAGGTAAATTGAGGTATTATTTTAAAAAATAATTTGACCTCCCAGAGCTGTGTATGCAGCTTTATTGACTTTTCCTTTGTAAAACCTCCTCTGAAGAATTAAGTGCTTTTTGTTGTTATAAACTTGTTTTGGTGATGTGCCAGAAGTGAAGTTTTGTACTTCCTGAAGCCAAAGTACCCTCATCAATAATGCCTGTAGCTGTGCTGGTGGGAAGGATAAGAACTAAGTTCTGCATAGGAAATCTCCAAGCATAAAGTTAAAAGGGGAAAAAAAGTGAGAGATTGCTTTCTTGATTATCATTTAATTTGTGTTTACCTTTATTTAGGATTTTAGTTTGCTCTGACACAGTAGCTATGTGCTTTTTTTGAATCTGTGGTGGTACTAACTCTTATTTTCTTACAAAGATAATTTGAATATTTTAACATGTCTGACTCTAACTGCCAGCTTATGGAAGTGACGGGGAAAAACCAGGATGAGTGCATAGTGGCACTACATGATTGTAATGGGGACATGAACAGAGCAATTAACATATTGCTGGAAGGAAGTTCAGACACGGTAAGGTTTTACTTTCCTATTAAGCTGTTCTTTTTGTTTCCACTTCTTAGAAGTGATTGAGAAAGTCACATTTTGGAAGCTTTCAATTTCCATGCCTCCAAATTCTTTTGAAGGAAATGGAGACCAGGACAGCTTTTCTGCTGCATGCATACCTTAGACTAAGCTGAACCTTGAAAATGTTATGGGTGTTCAGCTGGTCTCTTGCAGAATCTTTTGGTTTTCATTTACATACAATAATTTTAACTGCAGCAGAAATCATTGCTCTGTCAGACACAGGCCGGTTTTTTGCTCCAATGTTTGTAGCACCTCCCAACCATGAGATCTAAGTGTTTGCCTCAAAGGATAATCTTTATAAACCTAAAGCACAGGTAGGTATCTTAAGTTGTGCAACTTATGTAGGTTTGCATTGCCAGTATTGAATTTGGAGGAGGTTTCCACATCTGAAAGTTGCATTGACAGCACTACTAATGGCAAAAGAGGATACAAGCATCCTTTCACTGTTGTTCATTTGCATAGCTTCATTGAAAACCAGAAAGAGGAGACTAAAAAATGTGTATATAACAACAAATAATGTTGCTTAGAATATTGCACAGAGCAACTTTCTATCCCAAGAGATACCAGGAAAATGTCTTGCTGCAGCTCAAGCTTTTGCTGAAGGGACTTCTTACAGTTTGTCCAAGACAGTAAGCTAGATTCCATCTCACCTAAATTGGGAAAGAAACCTGGACTTCCTTTCTTAATGCTGAACATTCAGTATTTCCTGTGATTTGTCAGGATGTGTGGTCTGTCTTATTGTTAATGAGGAAACCCACCCCCACACACCCTAAATCTAGAACATATACTGTTCTGACTGAGAGGACTTTCTTTTTTCATTTATCAGAGTTGAGGTAATCTAAAACACAGGAATATATAATACTGAACTAACTGTCAAGTTGGGAATAGAAGAGAGCATCTCATTATTAAATCTGTGTTGGTAATGTGTTGGTTTTGTGTTCTTTTGTACTTCTCATATTTGCCATTTTCTAGCTGAAAATAGTTTTCTGACTGATAGAGAATTTTAAATGCTTCCTTACTTTAGCAAATTTTTTATAAGTGATCATGGCATGGAAGAAACTTTCTGAACTCATTTATCAATTAGAAGCAGCATATCCATATATTGCTCTTTTGACAAGTTCCTCTGAACCCACTGCACTTTGTAGACAAAATGCAGCTCAAACAAATACAGACAACTTGAAGGACTCAAGAAGGAAGGAGTATTAATTAGAAGGGATTCTCATCAGAGTCTGAATAAACTTAATCTTTATGCAAATGTGTGGGCCTCCAACTTGAAGGTCATTATACTTCAGAACACTTTAACTGTGGATTTGATGTAAGGTTGGAAGTAGAGGTGGTACTAGTTCTGAATGCAGATTCCCAAATCTCTTTAGTTTCACTCTGCTTTGATGCACTGGAAGGGTTTTTTACCTCATTTGGAAGACGTGTCTATCCAAATTGAGGAATTAAAAGAAGAAGGAGCGATAGCTAGAATGTCTATTTATAATTTCTTTGGTACTCTGCCAGTTTTGTCTTTTTTTAAAATGCTGTAATATTTAAGGCTTTATGCTCTGTGACTGTTAGTCTTTATGAAAACTTCACGTGCAGCAGTTGTGTCAGTCTGTCTTTGGATAGACAGAGGCTTGTGGAAGAGAGTTGAGAAGTGCATGTTTCTTTGCCCAAGACTTCTATTCATTTAACTTCCTACAGGCATAACATTCATTTTATGTCTGACCATGTGTTACTTCCTAAACCTTTCAAGATAGAACAAAGGGGACCTTTCAGATTATTCTTCTTTCCATCTAAGACCAGGCCAACAAGGCAGCTTGTGTTACATATTTTTGAAGGTTAGGCCCACAGCTGTCATTTGGGTTGCCTCAGGCATCCTCAGCTGAAATTGTAAGGGAGCGAATTGATTGCAAAAAGAGACCGCTTCAATAGTCTGTGATGGATTCCCATGCCCAGAGATAGCATCATACTGTATCTGAAAGGACCTGCCCAACTTTTTGAGGCTTTCCTCAGAATTATACTGTGGGAAAGCATGGATCCAATGCTTTCATAGTCATCCTTTTACTGATCCTTCCTAAGTTATGTAAAACTTTACTAAGGAGAGGCTGCTTCCTCTTCAGCTTTGCAGACTCATCCAGTTTTGGGTATTTCTTCCAATGGTTCAAGATTTTTGGCACCATGCCCATCAGTAAAATAGTAGTGCATTCTGAAATTTATAGATTTGGTTCTTCAGTTGTCAGTGCAGGTTGGGTTTTTTTTCTCCTGTGAAATAACTAAAGTTTTAGGAGTATTTTAGTACATAATAGAGTTACGTAGGCTATGGCAGATGAAGCCATGTGATAGTTACTGGGGGAAACAGTTTTCTGCCTCACAAATAATGTGGTATTGCTCAAACACATAGTTTTGTACTTCTAATCTGTGCTGTCTGTGCTTCACCTAAGTTGGTTTATGGCAATATAGTCTTCTATACTG
>WEKY01032149.1:0-21038 GCA_013390045.1 Picathartes gymnocephalus
GATTTTTAGCCATACCCGGCCCCCTAGAGCGAACCCTGCTTGGCCCAGCTCTGCCTGGCCCCCATCAAAAGGGCTTGGCCAGCCTGGGGGACTGGCCTGGCCCCTCCAGCACAGCCGCTCTGGGGAGCGGGGGGCAGCTGGAATCTCAGCAGCCAAGCCCGGATTCTGTGGCAACATGTCGCGGGTGGGCAGCTTCCTCTCCCCCTGCACCATGGCTGAGGGCAAAACTCAGCAGACAGGAGCTGCAGCGGCGCTCCCAGAGAGAGGGAGGGGGGGCATGGTGGCCCAGATTTCAGTGACTGATAGTTTCTCCTCCCCCTGCCCGGCAGTTGCGGACGAAGCATAAACTCGGCCCCCACCACGGCAGAGCAGGGAGGGCCCGGCCCCTCAGGCAGAGCAGGGCCTGGCCAGGCAGAGTGGGCCAGGCCGGCCCAGGGCCCGGCTGGCTCAGGCGCACTGGCGGGGCTCCCCTGTTACCTGTTCAGAAGCCGGAAGCCAAGAGAGAGAAACTCGGGCTTCCCTCTCTTAACTTTGTGAATCACAAAGGCATATCCAATTTCTTTAAGTGGCTAAATAGAGTGTCTATCTTAAAAATAACCAGCTAATTGGCTCTCTACACTTGCAGGAAGCAGTTAAGTTCCTTATGGGTAAAAATCACTTCTTTAACCCATGACAAAGGGATTTTTTTAAATCACCACACTAGAAGCTGCTCAGACTTTAGTAAGCTAACCCCAGAATGGTTTGAGGTTTTTCCATTACATGCAGTTACAAATTCAGTCTCTTTCCTGGTATCTGTTGCTTTGCTTATCTCTGCCTCTGTCTGAAGGGTCTTTCCTGGTCTTTCCAGTTACTTCTCCATTTTTTTGGTTTTTTCTTTTTTTTCCTGGATATTTTTCCCAACTATCTAAAGAGAAAAGGGAAAAAAAAATTGGGATTATTTAGAAGAAGTAAGGTTTTATTCAGTTATCAATCCTTTTACCTCCTCATCTCCTTGTTACTTTTTCTTCTATCTCAATCTGCTCCTTTTCCAGTACTTTGTCTTCATATTTCTGTGCTTTACATCGTAGCCTTCATGATCTTTCTCTTACATGCTCTATATCTCTATGAATTATATCTCTATTTAGGGAACCCTTTAACTTCTGTTTCAGAAAGAATTCTAATTGTAAAATGTATTTATGATCTATGTCTGAATGTGTCAGTGGTGAACTGAAACTGTGTTGTGATGAACTTAGAAAAGGTATCCTAGGAAGGGAAGGTTCTGCATTGGCTGATATTTCATAACAGTTGTAAAGCAATAAGTGTTTTTCAAATATCCAATCTGTGAGTTTGTATGTTAAGACAAAATGCACATAGAGTTTAGTAAGAGCTCCAGAGAAGTCTGAGTTGGATGGTATGGAGTAATGATATTAATAGCAATACTTACCAGAGTACAAGGAAATTCTGCATATTTTCTCTCTGGTACTTATAAGGATAGAGGTTTAGAAAAATATGAGACTATTCATAGTCAATAAAATTTATCAACACATGCCAAATCTTTCTTAAAAGACTTATTTAAAGCTTTTAATGGCTCAGAATCATGCTTTCTTTCCAGTAAAAGAAAAATGTAGCAGTCACTTCTAAGCATTTTTTGGGGGAAAATTGCCTTATATTCCAAAGGGATTTTTGGGCTGTGTAATAATGCATGTATGTGGAGGGGGTGGCATACTTTCTCTTCTATTTGAGCAAGGAAAGAGAGGTAAAGGTTAAAGCAACAAATGTGTATTCCCCCAGTCAATAACACTTTCTTGACTTTAAGACCACTGTGTGTACAATGCAGCCACCTGACAGAGCCAGAAGAGTGTGCCAATACCTTATCTCTCTGCTGAGCTCATCCAGAGTGTTTGATGAAGTGCAGTCAACAAGAAAGATAACTATGAAGTGCTTCCACCCTTTCATTTCTGCAAATCTCTTGCCATGGGACTGTGTCAATCTGCAAAGAGAAATCCCCTCTCTCCCCTGCATTTTTTTTTTCTTTTTGTTTGCTTTATTTGGGTTTTGTTTTGGTTGGTTGGTTGGTTTTTTGTGTGTTTTTGTGTGTTTTTGTTTGTTTGTTAGTTTTTGTTTGTTTGTTTTAGTGCAAGACATTTTAATTTCCCTGTGGAAAAAGAAGGGTTGTTTTGTATCTGGACCCAGTGTGAAATACTTTACTGATTTTAAAATTTAAGGTTTCTGTGTTGGCTAGTCCAGAAAATGATACATCTGTACTCCATTAAAATGTAATGTGAACACAATTAATTAAAGATGCTGACTGTTTCTAAAACGCCCTGCAAATATTTCTTTGCAAATACATAAAACAGTGCCAGGTGCAGGATGAAAGGCAACATTGCTGCTTGATCTTGGCAGAGAACAGTAGGATAATGTACAGCTCAATACCACATTAACATTTTCAAAGACTATCATTTCCATTTTTTATCATACAAAAAAGAAACCCAAAAACCTGAAAAAGTAAAGCAAAGGAAGAGAAAGTGTAGAAAGAGTGTTAGTTAATTTATGAACTACCTGAAATGCTAAGTGGAGCCAAGTTAAACTTTGAGAAACATAAATCATGTTTGTCATAGTTGAGTAAATCTTTGCAAACATTTGCCTTCCTTTACGCTTCAATTTTAAATTTAAAAAATGTATCAAATGGTAATTATCTTTTGATAAATTATGCAGGGCATCACTTATAAGTAGATTTTGCAGTGGTCTGAATATTTGTACATGAGATATTGCAGAACAGGTGATAGAAAACTGAGTTAGAGCAGTAAGCAACAGTATTACCCATATTCTCTGTCAAAACTGTCATCATTTGGCACTGGTGCTTGTACTGCACTTTTATGGTGGACCTTTGGCAGCTGCTGTTCATAACATGACTCCAGCTAAAAAGACTGATACCAGCCTTCATTTAAATGAAATAACTTTCTTCCTGAAAAATGGTTGGAACATATTTAGTCATGAAGGGGGAAAATTCTACACTCTGTTTCCTGCTCACAATATTGAAAAATGGACCATGTTGTGTGAAAACTATATGAATGATCTTCATGTTGTTTATTTTTTCCATCTGGATCAGATATAGAAGTCAGGGTTGTGTATTAAGACTTGAAAATACACATTTAAGCCTTAATTTACTCTGTGTTCTAAAAAACTTTCAGGACTTTGTTAAATTGTTTGTGTGAAATAAAGTTGTCTGGAAATTAAATTCAAGTGGAAAATAAAGTAAGTGAGTAATTCAGATGCTCCACACAATTTTTTTTTTCTGTTGGGTAAATAATATTATTGGCATATTATTTACTTTTAATAATGTAAAATAAATAGATTTGTATTAGAGGGAGAGCATTAAGATGGAAGTAATATGATTATAAAAAAAAAAGGAAAAGTTAGAATATACATCTGAATATCCAGTAGATGGAGCTTCTTACCTCTAAAATGTTTTGTTTTATGAGAGTAAATCTGACTCTAAGACGGTTGTTGAGATGCAGTCCAAAACTAAATACAAAAATTACAACAAAGATTGTATCAAAGACAGATAAGACTGTGACATGATCAAAAATTTTAAGCTGCTTTTAGAAGCACATTTTACCTGCTGTCTGTCCCTCAGTGGTACATTTACTGATGCAAAAATAAGAGTATTTGGTTAGGAAATACTGGACAAATAGATATTAGAATAGTTTCCTGTCCATTTTTTTTTTCTTTTTTTGGTTGGGAAGTTTTTTGGTTTTTGTACTTATTCATGTGTAATGCCTACATTTGTGCATTCAAGGGTTAAGCAGCAATTCTTATTAATTTCTGCAGATTTTAGTACCAGAGAGCACCAAATATTATTTTTGAGATTTCTGAAAGACAATGAATTCTGAGTTGAATATAAGTCACAGAAATATTTTCAGATACTCTGCATGGAATTAATTAGTCTTAATTTCTGGTGAGGAGATATTAGAGATTAATATAATTAGACAATTATTTTTTAATGAAATATTATTATAAATTGAAGTTAACATTTTTGAGGAAAACTTGAGATAACTTAAGGATAGACTAATATGTTCATATTTTTACTGTAGAATGATATTTGAACTAGGCTTTAGTTTTGATGAAGGATAACATTTACCCTGTTATATATATAGCATGTTTATCCAGAAAGCTTGAACAGTGGCAGAAAGATGACTTTAAAGATAAATAAATGTTTCAGGAAGGATGGACTTTGCAAACCGAGGGAAGGCAGTTGCTGCACCTTCATATTTATATTCTGGGGGCATATTCAATCATTTCCTCTGCAGCAGTTTGGATTCAGCTTCTGATGTTTGAAAAGATACCTAAAGCTCAGCCTGTGTTAACAGAATTCCACCTGAGGTAGACAAAAGGCTGAAGACCTTAGTGTCAAGTGCCTATGGCAGTGAGACCTAGATACTGGTAGGTATTTGAATTTGGTGGTGGTTGATAGAAAAAGCAGTAAAACTTATTAGGGCTTATGTTGCTGCTGTGAGTGATGTTGCATTAATATTGCACAAATAGCTGTGAAATCTGGTGCTTTTGGAATAGCATGATATATAATTCAAGGTCTAATTGAAATAAATCTTGAGTACCTTAGGATTTCTGCATATATCAGCCAAGGTTTCATTCTGTTTTACTCAGAAAGATAGAAGTAACAGGACAGAACATGAGACCGTTATTAACAAAACAGATTTGTACTGGAGAACTGGAGAGAGGCAGTGTCTATTAGGTTGGATGAAGTGTGTCTTCTAATCTTGTGAAAGAATGCAATTCAGATTAGGAAAATGACTTTCAGATTGTTTGTGCCTATCAGCCTAGATGTGTCCTAATCTCTTTCTGGATTTTAAACCAGATGATTTCAGTAAATAATAACAAATTATCTCTGACTTTGTCTCCCTCCCCCGAGTTTCTTGTGAACATGTTCATACCTTTGCAAACTGTGTTTTCACACAGGAGAACAAAACAGGTTAAGATTTAAAAATGCATTAAAAATTCAGATTTTCTTTAGGACTCCATTTCATAAACATGCTTCTCTTTGCATTAATTCACTTCTGATTCTTACTGCCTTTAATGTTTGGTTTTTGAACTTTTAAATCCCACCACAAGATATAGGAATTCCTCCTGTTCCTTCCCAAAAAGCTATTTTCCTTTTCTCTTGAGAAAATTGTAACTCTTCTCTCTGTATTTTCTTTTCTTATTTTCTTCTTTTTATTCTTTGCTTTCTCCATAGAAAAACTGTTTCTGCAATGGTGGAAAATCTGTTTCAGTAGATTCCCATGGGGCAGACTGGCACCTTGATAAAAACCCCTGTGGGTTTCTATTCTTTGTGCAAGGCCAGGCAAACGCAGAGGGAGGCAGTACTTGCTGAGCTCCCTGCCAGCAGAAGCCAGGGAAAGGTGCTGCGAGGAGTTTCCCTTGTTCTGGTGCTGTTGGATGCATGGGTAGTAGGACACAGTGGACAGTGCAGGGATTAGGTTCAGCAAAGAGAGTCAGGGAGGCTGAGGGGAAGACATTTTTTGAGTCTCTTGAGGCCAGCAACAGGGGTATAGATGTTCATGCCAAGTAGACGAGACCTCTCATCTCTAATTCCTGTTCCTTTGTGGCCCTTTATAACAGTGTTGGCAGAAATCGACAGACTACCTTTGAAGTCTGTAAAGAAAGATGCAAGCTAGAAAGAAAAGAGAGCGGGATTTGTCAGTAGGAACTGGAAACATGGTACAGGCTTTCAGGGGTCCCTGAGGCCTCTACTTTCAAATCACTGAAAGAACAGATCTACGTGGAAGAATAGGGGCTCGTTGTACTCCAGAGTGGGAGAATGAGCTCCTGGGGTTCTGCTGAATGAAAGGGAAAATGAAAAGGAGGGAATGCTGCTCAGAAACACTATTTTGTGTGGCATGGAGTTCAGCTGTCTCCTACCAGTTCAGAGTAGGGGACTGTAGCATGACATGATGAGGGTTAAGGTGAGACCAGAGGGCAAACTGTATAGCCATAGGCATAAAAGGGTCTGTGAAAATGCTTTGCTCGGGGCCCTCCAACACTACATTCTCAGTGGTGGTAATGGCAGGAGAGTGGCTCTTTGTGCTGTGCTGCTGAATGGGGTAGGATTCTTTCAACAATTTTTCTTAATAAACATTGACAGAACGAGAAAAGATGATGTTAATAAATGTCCTGTTGGCAAAAGTCACTGCAAAATGCAATGGATTGATAGGGAGGAAAGTCTGGACTTTAAAGGAACTGTTTATTCACAATATGCATTCATAAAAGAGCAGAAACATAATTGCTTAGAAAGCATATTAGATTTATTGTTCACACTCTCATTTTTCATAAGTCTTCTTTTTTACTTGGTTCAATATAGAATACATAAAATGTCCTAGATACTTTGAAAACAATATTGCAAAGCATAAAGCAACAAAAAAATCCCACCCCTATGGTGCATGTTCTTCAGACAATATCATTTTATTACCATCTAAAAAAAACATGCAGAAATGGGTCAGCAACCCATTTGAATGACTTTACAGTATATTCATTGGTGTACTTAGACAGAAGAAATTCAGCTCACCTGACTGCTAAAGTTAACTGAACAAGACTATTTCTTACATGACAAGGATCTGCACGCTATAGCTAGTTGTATTCTACTGATGTAGTAATATTGTAAAACTTTCATTTTATGGAGTAGATCTACATTTTATTTGGTTTGGGTTGGTTTGGCTTTTGGAAAGCTGCAATTAAAAAGACGCAATTATTTCTCAGTATGGCTGAGGGTGATGTTTAACTGAAAACAGCCCAGAGGAAAACAAGCTTGTGAATCTATAAAGGGATCAGAATAATGCAGTTATGGTAGTTAAGGTTTAGTGCAAAAACAGTTCAAAGAAAGTAGGATTGTAATTAAAATAACATCTCATTAGTTGGTTTAATTACTCACTGTCAATTCTAATTGGTTTTTAAGGCTGGACAAAAAAAAACCAAAACCAAAAACAAAAACACAAAAAACATGGCAGTTAAGAAAAATAAAGGATTTTTACCCCCGTTAAGTTGGACACAAGATGCTTTGCTTTGGCAAAGCGTAGGGTTCTGACTAGATTTCCTAGCTACTTTGAATTATACTGATTATTCTGTATTTGGAAATTAAGTCAAACAGCTGCAATATTGATTGCATCTTTGACTAGCATTTTCTTAACCTTTCCTTATCAGTAACAAGTCTTTTAAAACTATTCTTAAGACCTCTATGTAGATAAGCAATTTACTAGGTGATAATTTAATGTGAAATATGTTTCTTTATGTCCTCACGTGCCTTCTAATAGAGGGTTTTCTTCAACCCTCTGTTCGTTTGCTAGCTTGTATAAGTAGCGGTCAGAGACCATGGCACACAGAGTTTGCTACTTAGAACAGAAAGACCGTCCCAAAATAAGATGAGCAATCCACCTAGAAAATGAGTAATAATGAGGAAACTACTTACTTTTGATGTTTATTAGCACAGCATGAAATCTATGTTAAGTCTTGAGTCAGGGTTAGGGACTACAAGTTCCTGTCCATCAGAGTAGGGAATTGTGTGCTGTTTCTGATTAGACTTCACTAAGTAATTTCTTTCCCCTTGGCCAAGAAATCCAGAACACCTTGAAACACTAGTTCTTCTTTAAAATTAAATCTTCCACATTCCTTTAATTTCAGGTGCTTCAGATTTCATAAGAATGAATATTCTAAGACAGCATGTAAATCCAGGAGAATTTACATGACTCTATTATCCTCTCATAAGAAAATCTCTCAGGTTGAGTCTAACTATGAAACTGTGCCTTACCAGCTCCAGTTTGATTAAATATCTTAGAGAGAACTAGAAAATCAATCTTTCAATTGGCTTCTTGGAAAATCAAGGATAAACTTTGTAATCACTGCTTGCCTAGTCCTAAAGTGGTAGGTACTTTTCTCCCCAGCTATCTCAGGTACAGCAACAGTCTCTCGCTTTTGACATTGACCTTGTCAACATTCTTACACTTCCCTTGAATCAGATCACTTTTGAAGGCTTTCTTCATAAATTCTCCAAGTAAGATGAAATGTTTTTGTATTTTACAGTGCTTCCTTGGTCTTTCCTTCCTTGGAATGAGTACGTGAGGCTGGTGGGAATCTGGGAGTCTGACTATGCGGATGACCTTTAATTCTGTGGCTCGCTCCTGTGTTAGGCATTGATACCCTTAACTGGAGGCTGGAGGAGAGTAAGGCATTCATATTGTCTAGATGACTGAGATAACCAAGGATTCCTGAGCACATTTTATTACTTGGGTTTTCAATGTAGGGTTTTGTTTAATATGTAAAATATTGTAAAGAGTAGTCAAAATTTTCTGGTCAAATATTTTCAAGTCGAACCAGCTTTAAAAAATTATTATGAAGTAGATGTATTTCACTTGGGTCAACATTTTACCATGCACATTGTAAAACAAAATCAAAATCATGATCCTGTCCAAAGTTTAATTTTTCACACATTTTTCAAAATCAAAAATAACAGGATTCAAGATTTTAGAGTCTACATTTTCTAAAATTTATAAGTGTTCATAATCTTTAAATCTCTAGCTGCTTTGGAACTATTCCTTTCAAGAATCTACTTTTTATTGCACATTCTATGTCATTGTAACTACAACAACAGTTAGTGAAAATGTTAAGTCTGGAATCCTCAATTTTAATGGATGAAATACTTTTCAGGAGTAACCTTGATCATGAAATTAGTTCTTCCCAGGCCTTCCAATCCTTTTAAAATTTCAAGGCCAGGGTATATTTTTATCTCTGTGTTGTGAAGACAGGATTGTTATCTATTTTGAATAACTCTTTTTTGAGTCAGTCTTGACTGGTAACTGTAGTGATGCTGCCAGTTAAATATTGATTATTTATATAATTATCAGACCTGCCTAAATGTCATAGTAGGTGCTTTAAAACATAGTGTATATGTTGAAGGCAATAGAATAGTAGAGCATATCATTAAAATTACATCTATGTTTGAAATAATTGAAGGAAATTACAAATATTTTAAGATGTACTTGTAATTTAGATGCCTTTACAGTTTTGAATATCTTTCCTAGCACATTTCCCTGAAGCAAAAAAGAAACTAAAAGAAAGAAACAAAAAGGAAACTAATTATAGTTGCTTCCTTGCAGTTTTTCGATTCTCTGAGGCACCTTTATGACCAATCATGATACCTCCTCATTTCAGAGTTAATGAGCCAAAAAGATGAAAGTTGTTTCAATTCCTGCTCTTCTGTTTCTACTGTTGCAATTGTTCCTGTTCTTCAAGTCTTCTAAAGGGCTGAACTGAAAAAATCAATGTTTCAGTACTGCATTTTCAAAGCAATGATCATAATATAACTGATTGCATTCTTAGGAATGACAGCCCTTTATGTAATTGTTTATATTTGTGAGTTATGTGGAAAAGAAAAGCAAAACAAAAAATGGGTTACAGACTCAAATACCCCAAATATTCAGTTTTAGCTCCCATAGAACACACAGTTACATACATAATGTTTTAAAAGAAGATATAAAGACAGATCTGAACGCTTTAATTAGACAGTTATTAGGTGACCTTCTTGCTTCAAGAAAATGTTATAAATTGAGATGCTTAAACGCTACATTATTCCTTTAATCTCAGCTAGTAGATAGTGCCACAATAGATAATAAACAAAATACATACCAGGGTATTAGTTGAGCATTAGATGTTTACGAAAGGTGCACTATATTATTTTGTTAACAGTTTAAGTCACCCCACAGATACCGTCTTAGGAATATTAGAAGTTAGGAATGGGAAAAATAAAATACAAAAAAAAACCCAACCGAAAAACCACCCACCACATTTGAAGTCCCCGAGAGAAATAAAGTCAGGTGAAGCGGGAAGAGATGATTTCTTACTTATCCATTTGTCGTGGGTTGAGAACAGATGATTGGGCATACAAGCATCATAAAGTCACCCTAGGACACCATTATTATTCATTTCTGTTAAAGACATCATATTGTGATCTATATCTGCCTTGAATGTCTTTGTCTTTCTACCTGAAAAAACTTTTTTACACTCTGCCAGTCCAAATGGCACATTTATGAAGGACCAAAGGACTGAAAGTAGCAGCATTTAGCCAGAAAATTGGCTGTAACCTCAAAAATTCTTTTAGGGTTGTGCTAGAAGAAGAAGTAGGGATGTTTGGCATTTGCACAATAATTTATTTTTATACAAACTCTTCTACTTTGTCAGCCAAGGCACATGACTGTTCTGCTGGATATGCAAAATCTTTTAAGCATAGGATTTAATTTGGGACCTCACTCACATCTAAAATTAAGCAATATTTAGAGATTTAAGCAAAGATCAGCAGAAAACATGATTGAGAATGGTATTTTTTAAAGAGTCACAAAAATTTTTTATGAAGGACTTTTAGAGCATGGCCTAAGTGTGAACACAGACCAAATGAAGCCCCAATACTGATTTGTTCAAATCACTTTTTACCTTCCAGCTTCACATTCCTGTCTTTCCTTCTATGTCATAATCAGCAATGACCCAAAATAAGTGATAACAGGATAAAGAATTCCAAGCTGCATCCTACAGAAGAATTTTAGGCAAGCAATTGATCATACTTCACTATAAAACCAGAATAATCAGAAATAAAAAAGATTAAATATCAATGAGAAATAAAAAGACCTGACAGAGGTTTCAGTACATTTTGGACTATCCATTTAAGTTATTGGTTTTCTCCTCCTATTAAATAACAATTTGACCAGTTCTTCAGGATATCAACTCTGATCTTTTTGTTTTCCACAGAAAACACTTACTGTATCACTGTTTTTTAAGTGATCTGGACAGCTTTCTTGGCAGAAATATCCTGTGACTTAAATGGAACTTTTGGTTTGGGGTTAAAAATGAAAGGTAAATCCCTGTAAACCACTTATGTCCCATATATTGGCCACAGAAAAACAATTCTACAGTTTTTCTGGAGTAAATTTATCCTGATGGGGTAGCCAAACATTTATTTTCTACCTTTCATTACTTTTTTCTTGAAATATTCTTTGTCTTTTTGTAAATTTCAAGATGATAGTAGAATAAGAATTATGAAGCATAATGCATAAAGATGTTATGTCTTTTGTAGGATTAAGAGGTGTTTGCTTGTATGAATGACTGTGCGCTTTGCCCCCAGTTGAATATAAAAATAAGCATCTCATGAGACAGCAATCACATTGTGATTTTTTTTTTCTGGCTGCCTTAAAAGAAACATAATAAGTCTATTTGCATTTTGAAATGTACTGAGAGCAACAACGGATCATTAAGTTCTTCCAATTCCACCTGATGGAGCGTGTAGAAGAGTCTCCTGCAATATTGCATTAGTGACACTTTCATTATCTAAAACTATTTCTGTACACAGGCAAAACCATTCCTGCAATATTCTTGTCTCACTGTGTTTTGTATACATGTAAGACTGATTTGTATTGTCATTCTTGGGCCTTTATGGTTCACTAAGGGTTGATGAAGTTGTGTGTGTGAGCTGTGGACCTTATTGAGCTATATTATTGCTTTGGTACTATTTAGTGTGTGAACAGGCAAGGATTATAGGAGAGCAGTTTCTCTATTCCATAAATTTCTGTATATTTATGAGAGAATTGTAGTACCGTACAGCAGGTAAAAGAACTTTTATGCTCATATTTTGAAATAAGTGACTGAGATAAAAATTTAAATTAACTCAAATAGTCAATGTATGCCAACTACCAGTAAAGTGTACAGGTAGCAGGACAATATAACATGCCTTTCAGTGTAGTTTTATATGCAAAATTCTATTTTCAGGTTATATTTTCAATATCTAATTTAAAACTGATTGAATATATTAAAAACTATCTATTCCTATTTGGTGTTGATATTACTAACAAAACAAACAAACAACCTTCACCTATATTGCACGTTTTCACTATCTTTTTATTGTAGATTAAGAATTACTTTTCTATTAATAAGCTGTTCATATTAGTGCTGTCTGTGATGCAGGACTTTAAATCATACCTAGCAGGTATCAGGATGGGAATTTAACAAAGAAAATCTAGAAAATCTGTCTTCCTGGTAAAATGAGAAAGCCTTGACCCAGAGGGATGGTTAAATTGAAAACCATCATATATTTTATCTTTTATTTTTTTTCCTCTTTCCCAAAAAGAAACATGATCACCAATATACCTTGCAAATATAATTCAACCTCTTTTTTTTCCCTGAAAGTTCATTTTCAAAGGGTAATTGCATATGTAAAAATCTTTGTTTACTTTTTTTGTAGTTCTTATTTATGGTTGTGACTGTAGCTGTGCATTGAAACTTTGTACTTGGGTAGATTTTGCTGTTGCCTTCAATGGGACCAATTCCATAAGTAAAGCTGTTCAGACATTTTTATGAGGTTCACTCTTTTCTTCATGGAAAGTTTCAAAATGTAGCAATATTCAAAATAACAAAAATATTTGCTTCTAAAAAAAAAAAAAAGGCAAAACAGGAGAGATAAAATCAAAGCCTCAGAACTAAGCCTCAAGCATGAGTGGCAAAATCAAGGAACAATAACTGATGGGGTTTTTTTTTCTGAGGCCATTTCTCTATGATTCAGCACTAATTCACAAATTGATGCCAAAAGCAATATTAAAATTTTAAATGGATAACTTGGGGTGCCTTGTAAAATTAGTATGCATTTTGTTGCAAAATTATGCCAATTCCTAAAGATCAATAACTAGAAAGAACTATACTTTTTTCTTATTTCCTTCCTGAATGTTATAGAGAATTTGTTTCTTTTTAGTGGACTTCTTCCAAAAACTTCAGTCTATCTTGCATTCTGTCTTTTTTTGATCTTTCAAGTCTTTGTCTAGCTTTTATTTTAACATACTGATGACCGAGTTAATGACTTTATTTCTTTTTTGTCAAATGTACTTGAGTTTTGCATTTGTTGCTAATTAGAAATCAAATGAATCTCATTAAAGGAGTCTTGTAACCTTTTTCTACAATGAGAAAGGGCCAGGATTTCTCATCTGAAAAACTGTAGAACTGTCAGCACCTAATGGGTTTGTCAATACTATTAGAAGTAAATAATAAACATAGAAAATGACTTGACACGAACTATTGCAAAAGATCTACAATGAGCTTTACAACACAAATCAATATTTTTCCAAGAGAGTGACTATTTATTGAAGGCAATAAAAGCTCTGGTGAGGGAACAGGAACATTTTCCTGTTCAATTAGCCTAGATCCCTTTTGAAAATGTGAAATGGAAAAATGATGCCATATCAGCACGAAACAACTGTGATGTATTTTGCTGTTGTGTGTTTTTATATACATTTCCATAGACAGTAAAGACTATATACTTGGATTAGGTTTGTGTGGCAAGGTTTTGGTAGTGGAGGAGGCAGGTACAGGGGCGACTTCTGTGAGAAGTCCCCTTCTGACAACTTCCCCTGTACCTGACAGAGAAAATGCCAGATGGATCTGAGACATCCAGCATAGACCAAGGCTGAGCCGATCAGTGACAGTGGTAACACCTCTGGGATTAAATATTTAAGAAGTGGGAAGAAGACCTATACAACAGCAACTGGGAGAGAGGAGTTAGAATATGTGAGATGAACAACTCTGCAGACACCCAGGTCAGTGCAGAAGGAGCAGGTGCTCCAGGAGCAGGATCTGAGATTCCCCTGGTGAAGGCAATGGTGAGGCAGGCTGTCTGACTGTAGTCCATGGAGGATCCCACACTGGAGCATGTGGATTTGCCTGAATGAGGCTTTGTCATGATGAGAAGCCTGTTCTGGAGCCAGCTCCTGGCAAGACATCCACAGAGAAGGAACCCCACGCTGGAGCAGATTTTCTGGCAGCACCTGTAACCTCATGGGGCTCCCACACTGGAGCAGTCCGTTCCTGAAGGACTGCAACTTGTGGAAGGGACCCAAATTAAGCAGTTCATGAAGAACCCCATGGGAAGGACTCCATTGGAGAAGTTCATGGAGCAATGTCTCAATCTGAAGGGACTCCATGCTGGAGCAGGGGAGGAATGTGAGAAGTCCTCCCCATGAGAAGGAAGGCGCAGTAGAGACGTGTGATGAACTGATCAAAACTCCCATTTCTCATCCCAATGCATCACTGCCACAGAGAAAATAAAGACTTTAGGAATAAAGTTGTTTCAGGGAAGAAGAGAGGGATGGAGGAAGATTTTTAAGGATTTGACTTTATTTCCCATTACCCTACTCTGCTTTGCTTGGTAATAAATTAACCTAATTTCCTCAAGATGAGTCAATTTTCTCTGTGAAGGTAAATGGTAAGTGATATCCCCTGTCCTTATTTCAATCCAGAAGCCTGCTCTTTTATTTTCCCTTCCCCAACCCATTGAGGAAGTGAGTGATGGAGCAGATTTACTGGGCACTTGGCCTCTAGCCAGGGTCAACACACCACGAGTGTAAATCTCTTATATTATAAAAAGCATAATTTTTGCCTGTGTCATTTTAGTGTGTGGTCTTTGCATTTAAACTTGCATTTCTAATTTCTCAAGAAATTGCCTTTTCTTTGATATAGTGATATAATCTTTATTTTACCCAGATATTTTCACACATTAGAATATAGTAAAGAGCATTAATGCACATTGATTCATATAGCAATAGGATTTGCAAATAGTAAAATAGTGGAAGTTTCTTCCCCCACCCCTTACCCCAATAACATATACCTTGATATTTTCAAGCAGTGTATCCTTCTAAAGGACCTAGAAACCTAGAAAAAGCTGTTTTGTTTTCACAGCTGGTTAACATACCCAGAATCTTTGTAAAATCTGCTTCGCAGCTTCAGTGGTTATACTACAGGTAACTTTGTACATTCTTTTCTTCCTAATGTCTGTATCAAAGAATAGATGACTGCAGACTTAGCTCTTACTATGTATTTTAAAGAAAAGCACCAATTTTCTGTATGTTGTTTTGAATATTTAAAGCATACTATAAATGGTAAGACTAAAATTATTAAGATGATACAGTATTTGAAGGAAATAAACTACAAAGAAAGATAAAAGAAAAGTACTGGTGTTCTTTATATATTAGAGGATCACTTAGTTGGGTTTTAAAAACACACACATACAGCAGATACGATATATAAATCATACATATATCTAATTAAAATTGTAATGATGGCCTATAACCAAGACAAACCAAGGCTGATTTATTAGAAAAGCATTTCAGTTGTTTATAAGCTTTTTACAGGGCTGCCAAAATTTAATTGTTTGGGTGGAATTTGAAGGCTAATTTTCTTCCTCAGGCTTGCTTTTCGCAAAGTTTTAACAAAATGATCAAAAGGTTTCTTCTAATTAGTTTAAGGAAGTAACATTGTTTTTCATCTGAAAGAAGATCAAGAATGTTCTGTTTGGTTTTAAAGAAATGCATAAAACTTTGTGGCACGGACATGAAAATCAGAAAACTGTCTTATTTGGGTGTGAGGGGTGAATTCTGCTATTCTACAAAACTTGTACTAAAGCTGCTACATCTGAAAACTTCACTTTGTATATGCACAGTCATGGCTTGTGTACTCTGTTTAGGTCCTATATATACTCTGTACAGAAATAAGCCTGAGTATGACCTGTCCCTAACAATTGGCATAGCAGATGCTTGCCTCAATAAATTATTCCAGTGGAATGGGAAGAGGCCACAATGGTGCTGAAGTCAGAAACAGGAGGATTTTCATTTTTCTTGGTTTTTCCTTCAGTCATATTTGACTAAGAGACCAGGGGATCTTAAATGTGATTGATGAAGTGACTGAAGAGGAGCTATCTCAGATTGGTAGAGATAAGGAGGTACACAGGCACTCTGTGATGGCTGGACACAGGTGATAAAGGATGATAAATCTTGTGTGGATGAGCCAAATCTGGATTTATTATAAAGACAAATGCTTCATAGATGATGCTGAACTGAGACTAAGAAAAAAGGATGGACAAAGTTGCACAAATAATGATGAAAATATTAATTTTGACGTTGTCAAACAATTCCATGCCTCATTTTTAACCTTGCTGAATTTCTTTTCCATGTTTGTTTACTATAGTGTACCCTTTTGAATTTAGTGGATGAAAAAATACAAGTTCAGAGAAAGATTTCTAGCTACATTTAAATTTGTACTTTAGTGTGTATGAGTAGGCTTTGGCTCAGAAATGTTTTCACTAGAAGCAAAAGAGTACAACAAAAATTTGCTCAATATCCTCCTTAAGGACAACTTGTTTCATAGCATTTGTGGTTAAACCTTGAACAATGAGGAAAATTAGTCATATTGGCCTTCATCTCTTCAGAATGTAGCTATGCACAATCAACTCCATGCACAGGAAACTGTGAATGTGGGAACAATAGTACACATTAAGATAATCCTGTGTGTAGGACAATGTCATCCTGCCATAGTGAGGAAACAGCAGAATGGATACACCTCAATGAACTCTTAATAAAGAAATAAATAACAGAACCACAGAATCATTTAATTTGGAGTTCATTGAGCTCAGCCTTTTACTGATCAACACCTTGCCAACTAGACCATTGCACTAATTGCTGTGTCCAGTTGTTTCTTGAAGACTTCCAAGAATGGGACTCCAATACTTCCCTGGGCAGTGAATAACTCTTTCCACGAAAAAACTCCCACTGATGTGAAACCATTTCCTCTTTTTGTGTCTACAGAGCCTGTGAGAAAAGGCCAAACCTCTCCTTGCTACAATCTCCTTTCAGGTGGTTGTAGAAAGCTATAAGGTCACCTCTGATCTTCTTTTTCTCTAGGTAAAACAACCCAGCTCCCTCCTCCACTCCTCATAGGACCTACTCTCTAAACCCTTTACCAGCTCTATTGCCCTTGTCTGGACATGCTCCAGTAATTTAATGTCTTTCTGGGAGTGCGGGATCAAAAACTGGACACAGGTGTGGTCTCACCGGTGCCGAGTACAGAGGGACAGTCACTGCTCTGGTCCTGCTGGCCACACGATTGCTTTCACAGGCCAGGATGCCATTGGCCTTCACCTGGGCACAGCTGGCTCATCTCCAGCCAACGGTTGACCAGCACCCCCAGGTCCTCTGCTGCTGGGCAGCTTCCCAGCCACTCTGTCTCCAGCCTGTAGCACCTCATGGTGTTGTTTTGACCCAAGTGCAGGACCCAGCACTTGGCCTTGTTGAACCTTATACCACTGGTCTCAGCCTCTCCAGATCCCGCTGTAGAGCCTTTCCACCCTCCAGCAGTTCAACGCCCTCACCCAGCTTTGTGTTGTCCATGAATTTAGTGGTGGTGCACCGAATCCCTTCATCCAAATTGTTGATAAAGACATCAAACTGGCCTGGACTCAAAACTGAGACCTAGAGAATACCATTTGTGACCAACGACCAACTGGAGCAATAATACTAGTAATGTTATACAAAACATGAAACCATTTTGTTTTCATTAAAAGACAACTAAATTACTCAGTTATAAAATCTAGTGCATCCTTGTTTTCTTTATAATACTGCGTGGAAAAAGACAAGAGGCAGAAAATTCCCAACTGAATCTTTTGAAAGATAAAACAATTTTCCATTATACATAATCTTTCTGATTTCACATTCTTCTGCCACATTACCCTGATTAGGGGAATGTTTTACTTCCTCATGATTGACTCAATGAGAGTTAAAAGTAATTATATGCTAATATTGAAAAAAAAAAAAAAACAAGGAAAAATTTCTGTCTCTATCTTTTACAATTTTTTTTTTAATTACTAATCATTTATAGAATGTGAGCTTTTGGGGGTTTCAATTATTGTTTGAGGTATAAATGATATCATGTGACTTTAAAGCAGTGTCTTTATTAAATATGAGGAGTCTAGATTTTCTTAAAACATATATAGTGATAGTTGTGAATGTCATAGTTCATTCAGTATTGTTTCTTCCATGTATTTTCAAACAGCAAAGGTTTCTTCATGCCTTATTCTGAATGAAAGAGGAGCAATAACACAGGACAAATAATACCTAGTGTGTATTGCCACAACTGACCAGAAACTTCAACTTTTGAGAATCTAACAATTTTTGTGAACTCCAAATTCAATTAAAAACAAACAAACAATAAAATTAATAAAAAACACTGAAAAATACAAGACCCCAGTCCTTAAAACCAAGACATTACCAAAAAGAAAAAAAAAAAGCTGGTGTGATGGAGAGGAAAAAGGATTGGTTTAGAAATGGGAGAATCCTTTGAATTGAATTTAAGAGAATTATCTTTTAAATATTTATGTTCAGGAATTATGATGCTAGACTTTATTAAGCTGTGTTTATTATTTAAATGTGGGCAAGTTTCCCAGGATTAAGAGGTTTACTGGCATTGTTTAGTGCAAGCTTAACTGATGGTTTACAAGGGGATTAATGAAATTAAGAAGGGTTTTATGAAGGCATTTCCCTACCTATACTCATAAGGCTATGAATGCTTTAATTTATAGTGTTCCAGTTAATATTTGTACAGTAGGAAATTAATTTATGTTAAAATGTCACAGTTAACTGTGATCTTCTGCAGCTACTGAATCTCTAGGAAGAGGGGAACATCTCTGTTTTCTAAGGATGCAAAAATATTAATCTTTTGTAAAGTGATATGGTGCTATAGATACTATAGGTTTTGTCTCTTATATCATGGCTTTTTTGTAGATTGTTTCTTGAGAAGAGAGCAATAAAACCCTCATGTCTTCAGTAAAATATTACAACTTTGACAACAACTTAGCTAAGCAAGCCATCACCTTTATAACGAAACCTTTACCTTTGCTTATCTGGTTTAGGTTATCCAGTGACAGACTGCATCAGGCTTTGGCTTCACATAAGAGAGACCGGTGCTAGGAAACACCTCTGCAGCCAGGCTGGTAGCAAGGAGCAATACTGCTGTGGTGTCTAGGACTTTGGCAGCACTTATCTGTCACACCTGCGCTTCCGAGTCTGGCTAGAAGAGAGTACCTCCTTTTGCTCCTTTCAAGCCTTTCTATCTGTAACAAGAAAGCTTAGTAGGGACTAAGTGATAGTTCTAAGTAAGTTTTTAAAATAAGAAGAGAACCATGGGTGTTCAGTTATATGCAGAAGTGAATGAAGAAGGGGAAAAGTCCTTTCTGAGGCTTCAGAATCTCTTGCCATTGACTTGAAAGTTCTCTACTTGAAGATTAAAAAACTTCATGAGGAGGACGTATTTCTTTCTACTTTGATTAAAAGTTCTAAAATGCTTTGTAAAAGTTATTTAGTGCTGCACATAGGAATTATTAAAAGTCACAAGTAGCAAAAATCCTCTAAACTTGAAAAAAACCCAATCCCCTTAGGCAATTATCCCTATGCATAGGGATTCATACTGAAGGGTCTGTGAACACCAAAGATGTATCAGCCATGTTACACAAGAAGTTCTGATGAAAGCCCGGTGAAACAACTGGCTGTATTTAGTAACGTGGTGATTATGAAGCATAATTCCAAGAAATGCCATATGTTTGAATTATGTCAAAGATTGCACAATCATTCCGATGAAGTACATAGCAAGGCTGTGAGGCATCTGTGGGGAGCTATTTAATAGTCCACTGTTGGAGTACCACTTTGTTGCAAATAAATTACTAAGTATAAAGATGAAACCATAGAGACCTGGTTTATCTATATGCAGAAAAAATCATGATGGGATGTTAATTTTATTTTTGTTTCTAATAGTCAAGATATTAATAATAAGACCTGTTGTCTTCAGGGAAAAATAATGAATGCTTTTATAATCACTTCACACATTAATAAGACAAAAAGTGTCGTCACTATATTAAATGTTGTGTTAGTCTAGGGATTTAAAAAAAAAATCAGGCTGACTGGATTGCACAGCAAAATCAATCTTTGGAAAGAGCAGAAAAAACAATGAGAGAGCATCAATGGCTTGTCTATTTACAGGAACAGATCAGCAGAATGTAAACTTTGTCTGACCACGGGCACCATGGTAGTCAACACTCATATGTAAAATTCCAGATTCATGTGGTAAATCCACTTTCAGGCTTGGGCAAGAGAACCTGAAAGATAGATGAGAAGATTACAAAGACAAAAGAAAGAATCAGCAAATTTAAATGGACAGAACATAAAAATATATTGTGGCATTTCTTTTCTCCTCTTTTTGTTTTCTTTAGTCCAGGGCAGGGTTGAAACTCTCTTGGCACAGAAAATTTAACAAAAAGAACCCCTGTTAACAGGTGAGAGTTCAGGTTGTAAGTAAAGGCTGTTGAGATGAAGTAAAGTGCTCGGCAACATACTCTAGAAAGACTAAACCACTCCTAGAATTCTACCTGAAAAGATGAATAATAAATGCAAGCATTCTGGACAGCTTCCAGTTCAAAAGGAGAATTCTGAATTTTTTAATAACATTTCAGAATAATGAGGACAATACCTCCAGGGACAGCCCAAGCCTGTATGTTTTCATTCCACTTGGATTAGTATTATAAAATATCTGGTTAGTAATAAGAGTCATATAGTCTCAAAGTCCTGTACCAGAGTCAATGTGGAATACTCTGTATAAGTGTAGAACTTGTAAAGCCTCCCATCCTTAGAAGAAAATAATAGCTGCACCATTCCTGGAAATTAAACTAAAAGTTAGAAACTCGCCTGAAAAATATAACCAAATTTGACTCCTATTCCTAGTATAAGCTGAGCCTTTTACCTTCTCTGGTGCATACCAAGGCTTGGAAAAATCTTATAAAAAACAAAACCTCATCTCCATTATTTTTTCTATAAAAACAAATGAGGGGGGAAAAAAACCCACCAAGGCATCACATGATTTAGACAGAGTTTCAGGTTCTAAAAAGCAAGTATATCAACCTAGGCAAAACTAGACAGAAACCCAGGAATGAATAGAGGCTTTACTAAATTTTTCCTAGAAAATTATATTAATATTAGCTACTACTATAGAAATAATTGTACAAACAGCTGACCTTTCTTATATTGAATAAGTAAATTCTTGCTCATTTAAAAGTACAAGAGAATTCCCCAAAGAGTGTCCAATTTTTGACTCATTATGATCTTGATGATCTTGGAAAATGTGTTGTGTCTTTGTGTCTTTTTTTTTTT
>WEKY01032149.1:26199-123176 GCA_013390045.1 Picathartes gymnocephalus
TTTTTTTTTTTTTTTTTTTTAACTAAATAGCATCTCTGCCTTTAGAAAAAAAAGTTAAAAGACAGTTATTCTCTTAATTCATCTATCTGACATTTCGTTGGTTTTCCCTTTTGTGTGCTCAGTAAAAAAAGGAAAGCTTTATGTGCTCTTTATTATAGTTCTACCTGGAGATATGCGATTCAGACCACAAGCCAGTATCAGTTTATTGACACTGACCTGTGAAATATTTCCTGTTCTGTTATCTGTCTGTTGTTCTCCAGCTTTCTAGGCCTGCATTCCATGTGGCTCTGAAGTTATATATCAGCCATCAGCAGGACTGCTGCCCCCCATGTGCTGTACAGTAATGCATCAAGTATGGCATCATTAAGATAAATTATGTTCTTTTGTGAACGTTTGAGCCTATATTTTTCAGTACAAAAAAGCAGCTGTGCTTGAACTAGAATTTAAGATGGCTCTTAAATGTTAGAAACAAATTGATTACTTAGCACAATTTTGGCAAGGGAATTAAGAGGATTCGAGCTCATGTTCTGTGTAACATGACATTTCTGTTGTTAATACTGAAGCAGAAATAAAATTACAGAAAAATAAATAAGAAAAATATTAGAGATAAGCAACATTTTTTTAATAATTCAGCTTTGAACTACAAAGTTACAACATGCTGATAAATCTGCAGACTTTTAGCAAATCTGCTATGCTTTGATAAATGTCACTGGCCCTAAGTCTGAGCTGTGGAATATGTTCTGAAACATGTGATCAGGGCTTGCATGTGACTTTTGTCTCATTCCTGTTGTAGTTGATATGAGGTTTCATTGCCTTCACCTAGAGTTAGATCAGACTCTAGAAGCAAGATAAGCTTCTGCTAAAGTTTTGGTACAAATGTAAAGTTAGAGCAACTTCAAAGTTAAGATTTCTCACTACAGAACATTATAGAGTTATTGGAAAAACACATTATGAAAGTAATACAAAAAAATGGCTGCTCCATTCTCAGAGAAAAATAAATAACACATGATTCAATAGGCTAGTCCTTTATTATATTATGATTCTGTGAGACATATTAGTTTTCCAGCACACATTAAACTCCGTGTGTGATGGTAGTATTATGAAAGTCTGTCTGAAAAACATCCGTTGCAAAGTCTCAGTGCCAGCTTTGCTGGTTTCCTCTAGATGTTCTGAAACATGTTTTTTCCCACCTCAACCTCCCTTCACAGATTTCCTTTAATTTTCCTTATATTTTACTTGCTTCTTTGTTAATTAGTTCTTTCTCTTGTCCTTGCTAGTTGTGACTTTTTAACTGATGAATAAATTGAATTCTTTGTTACAGTGGAAGCACTCATTAAAGATTCAACAGGTGTGTATTTTAATATCTCTAGAATAAAATTAGCATTTATGCACTTCCTATTCTAAGACTTCTGATTTATCCTATCAGGTACATAAAAGTAATTGTAACACTTTAAAAATTTTGCTTATCTACTTGAGTTGAAAATAGTTATCTGAGAGGGCAAGGACTGATGTTTGTTGAATTCCTTAGAGAAGATATCTACTTTTGTGCACATTTCAATTCAGTGTTCCAAATTAAATTACATGAGAGGTGAACTTTGGGATTTTTTTTTTTTCAGAAATGCCTGTGAAAGATAAAATACTCATCAGCTTCTCAAGAAGAAGTAGTGGAGAAAGAAAGGAACATTAGTTTAGTTTGAAAAAGAAACTATAAAGTTCCTAAAAGGGGTCTCAAGACAGCGTGAATCATGTTGTAGCGTGAATATGGAAAGGTGACAACATTAATTTTTAAGTCTTTACCTGGTTTTCTTTTTATCAGTTTTTTGGTGGCAGGGATACACATATATTTCTTAGAAGATGTTGGATTTGTCTCACATCCTTACTTCTGAGTATGAAAACATCCCTAGGCTGAAAGTGAAGTATTCACTGATAGAGCATGTATTTGAATACTAACAGGCCAAAGTCTAAAAAAGAAGATGCACATGGTTATGGTGCCTTGTTTTACTGTCCAGGTTAGTCTTGACAAATTCCTGATAGCTTCATATGACCAGAAAGAAAAATATCTTCAGGTACCTTACAGATAACTTAAGAAGAAGGTATAAACAAAGCACCTGATCATAAGCTTATATATATCATCACAGCATTGTACAAGATGATAGAAAACATTCTGATGCAATGAATAAAGATCAGGAAGTAAAAAGAAAACAGGATAAAATGCCACATGGATATTTGACATTTGAAACCTTCTAGATTACTCTGATTTCACTAAAAGCAAGTTTTCAAAGGAAAGTAAAGTAGGTTTAATCATTTCAAAAACCTACCTGTTATGATGCCATACATAAATATTTAAGGTGGAAAAGGTATTACTTAATATAAGATTTGTAAATAACAATTTGGTAAAACCCAGTGTACAGAAAGAGAAATATTCCCTAAAGGACATTATTGGTAAAACTAGCTAAGGGTCATCCTAGAGGCTGATTTAATATTTCCATTAATAACCTTATTGCCAAATGTTGTGTTGCAGCAGTTGAAGGTACTGGGGGCTGCAAGTAGAATGAACCATTACAGAGAAGGGAGAGAAATCTTTTACCAAGCAACACCTTAGCTGGGCTTAAATAATTCAATATTGAAAATGTGTGATGCAATTGTCCTATACCACTTTGGGATTCTTTTATTGCTATTTCTATTTTATTTCTTGGTTCTTCTAGGGAGAAAAAGAAAACAAAATCCTCAAATGTGTAATAAATACATGGGTTTAAAAAAACTTTTTTGCTTTATTAATTTATGGTTTTAGGTTTGTTTTTGGTTTTTTTGCTTGTTTGTTTGTTTTAAATTTTATCCCTCACACCCCTAAAAATGGAAAAAAATCCTAAGATGATGACAGTATTCTATTTTGAACCTGGAGCTTGAACTGCTTTTTAATCAGGTTTGAACTCCTATGAATCATATAGATTTTTAGAGAATTATATTGGGCCCAATGTTTTGGTGCCTTTGTTCACAGAAGAAAAGATCTCTATGAATGCGTGACAGCTGATTTTTTTTATTTTCAGTGCTATTAGTCTGAGGATGAAATCTGTGGATCATTACCAACACCACTAATCCTGCTTCCAATGAATGAGGAAATCGTGAAGGATTTCTGATGGCCCCACATACTTTGAAAAGCTTGAAATTTAGACTGGCAAGGGGGAGGAATTGTGAACTGCTTCATGTACTACATTTCAGCTGAGAATTTGGATTGTGTGATTTGCTTTGCGAGCCTCATATTAAGCCCTTAAAAATGACTAGGTTCATTGAATTCAGGAAGCATTGTTATAAGTACAAAGATGCTCACTTGCATAAATTGGTTTTTTGGATCAGGATTTAAAGTAAAAACAATGAGAAGCTAATGGATAGCTTATGTCATTTATCTTTATTTTCATAAAACATATGAATATATTGAAATAATGATACCTCTCCTTATCAGTGCATTTTCATGAAGTTTTTCTGCTGACATGTGGTAGAGATATATAAGTGGACTTGTTGAAGGGATTCTGCTCTACTTCAAGAAATTTTGAGATGAAGCATCAAGATCTATTTGATCATGCATCTGTAAATGATAATTTTAGAAATAAAAATATATTTATCGAAAAACTGAATTTTTTTACTAATCATTGTTTTATTTACAGTTATAATTTTCTTTTCCAAAGTGTTGATCATATTTTCACAATTATCACTGACCGAGAACAATTTGGCAGCTTTTTTTGTACAAAATATTGTCTACTAAGAAAAATGTGTAAAAGCAGAACCAAGGAAATTCTTTTTCCTGAGTATAAAACTTGCTAGACTGATGAAACAAAAGTCTATAGTACTTTTTCCATGTTCTATCAGCGGCCACATTGAGAGATATTAACCAGAGATTCTATGAAATACTGTCAGAAAGTAAAACTTAATTGGGTATTTAAAACTAAAGCAAATATTATTACACCTGGCATGTTGAACTGTCTCGAAGAATGGTGAGTTCTACTTATACAACCAAAGGAAAATTGGATAGAAGAACTGAAAAAATTATTGCTTTTTCATATGATAACTTGCTATTGATGAAACTAAACGGCATTACAAATTTATTAGTTTCCAAAGTGGAAATGGTACAAAGATGGAAAGATATTGGCTATTTTGAAGGAAAAGGAAAGAAAAAATCTTACATTGCAGTAAGGTCCTATTACTCAAAGACTCTGAAAGCAGCTGAATACTAAACCGTGACAGAAAGAAGAAGCAAGCAAAAGTTAAGATAATCAGAAAAATTTAATTGTTTTGTCCAAAAAGAGACTGCAGATGTCACTACTATGTGTCACTGTACAATATTTCTGTTTTGTCTTCTGCCTTTCCTTAAGGAAAGAAAAATCACACAATATGGCTTTTACTAGCTAAACTCATGTCTGTCTTCTCATGGAGCTCCAAATGTATGCAAACTGCATGTGTGCAGATGTCTGCATAGTGAGAAAGCAGAAAGCTTAATATAGTTTATCTGCCATCAGTAAATCTTACATAAAGTGACTCTGGGCAATTAGCAAGAGTAAGCCTAGTGCCAGATGATAGGAAGGTTCTATTATTCACTAAATAATTATCTGTTGCTACAAAAGTCTGCAAAATTCACAAAGGACTTGAGGTAGCATAGGCTATTTACAAGAATGTGTAGTGACAGGACAAGGGGTTGTGGCTTCAAACTGAAAGGAAGTAGGCTTAGGTTAGATGTTAGGAAGAAAATATTTATTGTAAGACTGGTGAGGCACTGGAGCAGGTTGCCCAGAAAAGCTGTGGATGGCCCATCCCTGAAAGTGTTCAAGGCTAGGTTGGAGGGAGCTCCAAGCAATGTGGTCTAGTGGAAGGTGCCACTGCCCAAGGCAGGAGGGCTGTAACTGGATGATCTTTAAGGTCCATTCCAACCCAAGACATTCTGTGATTCTGTAATTCTATGATTCTATTACAGCGGTGTCCTTGAATTGCATTTGTGGGCCAGTAAGAAAAGTAATAAGTGTTTTAAATTCTACAGCTTGCACATTTTTTTTTATACAGTCTGCAGAAAACTTCCAAGAAATGGTAGAGAATAGCCAATACATAAGCAATACTAAAGAACATCACATGTCAAATGTGGCTTGTTAGTAAATGAACAGTTGTCTGGGTCTGTCTGTACTTTTCTGTGGGATGTAAATTTAGCACATGTAACAGTATTTGTTCAGTCCTAGAAACTTTCAAGCAGATTTCTGCGAACAAGGAAATAACTTAGAGAAAGAATTTCTGCTTTTTAACGTTAAACTAAATCCAGCTATGGTATATGAGGATTGGGAGCTACATCCATAGAAGTAAGGTGCCTGAGACCATTCATTAGCACTGAGGAAAGCTGGCACAAGAAACTATGCACAAATGGAATTAACATGGAAAACAGATGGCTAGATGCAAAATATTTGCTAAGGACAGTCGCTCTGCCATGCTGACTCCAAAGTGATGCTGGTTTGGGGCAGCGCTAGCTAGTTGGTCTGTTGCATAGTTGTAGCATCTACCCAATGCACGCAGTGATGTTACACCTCTGGGATCTGCTAATTTCCTAATTCAGGCAGGTGCAGAGTCCCTCTCCCTACCAGCACCCTATTGTCTGGCTGTCATTAAAGGAGACAGAGTAAACACTTTTCCAGTTACTATTATTTTGTATCTAACGCAGAGTATTCCACAGGGGTGTTGCTGATGATGCCATTCCATTGAATGGAAATATGTTACTCAACAGGTAATATTTTCAGCAGAATCTAGCAGATTTTTTTTCAAGTGACCTGTATCATTGGAAGACCTTCTAAATGTTGCAGTGCTAGTCCTAAGATTACTAACCCCTTCTGTAGGGTCTGATCTTTCAAAGCACTAAAGGAGGAACACAAACTCCAGGGGAAAAAAGTTAAGAAGAAAGAGTACTCAGTTTAAAAAATGTCCTTTTGGATGAGGGTCTGGATGACATATGCACAGATGGACAGAGTGAGGCTTGCAGTAGGATTCTTAATTTAAACTTTCATTAGCAGGAGAAAATAAATTTAGCAAGCCTTTAACGTGTCTTCCTACTAAGGTATAAATTATGCAGTATATAAAGTCTTGATTCTGTTAGACAAAAGTAACTAAATAAATAACTTAGATCTTTTTTAAGTTCTGAGCATTCATGTACCATAAACTGTCTAATTATAATAATTTTCTTTTACTTGCTTTGAAGTAATTGATAAAATATTCTTGCAAGATTTGAAAGGAGAAAAATAGAAGGTTTAAATATTTCAGCAGAGAAGACATTAATTTTCTCTCAGTCCAATAACTGTAAAAATACAATTCTGTTTCATCTTTAATACAAGGTAGAGAAAGGGAAAGTGAATTATCTGCCTTAGCAAAGCGATTACTAATAATGAAATTACTGTCTTCTTGCAGGTATAAATTTGCTGTTTATTAGTGCTAACACATGGTTTCAGACTTACATGATATACAAGACAAGAAGGGAGCTGATACGATTGTAATTTGAATTTCTGCAGCAACCCATCATGTTAAATTACATGAAATGCTGGTGAAAAGCTTCATGTAGGCAGGTAACATGACAAAAATAACAGTGTCATCTACCCAAATCTATTTGCTCTGAAAAGTTCATTAATTCATTCCTGATACCTAAAAGAATTATCTCCATTTCTATCTGTGAAGAATCCCATCTCATGCCGTCCTCCAGAATCTTCCGAAATGCTATTGTGCTTCTCCCACTAGATGTAGGAAGGTCTGTGAGGGATGAAGACACCATGTAAAGGCACCATACTCCCTTTCTCTAAGTCCTCTTGTTTCAAGGGGAGCAAAGAGGCTGTGGTAGGAATTTTGAGGTAAAACTGCAAGATAGCTGAAGGTCTCCAATACAGATTGTAGAGAATTGCATGTACCAGAGGTTTTCCATCAGGGTCTATCAGTTGCCTGTTCTGAATTTTGACTCTATGGGCAAGGAGAGGTCAGTGGGTCAAGGAAGAAGTGTGCCAACGGAACGAGCTTTGCTCCTTTACATCCTATTCACCTTCTGAGATCACAGCTGAAAGAAGGCATATATTAATGGAGTTTCAGACATAGTCACTGGCACCTCTTCTCCAAGGCAGAAATATCTTCTAGGACATTCACATTCTCTAGGGCCCAGTGTGATCCCATGAGGCCAGGAAAGACGTGAGCTGAATAGGGAAAGAAGTTCTCATCTTCTGTGACAAGAAAAAACATGCAGAATAATGGTCACAAGACAAGAAACATCACACATAAGAAATATTTGGAAACTTCTTCATATTAGGACAATACAAGTAAAAAAAAAAATACCACTTTTTTTATTCTTCCTTTTAAATTGTCTTTCCAAATGCTTTCAAAATATTTTTCTTCACAGCTATTTTATTATTCCTGTATAATTCTCATGTTTTCTTGCTAAATAGCAGCTACATCAAATTATTTTTGTTTCATGGCTCTTTCATTACTTTTCTGAGCCCAAATCATCAGACAGCAGAAAACTGCATCAGAGATGAGGCCTTTTGATAGACTTAGGCTCCACTTCTTCAAGCTACCCATTTTTCTGCAGGAGTTTGAGTGTTGAAATCAAATACTCTGAAGTTTCCCTGAAACTTTTCTCAGAAAGAACTTGCCATTTATAATGGAAAATAAGTCTCTGCATGTCCTCTGCAGTGTATTTTACAAGTTCCCAGATAATTCTTCAGCAGAAGAAATTTAGCTATTTGATAGAATGAGATTTTAATGTCATATATTGTGCAAAGAGAACATAGAAACGGTTTTAGACATCATTATTAGCCCTATAACCATATATTGTTGTAAAAGAAATGGCAATTTGTTTTTAACCGCACTCCTTTTTGATGTGCAAACAGGACAAGTAACAACTTTTATGATCTAAATTATCCACACCAAGTTCCTGAAAAAGCAAGGCATGTACAGACATGAGCCTCCTTACAAAACTACAGAGAGCAAAATTCTTTCTTATAACATAGTAAGCAGTTCTGGATTACAATAAAATCTTCTAGGACTGGAGAACATAGAAAATTTGGAAGTAGGTTTGTCCATTTGTGGAAGACCTCCTAATACATATATGTCATGATTTTAACCATTGTTTATTCTATACAATCTACATTAGTTCGCTCACAATAGTGACAAACTGAGTTATTTATTATCTTTACCCTTATGGCAAAGGCAGATTGGCTAACTTCATCCCAGTTTTCATTTTAAGTGAAATGTGAATTTCACATTTGCATTTAATTCTGCATTGCCAATAAATTTAGCTTCATACTTTGAACTAAATGAGCTACAAAGTTCCATGCAAACTCAGATACATTTTTATAGAAATATATATTTCCTTTTATTATATTTTTTTCCTTAGGTTTTACTGAAGAAAAAAGATCAGATTAGTACCAATCCCTTAAGATGTCATAATTTTTATTTACAATTCTAGTTTCATCCAGAACTAGATTTTTTTCTCTCTTATAATTGGCATACCAACATATTTTTATTTTATTTTTATAAATCTATTCAGAGTCACATTAATTCACTGACTGCAGTTGCTGAAGCTGCTGCAGTATCTGTCTCTGAATCACAGCTACTAGCAGTGAAATGTTCCAAATTCTTCTGCAAACTGTCAAGTCCTTTAATAGCACATATATTAAATATTTTGAGCTATTTCACTAAGCTGTAATGAAAAAAAAAAAACAACCAACCAAAATCTTGGTATATTCTCTAAATTATGTAGCTATTTTGTGAGAAAATTGAGCTCATGTAGGAGGAAAAGTAGAGAAAGGCTGCACAATTAATCTAACACCCCAAAACCTGAAATTGTTTAGCTGAAGAGAACAGAAATAAATGTACAAAAGATAGATGAAATGGTGTTCAATTTGGCCAATGTTTAAAAATGTAACTTATTATAAAAGAGTCCTGTGTCAGTAGCCAGCTTCTGCCTTTAACAATACCTGTGTAATGGAAATGCATTTCAGAAAGCATCAGTTTATCAGTAAATGTACACAGATGGTCCCTCTATTTCCCATCAGTTCTTTCACTGGCTCCCCAAACAGCCTGAGGAAACTGCATTTACTAGAGATCTCCTCAGATAGCTGTAGCAAGCAGAGCACTACCCATCAGTATCAGAATCACAGTCCTCTCTTTCATATCATATTTTGAGCACATGCAGTAATCTGACCTGTCACTAGCGCCAGCCAAGTGGAAATGACAGTGAATGACAGTAACAGACCAAATAAGATGGCTGCCAGGAGTGCAGAGAGACCCAGGGACCTCAATCAACTGAACCACAAATCCATTAAATGATTTAATTTTGTGTATCCAACTGTGGGGCAATGTTTACAGCAGGAGAGTAAAATACACCCACAAAAAAATAAAAGCAGGTAAAGGAATAAAGAGTTTGAGAAATAAAAATACACTGAGGAGAAGGTAATGCTTGATTGGTCCCCTTTTTTGGAAGATGTTACAAGCTTTATATGCATATAGAATAAACTGTTCTGTAATATGACCTTACATTTTAGAAAATGATTCACAAATGAAATCAGTTTTGACTGGTAATGCAGAAAGGTAAAAAGACACCTTCTTCCTGAAAGAAGGCTAGTCAACTTGAGTTTTGTTTGAAGTCTTTTCCCTATCACTTTCATTTTCTGGCTGGCACTGGTGTGGCTGAAATGCANNNACTGTTGTGGCTGAAATGCAGAAAGAACATATTTTAACCTCAATTAAGTAAGGGTACAGTTCTATTCATGTATACTTATTTGTTCCAGGCTCTGCCTTGTATTTCAAATGAAACCTCAAAAGCAAAATTGGTGTGCAAAAATATGGCATGTTATCATATATATGTTTTTAGATAATGTAGAAATTTAATTTTCTATACAACCTCTATATTAAATGATGGTTTGGCTCATTCCATATTAATAATTTCAAATGCAGTTAAATTTAGTTTAAAAACCCCTAAGTCCCAGGATAGATAGTCCACAGTCCTACACTGTGCCTTCTGAGCATCTCATAAGGAGGTGAGGGGGAGATCTGTTGTCTCTTTGCTCTATCAATAACATGATTTTGATACATGGTGGACTTGGGAATTAACGCATGACAAAGTAGGCTGTTAAATATAATTTATTAGGCACTATTCATTCAAGCACATAAACGGCTTGTTGCTGGAAAAACAAAATCATAAATACATGAGAATTAGAAAAGGTGTTTTGGTTTTTGTCTTGTTTTGTTTTGTTGTTGTTTTTTGTTTGCTTTGTTTTGTTTTGGTGGGGTGTTTTTTGTGTGTGTGGTTTTTAGTTAGTTAGTTAGCTTTTAATGTATTAAATCTGCTTAGGAAGCAAGATACTTTTCTTTAACTAATAGCAGCCAGATGTGCCTAGTTGAAAAGAAAGTCAGCATCTTACTCTTTTATAAATCTTTCAGTTATAAGAAACTCGAGATCAAATACACCTGTAGTGTAGCTGCAATGCAACCGATAGGACTCTACGGAGAACTCCAGATAGCGGAATATTTTAAGGCTAGAGACATTTATTAGGTGATGTTTGAACAAAGCCTTTGTAAAGCTACAAAACTGATCACACTATATAGCACGTGATTTTGCTAATAAGCAGCACCATCTTCCCAGTGTAAACTCATGACTATATCAGATCATTAAATTCACTGAATAACAAAGGTAGGGAATTTGTCCAAGAAGCTCTGCCTTTAACAAAGAAACTTGCAGGGGATGGATTTCTTTCTAACAGTTCTTTCTCTTTAAACTATTTCATCCTATGAAGGAGTATTAATTTTTAGCAAGCAGGTAAAAAACCCCAAAACCAAAACCAAAACCAATCAACCCCCATGAGAAAAATAGGTTCTTGTTTTGAATTGATCAGATGCCTCCCTGTCAGTAAAAGAGGTCTCAGTCAGACTTTCTTACCTCTTGAAAGACATTGCATGTCACTGTTATCTGTCAAATGGCATTCTATGCTGCATTTTCATAATATGCCACTAAGTCAAAAGATATATTTCTCATAGATATATTTCTAATGTTTTGAATGCAGGGCAAAACCAGCCTTTTGGGTACATTTTACTGGATTCAAGAATGTGCTGCTCATTTATTAGTCTACGCTCATTTAGAGGCTTAAGATGAGCTCCAGAATATGCTTTGAGGGGTAAAGATGCAAAATCCAGTACACAGTCATTTGTAATTAAAGAACATTTATTCACTCCTTTGTACTCAGCCATAGGCAGATATGCTGGTTTCAAGGCTTTTCCTCAACTCTCTACTGTAATGCCAGTAATAGTAACAGGCAACCAGACCTTGATCAATTCTTACAGCACTGAGTGCATCACACAGTCCTGTAACCTGAAATGGGACATGAAGATCAGAGACAGGAAGCATGCTGAGTTTTAGCTCAATCCTTGACATAACCTCTTGTGCAAACACAAACAAAAGAATGTAGGAGGATAAGGGGATTTTTCTTTTCCTCATGTGTTTTAGCCGTCCAAGGTATCTGAACATACTGCCTCATATATTTTTAATTTATCTGTGTATATGCAGCTGCACACAGGTATTCTTATATTATCCTCACTGAAAGCTTTCCCTTGTGTAAAGGGAAAAGTGGGAAGAAGGAAGGAAGGTAGGAAGGAAGGTGCGGAAGGAAGGTGCGGAAGGTGCGGAAGGAAGGTGCGGGAGGAAGGAAGGGAGGAAGGAAGGAAAGAAGGAAGGAAGGAATAAAGGAAGAAAGGAAGGAAGGAAGGGAGAGAGAGAGGAAGGAAGGGAGGGAAGGAAGGGAGGAAGGGAGGGAAGGGAGGAAGGGAGGGAAGGAAGGGAGGAAGGCGGGAAAGAGGGAAGGAAGGAAGGACTTCCAAGATAAACTGAGATTTTTTTTCAAAGAATCATATGAAAGTTTTTGACTTATTTCTCAAAGAAATTATGGCAGTCTTAATTATGATGGCTAATTCATGCAGAGCTGATAAAACTGCTCACTCCTATAGCAGAAGTGCAAGTACTACTGTTTTATTTGCTTCTATTTTGTTGCAAATACTGCCCTATTTTAGCAAGCCATGTAGAGTGTACCATTATATGCAGAAGCACTTCTGTTCATAGACTTTTCTTCTTCAATGCCAGATTTGGCTGTGTGTTTTCCTTCTTATGGAACTATAAATTATGTCCTCAAAATGACCACTTACACTTTGATGCATACTAATCAACGTAAACATGTCATTTTATAATTAATTCTGAACAAATTAGCAGTAATTAGATGTGTCTGTCAAAAATATCAGCAGTAGAGTATATTGCTTGTCAGTCAAATATGTTTTAAATAAATTTTGATAGCATTTCTGGCTGCAATTAACAGAACATCAGAAGCTTGCAGCCATTTTAGTAGATATTATTCTAACATGCAAGGAAGGGACTATATGCATATTTATTTAAGAAAATTTCCAACTGTGTTGCTAATATAGCAGCTTGAATCACGAAAAGTACATTAGCCTAATGTAGCTAAATTGTAAAGAGTTGAACTAGAAGTATAATAACCAGTGAGGGAAATAGATACAAAACACTTTATTGATGCCTAAATCAGATTTAGAAAATACAACTTAATTTTCTTTTTTTTTTCAATATAACTCTTATGATACTACTGATTCTCTGGTTCATAAATCAGTACCTAATAGTATCTTAAAATTTGAATTTCTGTAGCTGGCATAAAATTTTAGGTGCAAGGAGATCAAAGGAGTTGTACTTGAGTTAGTCTTTGAAGGATATTTTTCAGACCTGTTATAGATATTGGGCTCAGGATTTGATCCATTCCATGCTGAGGTTAGAAATGAAGCTTCATTAGAATTATGAATAAATGAGAAATACAGCAAGGAATGACTGAGCATGTACAGTTACTCTAGATTTAAACCGGCTTTTATATGCCTGCATAGATAGATGCTGTCAACTAATATTCTGACTATGCATCTAAAAATGAAGCACCTCTTCAACAAATAAGTAAACAAAATCAACTTTTTCAAAGACAGGAATTCTAAGGAAGCAAATCCTTTTCCAAGGAATGGTAGCAGGGTTATGGGACAGGAGGCCATAAAAACCTTTCTAACCTGAACTGACTCAATGACACACACTCTCCGTTTTTTTCATTGATGTTTGTCAAAAAGATGTTGTGAACAAAGAAAAGAGATTAAGAAGTGATTCCTGAGTCCAGAATCAATGCTCTAAACAGGATAGAGATGGAATGCATTGGGTCAAATTTAAGATTAAAAACACTGCTATTTTATGGATGAAACAGCAAATTCTGCATGGAGCTACACTGCTCAGAACACTTAAAAGTTGAGCTGGAAGGTCAAAAGAAGTACATCCCAAGAGGCATCTTAAGTCTCTTACCATATTGGACTTTTTTACGGGGAATGTATGGCCTTACTTTATAGATAACAGCAGACTTTATGCACCAGAACTAGTAAACGATTTTGTACCTGAGAGTGCACACTTTCATGGATGTCTCCTCTCCCATATTCTTTCTAGTATTTTTTATGAAATGACAATGGTCTGTTTTCTGACCATTAAGTCATTAATGAACATTCGGTCATTAGACAAATCAGGAAGGTAATCCCCTTTCAGAGAAGACAAAACAGTGACTTGCCAGGTAAACAGATTTTCAAGAGCTCTTCCTGAGATGATACAAAATGATATTACCTATCAGTGGAGAATTATGGGGGTTTTTGTTTGGTTTTTTATTATCTTTTCCTGGCAAAAAAGGTAATCGCTTGGGGTTTTTTTCTGTCTTTAAGGAATCTACAACACTCTAGAGATTTAGATGAAGTTAAATACTTTGTTGCTAGGTTTATCATAAATCACAAGAGCAAAATAATACACCATCCTCTAATTTCAACATTGACATGAAATGTCAGTGCTTCTCTTCAGGGATTTGCTATCAGAAATGTCCATAAAAACATGAAATCAGATCTTGAAGGATGACCATGACCTTGAAATATTATTGGTAAAAGCTGCATAGAATCTGGGAGAAAGGTATTTCCAGAAGTAAAAAAATACATTTCATTGAAATCTTTAAACACTTTTTTACTGCAGATTCATGCTAGCAGACTGACTCTTTAAAACCACATTCTTAAACCTCTTTCTCATTCTTTTTCCAGGTTTTGAATGAAATATTTGTTTAAATACTAAGGCAAATTGAAAGAAACAGCTCAGGGAAAAAAAGAAAAAAAAGAAAAAATAAGCAGTGTCTCATAGCATACAGTCATCCAAAAAAAAAAAAAAAAGAGCTTATGAACCAGTTGGTTTCATGAACTTATCCGCTAAGCAGTAATAAATCCTTTAAAAATAGGCCAATATAACAATGAGAACAAAAAAGAAGCCAGGACATACAGGTTATCATAACATGTTAGGTATTTCACAGACTTCTTACATACAAAATTCCTCTTTTTCAGAGCTTGAAAACTATAATATCTTAGGGTTTTAACTTGTATTTTCTTAGCATGGAGTTCTGATAAGATCGTGCTCCATGAAAGGATTTTTATTATTTTTCTCCCTTTCTCATATCCTCATGTTGATAAAAATGGTAAAATGAAATGCATGACCACGTAACTACGTTATGTAGAGAAGCTCATCTTCAGGTATCCATCTCCTTGGCCAAAAAAGAATTAACACTGCTTTCCAGGGACACCCAGTACAGAACATTTTCCTAGTTTATTGTCTGACTCTTGCTTCATTTCTTGCTATTGATTAAAGAAAAAAATAGTCCATATCTTCAGGTTAAAAATTATTATCCAACAAGCTAATTAACATAGTGCCTACAAGTTTTTAATGCAACACCTGAATGTTGCCATCTTGTCACTATCTCAGACTGCTTTTCCTGACTAGAAACATTTAAACTCAAATCTACAGCTCTGAGCCACTGATCCTTCCCTGTGGATGGCAATGATAGAGACAATATTAGAAGTGCCCCACCATACTCTGTTGCATCTTAGTTCCCTATTTTTTTGATTTTCCTATAGGGCAATACCATATTGTGTAAGAAAATGTATTTGGATGACGGGATCAAGTGAACCCACAATGAATTTGTGGATGACACCAAGTTGTGTGGGAATGTTGATCTGCTGGATGGTATGAATGCTCTGCAGAGGGATCTGGACAGGCTGGAATGATGGGACAAGGCCAATGGTCCCATCTTGGGTTAGGTTCAATAAGGTGAAGTTCCAGATCCTGCACTAGGGTCACAACAAACCCATGCAATGCCACAGGCTGGGAAAAAGTGACTGAAAAGCTGTCCAGCAGAAAAACACCTGGGAGTGCTGGTCAAAAGCCGACTGAACATGATCCAGCTGTGCCCAGGTGGCCAAGAAGGCCAATGTAATCTTGGTTTGTATCAGCAATAGTGTGTCCAGCAGGACCAGCGCACGGATTGTCCTCCTGTATTCGGTACTGGTGAAGATACACCTCGAATCCTGTGTTCAGTTCTGGGCCCCTCACTGAAGGACAGACATTGAGGTGCTGGAGCGAGTCCAGAGAAGGGCAGCGGAGGTGGTGAAGGGTCTAGAGGGTAAGTCCTATGAGGAGCAGCTGAGGGAGCTGAGTTTGCTTAGCCTGGAGAAAAGATGGCTCAAGGAGGGGACCTTACCGCTCTCTACAACTGCCTGAACGGACAGTTTAGCCATGTGGGTATGGCTTCTCACAGGCAGCTAGCGACAAGACAAGAGGAAATAGCCTCATCCATGCCAGAGGAGGTTCAGGCTGGACATCAGGAAGAATTTCTGCATTGAAAGGATTATGAAATACTGGAAGAGTCTGCCCAGGCAAGTAGAAGTAGTCAAGAAATGACAGGACATGGCACTTTTTCTTTGGTTTAGTTGTAAGGCGGTGTTCAGTCAAAGGTTGAACTCGAAGATGTTGGAAGTGTTTTCCATTCTTAATGTTTCTATGAATCTATCAAATTATTCTAAATAGTCAATGAGTCATTATTTCCTATTAAATATCTCTAGGGAAGCAGTGATAGCGTTTGTACTTTCCGTAATGATAACTTCAGACCAAAGGTCTTCATCTGGATCAAGATACAGATTTGGTATTCTGTGTAATTATATCACGCTTAGATATTACTGACATAATTTATATGTGGATCCAAACAAAACTTTCTCAATCCCTCCTTCCCTCAGACAAACTACTGGTCCAATACTAAAGCATTTTTGGTTTCCTCTTGCTTCTGAACACCTTGCCTCCGAAACTTAGATAACTAAAGTGAAAAAGGGCAAAAAGTGGTAAAATACAAAATCTGCTATTAGGATGCCTTCTCATGGCTGTAATTCTAATTTTCTTTATTACATATCATATTCTAACAGATATATCTTCGATGTACAGAACATTTTGTTTAAGTGCATGGTAAACCACCAAGGAAGTCTGACTTCCTTTGAACTCTTTCTGGAGTCAAATGCTTAAGCCTAATTATAAATTGCTATCCTCGTTATTTCCATTTGAAATTCTCCAACTATTCTAATTAGGCTTCCCCAAAGGTCAGAGAACATTAACAATCTGGGCACAGTCTGGCTTTTTGAAGTGCTCGGAAATCTACTGTTAGTGCTATTTGAGGAAACATAAGAGAAAACCAGCTGCCCTGGCTAGCATAGAATAATTAATAATAATAACTATGTAGTGATGACATATCCAGGTTAATTGCATACTAATTAAAGGCTATAGTAAAGCAAATTACTGTTTGCATTTGAAATAATGGCTTGTGGCCACAGTAACTCATAGAAATGTGCTGTATCCTCCTGGCAAGTTCTCAAATGGGAATGATATTAATTTGAGACATGTACACATGATCTAGTTTGAGAAGTCAAAAGTTTTGAGCAGCTTTCTGTGGTGAGACAGTGATAGTCATTAATGAAGTAGAATTTGATATGAGTTGAAGTTAAGTTCTGAAAGAGTGAATGGAGAGAGTGGCTGGCAGAGCTGGGAGTCAATCAAAAGATAATTAACAGACAGTGCAGAGTATGAGGAGCTGTTCAGCATGAAGAATCAAATCTCTAGTTAGGGGCGAACAGGGAAGGAGCCAGGAGTGGAGTCCTGCAGTTAGCTATTTCTGGATGTTTAGAAAAGAAATTAAGGAGCTTGTCATTTGGAGGATGACTGACTGAAAACAGAGTGCTGGCCAGATATGAACTGTGTAAGATCTTGGTGCTGTTCAGAAAACAAGTTGGAAGCTTTAGCTGGTGGGTTTTTTAGTGTGCTCTGAGTGAGATAAAGTGAATGGGATAACAGACTCTTTCTGGAGAGAAAGAATGTCCAATATATTAAGTAATCAAAAACTAAACAGAACTTCTCATGTTAATACAAACGGGGAAATAATAAAGACGTTCAGAAAGACAACATGCAGTCAAGGCACTACCAAGAGCATAGGTTAATCATAGACTGCTATCCCAGGTTTCTCCTGTGTCTGATTCTTATTACACTTTGGCCACACCCAAACTATACCCAGTCCTTTGATCAGAGGGAGCAAAGAAATATAGGAATGGAGAGAAAAGAAGAATTGGATTCACAACTCATGGCTAGGTTCAAGTATAGCTGAAATTCCAAGAGTTTGAATTTCATACAGTTTTATTTACAGAATAATTAAATAGAGAAAAACCGAGTTTGAAATAAAAGAAACCAAAATAAAATAGCAAAGAAATGAAATAGTGACCTGGTTAAAAAAGAAAGCTACTCTAAAATAAGACTCACTTTTGCTCAGTTTTAGCCTACAGGCTCTCTGACAGGCCTCGAGGACCAAATCTCTCCCCCAGAACCTTGCTAGAATGCATAGTCATGTAGTTCCTCTGTTGTAATTAAAGTAGAACTGAAAATTCCCTCTAAAATAGTAAAGGATTTCAGATGGGATTTTCCTGGAATGCCTCATCCTGGAAAAGATATCAACAACCCTACATTGTAGATACAGATGGAATGAGAAGCAGTTAACTCCCTCCTCCAGTTAACCCTAAAATTCTAACTTGCTTTTCTTTATACATAATGGCAATTCTTAGGGATCACATATATGTGTGGGTTTAAATATTAACCAAAAATAATCTGTATATTGACTATTCCCTTATGTGTATTTTGCTATTTGATTGAATGAAGAATATAATAAAACCATTTAAAATTATTCTGTGCTACAGAAGTAATACCAAGTTGATTAAGAAGTTGTGAATATTCTATTTAATACATATAATATATAGCCTAGAAAAAAAGTTGTGGCTAGTTTTCAAAATTTCTGCTGCTGAGCAAAATACTTAATCCAAACCAAATTTTATGAGGATGCTCCATTAATCTTGTTTTTAAAACCCAGACTAATGCAACATTTAAATACAAAAATGCTTTTACTTGGCAATAGGAAAAGTAGTAACTGAATTAGAGCCAATAGCGTTTCAGAATATTTGGCCACATAAAATTATTTATTCTAAAATGGTCTTTAGAAACATTGTTTTAGCCAGAAAAATAAACTATATTACTTTATCAAGGGTCTAGACCTGCAGCTGATGTTAGTTCACATGGTAGATGGACTTCAGCAGTGTAGTGGTGATGGCCATCATGACTGAAGTATTGATTCAAACTGATTAGCAAATTAATAAATACATTGTGTGTCTTGTAGAGGTATGCTGTTTGGTCTGTAAAACTACAGCACCAGCTGCAGCTTTTTCCACTGTTTCATTATGGCCTTTTTTTTTTCAAGATAAAATGAAGGGATTGAAGAATTCTTGCTCTTGCAGTTGAGGTGCTGAAAATATGCTTTAAAATCATTAATAACAGGATATTCAGTTCTTTTAGCAGCTTAAGTGAACTCCAACTAAGGGGTCAGAATTTAAAAAAAGAAAGATGACTTCATCTACTTTGAAATCAATGTGCAAATCTCAGAAAGCTTGAATAGGAAGAAGAAGCTAATGGGGCTGAAACTTTGCAGAACCTGAGATAGATAAATGACCTGCAGCCTACAAAGCCACTCATTTTCTAATATACACAGGGACAAAAGATTGGGATATAAGTGGCAAGCTTATTTAAGTAGAAGGAAAAAGTATAGTTTGCTGTTCAAGGCCCTTTAGGTATGTTTTTCTGAGGAATAAGCTGTTCACAAAATGAAAAAAAAATTGGGAAAAATGTGAAATCCACTGAGGCAAATGATGATGAGTAATCAGTTGCTGCTCATATTAAGAAAATGGTTTTACAGGACAGGAATTCAAAGACATCACATCTGAAAGATGCAGATAAAAGTATTAACAGGAAAAAAAAATAAAGTTCATAGAACATCCCAAGTTGGAACCAAAAGGAGCATCAAAGCCCAACTGTGGGCCCAGTACATGGGGTAAAATATCAGTAATATCCCTCTACTCCCTAAACTCTAGAACAGTTAAAAAGGCATATTAGAGGTAGTGATTTACAAGTCTGGAGACACCCACAGTACCTTCTCCTCCCTCCTTCCTCCCCCAGAAAAAATACTTAAAGTGCCAGAATCTCAAAAATATTTTAAATGGTGAGTTTAACAACACCATTTTAATTTTGTCTAACAAACAGAGCACTAACCAAGAGATATGAACCCAGAGCTGTTCATATAGAAAGTGATGCTTACAAACAAGCTAAGTCCTACTCATAGCATTGAAGCAATGATACCTTCATGAGTGAAGTGAGAGAAGAAGGGCCAACTGTTCTGACAGACAGAGAGGAAGCATTTTGTTAAGTGTAGGGAAAATGAGCAATCTAAATTTCTGATGGAAACAAATAGTGAG
This sequence comes from Picathartes gymnocephalus, assembly GCA_013390045.1. Taxonomy (NCBI): domain Eukaryota; kingdom Metazoa; phylum Chordata; class Aves; order Passeriformes; family Picathartidae; genus Picathartes; species Picathartes gymnocephalus. The sequence continues at coordinate 45,964 of WEKY01032149.1, forward strand.
TATGAATTACTTAGAGATGTTAAATTTGGAGTTAACAACCCAATACGTTAATATCAGTTGGTGTCATAAAAGGACATTTTACCGCAAATGAGATACAAAAGATACCTCGCTTTTCCTGAAGACATAGAAAATCTATCAAGACATTATTAAAGCAAGCTATCAGCAGAAGATCATGCCAGAAGTATAAACACTGGTGTTAACGGTGATATTTGCAAAATGGAATACAGGGCAGTTTAATAAATTGACTAATAAATTGACTACTGACTGCTGACCAGCAAGGAGTTTCCTCAGTAAGTATTGTAAAACAGAAACATTGGTCAAAATGCAGGTTAGCCTAAAAGAAAAATAATAGAACAGTGTTTTTGAAATAGTACAACATTGATGGCCCAGGATAGCGTTATAGCGCTATTTGGACAGTTTTAGGTCTAAATTCATGCAGTGCATTAGGCACTCAGGATAGGTGCCAATCAGATCACAGTAAGTAGCTGTGGGTAAATATTTTCACTACACTGCTCCTTACTGGAGGTTTGAAAGGTTGCTCCTCCGTGTCACCTGCACAAGGAATATGCCAGGAAAAATAATGTTGCAAGCAGATTAGGAAAACTAATAGGATAAACAGTCATGATGGTAGATGACATGAGAGAGTATGTAAAAATTCACTTTAGAGAATATGACAGCAAATTGAGAGCTCTCCAGGAGAAATAACCACCCACTAGTGGTCTAAAAATCACCTTTTAAAAGTGTTCACAGATGTGGTATTTTAACCTACAAAACAGAATTACACCACAGCAGGACCATCTTCATCAGATACACCATTTGTAATGAGATGCTTTTACTACTTATTCAAAAGGAATTTTTCAGGGCTTGTAGAAGTTTGACTCTTTGCATTAGATTCACTCTATCATACTACATCAGAAATATGTGCAAAATCAGAGAATACCAAGCCTCACCCGGATATTTAAGATATTTATCCCAGTTCATTAAGGTAACAAAGCATGCATATGAAACCCCAGGCTACCTCAACCAAAATTAATGGACTGCTGTGTGGATTTCACTGCAGCTGCTAATAATACTGAGCCTTCTCTTAGGACCTTCTGTTGGACCTGCGCAAAACCTGGGTGCCTGATGCCGCTTTGAATCAGCAGAACAATCCAGACCATAGAAATTACATGAGATAATGTAAAAAACTACTGAGATCAAAAAAATACCCCAAAAAACATTTGCACTGCTCCTGGTACTGCAATCCAAAGCATAGTAGAAATACAATTGCTAATGCTTGTATAATAGATTAAAGAAACTATAATTCTGTTTAAAAAATTCTTTAAACCTGCACTAAAGGGTATAATGGACTTCCAGCACAGCATGTTAGGCTCCTGCTTCATTATGCTTTTGAAAGAAAGGCATAGGTTAACAGTTTCCTCTCTCTTACTTGACATATTGTAATTAGTGTTGCAGAAATTGAAGATTTCAATCAACTGCTAACAAGTCCAATACGTATGAGTCATACTGGATTACCTGGTTACACTATCGCAAAACTGATGCAGAGCGTTTGTGAATCCCATCCAAAATACTGCATAATATAAGAGAGGAGTTACTCCTGAGTTTAACAACACAAAAGGATAAAGCCTCTTTAACAGAAAACCTGCTATTGGCTATATTTTACAAACTAGATTTTGAATCTGGTACAAGTTTAAAGAAATATTGTAATTTGATTTAAATTTGGTTATTCTTATTTAGTTTCTGTGATGGGTTGGCCATGGCCAGCTTCCAAACACCCAACCAGCCACTCACTCTCCCTCCTTAAAGGACAGGGGGAGAAAATAAGATAAAGAGGTCATGGGTAGAGATAAAGACAGGGACTTATCAGTTACCATTATTGACGAGAAAAGACCCAGACTGGGGAAAACAAATGTATTACTGCCAATAGAAATTGAGTTGGATGATGAGAAACAAAGACAAAAACAAAAAAAAAAACTTCATCCCATTTCCCCATTTTCCCAGGTTCAACTTCACTCCTTCATCCCTGACTCCTCTATTTCCCCAAAACCGCAGTGCATGGGGATGGGGAGTGGCAGGCTACAGTCAGTCCATAACAGCTCCTTTCTGAGGCTCCTTCCTCCTTATGCTGTTTCTCAACTCCTGGTTGGGACAATCCCAAAGACTGCAGTCCTTCAGAGTAAGCTTGCTCCAGCGTGGGCTCTCCATGGGCTGCAGCTTCCGTAAGACACGTCTACCTGCCCCGCCGGGGTCTCTGCTGGGGCCGCAGGGCCATCCCTGCCGGGCCTCTCCTCGGCCCCGTCCCTGCTCCCGCTGTCCCCTCGGGGCTGGCAGCGCTGTTTCTGGCACGGTTCCCCCGGCTCGGCCCTGGCTGCCGGGCAGCGTTTTGCCCTCCCTTGGCCAGGCTTTCCCCGGGGCTCTGGCCCGCCCGCCCGTGGCTGAGGGGCTCAGCCCTGCCCTGCGCTGGGGCCGCTGCAGCCGCTGCCACCGCCTGGGCCCGGCCCGGGCAGCCCCGGCACAGCCCCAGCGCTGCCGCCACCGCCGGGGCACCTCGGCCCGTACAGGTGCAAATCTGATGTATTTTCTCTATTCAAATAACAGTTTGAAAAGTCATTTCAGCTACAAGGCTTCACAGAGGGGATTTCCCGGACTCTGCGTTCCACTGCCTGTTTCAGAAGAAGGTTTTCTTTGAGCTGGTACCCAAGGATCAGCTTCGCATGTCGGGCCTGTGGTCCTCTGGAATGGATGATGGCAATAGGTCCAGGTTTCTTTTTGAGTCTGCCACTTCCTAAGCCTCCCGCATGTAAATATAATGAGAAAATGTTTGATCTCCCATGAGTTCGAAATTCAGCTGGATCAAGATACTACACTTTCTTACATACAGCTATTTTATGTGGCTTTTGTAAATTTCTCCCAAGGAAGGAGTAGTATTTTTATCTAAACAAAGCATTTTTCTGAATAAAGAATCACAAGCTCAAATCAGAGTTTTTAATCAAGTCCAGACCTCCACATTTAGGCCTATTGATTACAAATATAAATAGCAACAGAGCCACATTTACTGATTATTTTGTACTACTGACAAAATGTTGCACTGATAAAGTACCCCTCTGGGCCAACTGACTACTACAGAAGGTTGAGGAAAACAAGTGTTGCTCTTTGTTCTTAGGACAAAAGTTCTTAGTGATTTAGTAATAAATAACCTGCTTAGAATGCAACCTAAGTAGTTTTCTTTCCTGTCCATACAATCATGGTTTCAGGCTACAGTTTTCTTTCAAACCAATATTAACAAACTTGAGTACCGTCAGTACTTGCACTTTTAGTAATTGCACACTAATGAATAATAGCTGAGAAATGTGCATCCTTAAATAACAGTGTATAGACAGGTTAAAGTGTTTCTTTACATACACCCTTTGGGTGCTGGGGCTTATGTGCTCTAGTCTACATCTCTGAATGGAATGCTCCCACCCCCTTTAGTGGCTCTATCTGAACCATTTCATAGTCTGTTCCTCAGCCTCTTTAAGCAGAACAGATAGATGTGATTTTCTGATAAAGACCTCTATTATATTTCCCAAGGAATTTGTGCCAAACTACTCAGGAATTCAGAATCACATAGGAAGTACATCTCTGACAAAACTTTGATTGCTTTGAATATCCATTTATTCCTTGAAACTAACATAGTAGGCTAAAACACTCTACAAAATAAAAATCCATATTTTTTTCGGTCTGAGTGACAATCTATTTCATCACTCAAAATTTTTGAATCATCAAAAGTTACAGTGTTTCTTAGTTGTCTATTCTTTGTTTGCTGGTTAATGTCAAGTGAATCTTTTATTTCTTCTCTACAGGTACTACTGTTACCCTCTAAGCTGGCTCTTGCAGAATGATGAGAGGTGTACTGCTGCTCCAGATACCCAGTTTCCGTATTTTTTTAGATATTACTCTTCTGAATCATATCTCTTTGGGACTGAGCTTTTTTCCACTTTTCATATCTGAAAGCAAGTATTGTCAGCATAAAATAGTGATCCAGGCTACAGCTGTTAATAATATACCAAAATATCTGTTGTTTGAATGAGAAGCAGCTCCATATCTTTTAAAGAAATTGCTGATTCGTGTTGTAAACATGGATCTTCAATGTTAATATTCCTGTAGATGCTTGCAGAGCAGGGATAATTGTCCATTGCTCATTTATTACACTTCTGTTGAGGAAGAAGGGCAGACAACTAGAGGAACTGTGTTTTTTTCTTGCTATTTGAGACAGTAGAAATGAAAGATAATTTTTTTCGTGCTGTTTTTTGGAGAGAGTTTAGTGTTTTTTCAATAGCTTTGATATCTTACAGGAAAAATTGGACTTTTTACAATTTCCTCAGTATTTCTAGACCAGAAAAAACTTGTTCAAAGGAAATTCTCAATTTTTTTAAAAATTTTTTTTAGTGAGTTCGAAGTTAAAATCTTTTGTATATCATACCACAGACCACAGAACATTTTTTTCTGCAGCTTTGGGAATCTCTCATTTCTTGCCGTTAAAAAAGTTATACAGAATGTTAGTTTTTCTTTCGTTAAGACTGCTCTGGAAGTACACTGTATGTATGTTTCAAGGGAAACAAGTGCGTTTCCCTTGAATCAGTAGCTAAAAGCTGAAGGAAGTTCTATCTGGTAGAAATATTTACAGGACATTTTTCTTCTTACAGCGATCTTTCTACAACTTAGCTGGAGTAGAAGGGTTTGCCAAAGAAAGGAGTTCTGATGATCATCTTGAAAGTACATAGATAAAATTGGGTATATTGTGAGGACTTGCAAGTCAACTGACCTCCTTGCATTTTTCACTTAATATCTTCTGTCAGAAACACATCACTACTCTTGTTCACCTGGATTTTTTGGCATATGTCAGACCAGCGGACGACAGCTGTATCTTTCTGTATGGTGGATACGTGAAAGAGTAGCTGATGAGACTGAGCTTTGATACAGTCAGTATATAAACATTTTCATAATGGGGGCATTTAATAAATCAGATGTGGAAATGGAGAAGGAACAGCAAAGAAATCTGAGTGCACATATCAGATTTTCACACGCACATAAACTATTCTACTGCATGCCTTGAATTAAAAGAATAAAAAGAAAACAACAACAACAACAAAACCTGATGCTCATACTATAATATACTTTTCTCCAGTTGTTTGTGTGTCCCAGGAGATAAAACTAATTGAACCATCACTTTCTGATCCTCTTAACCCTTTTTTGCATGACAGATATATCAAAAGCTTTGAAAAATTATTGTTTCCATTCCTAGTTACTTTGATATTCTTTGTATTCTATCTATTATTGTTAGGGCTTTAGATTATCTGCACCATATGAATTTGACAAACTGCTGAACTTTTGATTAAATAAAAACAGAATGCACACCTTCTCTGGACTGCATAAAATATCCTGTTGGGGGGAGGGAAGAAAAAGCCCTCCTAAAAAAGCAATAGGCAAGGTTTTGTGCAACTGAAATCAATAATACATTCAAAATTGAGCTCAGTTAGAACAGAAATTTCCCTGCACAGCATGTGAAAAATATTTGAACATAAAAGATGTAAAATTTCCAGATATAAATAAATAGATGTGGCAAACAAAATATAGCAGAAGTACTAAAAGAAGCCTGATTTTGTATTTCATTGGAGAGTATGTTGAAACTGTTCATACTGAGAGAACTATTAGTGGCATTGTATTAATTTACATTAATTGATGGATAAATAGATCTAACAATTTGTTCTTTTTGAATAGGCGACAAAGCAGTAATTTGGTTTCTTGATCAAGATGCAGTAAAATGTCATTTGCTGTGGAAAAATGTTATTTTAATTAAATATTTATCTAGTCATTTTTATGGTGCAGATTTTGGCCCAAAATACAGACTCTTTAATTATCAGAATAGTTTAATGAATATGTAACATCGTCTCAACACATCTTTCTACTCTCTGTAGAGGGTATTTCCATCTATATCAAACATGTGGGAAGTTAGATGAGAAAAATTTCACTTTTTGCATCTGAATTCTTACAGTTATAACCAAAACTGTCCTGAACTGTTCCTGCCCAGTGTCTGCAGCTCCCCCCACTCTGACTGTGGCCCAGGACCCCAAGTCAGGTCCAAGGGGTCAGCAGCCCCTGCCTCAATGATGCCACAGTGAGGCCCATCTCCAGGTCCCCACATCCCTGTCCAGCGTGGCCATGGGCCCCCCAAACTAGGCTGTCCTGCAAGACCCTGTCCTGGCCTTGGTCCGTCCCTGTCCCCAGGAAGGAGCTGGTTACCCAGGGCTGGGGCTCTCACAGAAGTCCCCCAGCTGCCCTGGCCCTTACAGCTGGGCCCTGGCATCACCCACCCGGAAGCTCCGGATGCTCAGGGAGCTGCTGCCCTCTACGTTGCCCTGGCAGGATCCCAGGGTCTAAATACATGCAGGTCAACTCACCATTATTTTTGTCAGCCTCAGTGTTCTCTCATTTCAGGAACTCCTCACATCACATACACACTTGTGTTTCATCCCTCACCCCACATAAATCTCGCTCAAACCAGCTGTACTGTACACCTGAAGCTTTTACAAGAAAATGACAAACAAATTAAAATAAATGTCTTCTTGTCAAATGAGATCCACAATACCACATGTTAAGTCTATATTTCTTAAGGCAAGGCATCTAATTGCTGAGCGGTCAGTAAAGCATTATTTAAGAATTGTCCTAAGAAATTAAATTAGGCTACTCTGGTTTGCTTAAACATACCTTAATCTTTCATAGTGACATCAAATTTGCAAACACCTTAGGGAAAAATTCTACAGTAAATCACTTGTAAATATAATAAATGTTTAACCTGTAAAACAATCGATGAGGTAGAATACTTCAAAGCAGTTCTAGTTTACTTTTTTTCCTTGATTAAAAAAAGTGAATCAGAGCTTCTTAGCAATTTCATTGTATCATTCATGCACATAGTATACAATGTTGTATTTATTTGATTGATTGGAAAAGTGACAATTTTTATGTTTTAAACTTAAAAAGTTTTTAAAATGTTCACTTTTTAAAAGTTAAAAATCTCCTCATGTTGGATGCAGTAAATTGTGTGGAAGCTGCCTTGTTTTCCCACTCCAATTGAAAACTGGAAGTGTAAGAAATTAATTATGATCTGAATAATTATTACTAGAGACAGTATCTTGATTCTAAGCTATAATACAAGAAATAATACTCTTTAGTGCCATGGCCTAAGACTAAACTTAGAGGTATGATCAGAACTGGAAGGTAATTTGGCAATCTTGCTTCTATTGCTTGTGTTCAGGCCAAGTTAACTTTGTGTGCAGTTTTCTCAGTGCAAGGCAGGTGGTGGCTTTACAAAGCTGCCCAGCAAGTTTCTGCCATGCAAGTTTTCTGTTGAAACTTGGTACAGTGGCTGTACAGTGTGTGAGCTTTTCCTCCAAGCAGCTGAACCATGCCCCTTCATAGATGAATCAGTAGTATCTGTGACTGCTCCCCCAGCTGGTATTCATCATCTCACTGAATTAGGCACTCTGTGGGCAAGAGCATCGAATTGTACCAGAAACTGAAAATACTAGCATGAGGTGAATGGGAAATATATGATACAGAACGGTTTTGGTTGGAAGGAGCCTTAAAAACCATCTGGTTCCAACCCCCTCTGCCATGGGTAGGGACACTCTGGGCATGACCATAAACTGAAACCATATTCACAGTTTTCATGCATTTGGTTTTCTGCAAGCACACCTGTGGAAATCCCTTTTCATATGCAAGTGAGTACTTCATGTGAATTAATCTATTTTTGTTTTTATAACTCAAACACATTGTTTGTAATACCTGTTTTATATCACTCATTTGTGGAAGTGATTGTGTCCGCATCCTAGCTGAAAGGCAGATGTGTGCTACAACTTCACTTTTTTGTTTCTGCTTCTCTTGGGATACTCCCTACACTGTGTGACCAGCCCACACCACATTACGTGATTTTTTTTTTTTTTTTTTTCATTAAATACCAGGCTATATAAGCAGGGCACAAACATGATCTGGAAATAGGAAGAGCTTTTAATCTCTGACAATGACTACAGTAGAGGTAGTAATTTGGACAAGCAGAAGTAGATTTGTAGCACAAATGGTGGTGCTGAGAAACCGATGTCGAAATTGTAGATGTCTACTCTAGAGGGTAAAATCTGACATGCTTGCTATACACTTCAAACATTTAGTTTGATTTTATTTTTTTAACTTCATACTAGTTCTAGACTGGTGGCATTAAATGGCAATAAATGCTCTCCTCAATCCTTTCTGGCTTACCCTAACGTGAACCACAGCCTAGTAAATTGCTTTAGAATGGGTAAAATCATCTTTTGGATGTAACAAACTTCTTTATAGACTATAGAGCAGTCTACAACAATGACAAGATACCTCATACTTAGGCAGTTCAAAGAAGAGACTGTGAGCCCAAATTATAGTAACAACTTGCAAGAAACTGCCTGATGAGCTTAAAGTTATCACTGCTTTTCAAGGATTTTATTCCAGGGTTATATGTATTTTAAAAAATACCAAACAAATAACCAGTCTGTGGTTTGTAAACAATGTTTACAATTTCTCATTTTGGGAAGAAATCATATTTTTCTGAACATGAGGAGAATGGATGAATACAGTCATATTGGTAATGGTAATCATCTGCTATGCTAGAAATATTTTAATGTCATATATTTAGTAAGTAGTTTCACAAGTAGCAGAACAAAACTGATCTGATGAGTGAGGGCTATTATTAAACATTTACACAAAGAAGTGTTGTGGGACTTCAGATGAGATGGAAGTTGTGTCAGGTTACATTCTAAGTCAATAAAAACCAACTCTTAAGAAAATGGTATGAAATAAGCCTTTGTCAAAGGAGACTTCCTGAGGCTTAATTTTCCACTCATAATAATGTATAGAAGATTCTGATGCAGTAGTTCATTTCCTGCTGAACCGAGTTTCTCATTTCAGATGCCTGTTAATGTCATAGAGGGATCACAATGCTAGATTTCTGTAGGACTCCTCAAACCTGGTTATTGCACCCTTGCTTAAGAATTCAACCTTTTCCTCCTCCTTCTGACAAAAACTTTATCAAAACTGATGTGTCAGAATGTTTCAGCTTCAGTGAAACAGCATTTTTTCCTGTCTGACCAGTTCTATTTATCATGTTCATGTCAATGCTAAATTTGCTGATGAAAAATCCAATTTGAAGTAGCTTCAAGTTTTCTGTAAAGGCCTGTCCTGCATATGTAACATAAGAAAAGATTTGCTGTCTGTAATCCTTCCCATCAGAAAACAAAACCTATTTCAGGGACTGGGGAACTCCAACACTACTCATGGGAATATCTACTCATATGTCCAGTGGGAAGCTATAGTGAGATGTTCCCCAAAGTTCTGCAAGATCTACAGCGTGCAAAGAACTTGAAGAAGTTATTCAAGGAGTCAGACTGCACCACCAGGGAAGACTAAGAAATATCCTGTTTTAGGAACTATCTTTTGGATGCATATTGAATTTTCAGGAGGATGCTCGCGAGGTTCTTATTGGTAGTGATTGTACATGACCGTATTTTAGGTGCTTTACTAAGCTTTGGCCCTTTCGCCTGGCATAAAGAATGCAGACCAAGCACAAGAATCCCACACTTGCTTTTAATATTAATTTCTAGATTCTGTTGATTGTATTGAAGTCAGTAATAGAACTCCTAGTGTTTTAACATGGCCAAGATCTGAGTATTTTACTTTCCTGTGAATTTTGCTTGACTATAGAAGCCAATAAAGGACTCTCTGTTTTTTTATGTTAGATGCCATAAGAAAACTTGTTTGTCCAATTAGAAAGAACAGACAGAAAATGTTCATTTTCATAGTTTAACATGATGTTCATCACTTGATGAAGCAACATTTTCACTATCATAATAATTGATTTTATACAATTTTATTGTCATAAGCTTAATAATATAAGGGAGAGGAAAGCTATTTTCTTCAGCATGGGTCCCACATGATCTTGCACTAACACACAACACACTTACATATCTCAGATGAGGATTTGATAATAATTGTGACAGACGGACAATGGCCTGGTAATAAATGACTATTTCATAGCCAAAGGACATAAGGGAAATTCCTTTCAACTTTGGGAAAAAAATATCGTCCCAGCCAGATGGTTTAACTTCAAGAGAAATGAGTGGACTGGGTCATAATGAATGAATGCTTTCTAAGTTACTTTCCCTGAGAACTCAGCTGTTCAACAATCTTCTCTAATACGCTGAGTTTTAATAATCAGACTGACAAGTTATGGAGAATGTTTGAATCTGTTCTTTTATATTTGTCTGTTTTCCACTTGCTCCAAAAGTGTAGTAAAATAAGCTATGTCTACATCTTGGTTACAATGTTAATAAAATTCTCGAGCTGATCTAGAAGCATTGGTTTATAGGCAATGTAGATCTAGTTACTTTTAGCAAACTTTGTGTGATGTGTGAATTTTTTTTTCCCTCCCTAATCTTACGGAATGTATTTTTGGATTGCTGTATTAAACCATTCATCCCTAAGGAAAAAGTTTGACTGGAGAAAGGGCCAAAAGTTTTAACATGCATTAATCTGTTAGCTTTGGGATATGGTTACTTCATGTGAGAGTTCAGATCCTCAGAGCCTTTTGAGTTACTGCTAACAAAAAGTAAATTATTACAGTATCACCCGTACTGCAACACTATTAAACCTTTTTGACAAGGCATCTGAGGGATTTCATAGTACTGCTGTGGAGGTCAAGACTCTCTCTCCTTATGAATAACCATCTTGTAATAGTTAAAGGAACAGAGCTTCTACTTCTCTGGAAGAGACTACAGCAAAACTAACACTAAACACACATAGACCTCATTGTGATTTCAAATGCACCTACCTTCAGACAACCTTCTCTTTCTTAATCTTCTGAGATCTACATGATCTCTGTTTTGACATTGTCCTGCAAGTTAAAAGAACCACAGGTTGTGTGGGGTTAAAACACAGTCTTCTTGCAAATTTTCCGCCTCCCCATCAGAGAGGCAAAACAACTATCAATATTATTGCTGCTGTTTTGGACACAAGTTATGAATACTGGAGCCTGATAAGGTAAAAGGGAGGTGAGAAGACTAAGCTGAAATGCACTGAACTGTGCAGAGTGAGGCATGGCACTCATTGCTATAGAGGATACAGCAATGCAGTAATATCACCACCTAATAATTGGCGTCACAGGATCTAAATTTACAGTGTTATAATGACACAGGTATATTAGCTATTACGGGTGCTATGATGAGATATACATATTTGAAACTGTTAATTTAATCTCTTGGGATTATGTTCTATTTGTTCTAGTTCAATTTTTGCCCTTTTAATAGTTAGATCTCCAGCTACATTACTTGCAATTAGCTTGCAAAATCCTGTCTTTCTGACAATTAGATTGTATCATTTTGGTTGCTTACAATAGGGGACAAGGGATTTACAAGAATCACAGGAAGCTTCATGAGCATATCACTGCTATATTTTTTGTTGGGGATACATTTTACTTCTCATCCTTGTATTCAGCAAAATATTTGCACTAACAACTAGATACCTTTTTGGGGCACAGTGCATCCTTGCAATCTTGAAATTTCCCCTTGTTCTCTGTGACATTCCATTTAGTCTATGCATCAGCTCTGCAAGAAACTTCCCTACGAGCTCCCAAAAAATCTGTACAAAATTCCCTTCACTATCATATACAATTGGACATTGCAGGGCTGATCCTAGTATTATTTCTGGGGAACTGTATCTTGATTTCAGAGAATCTTTTGTTGTACAGCTGGTAGATCAACAGGAGCAAAACAGCAAAACAATATTTCTACTGCAAAACGCCACCCACCAAAAGCTGAACAAATACCAATATTTTGACATTTAAAGTTTTTGTGTGGTTTGTGTAGGCTTTTTCTTTCTAATCTATTGTAGGATTTTCATTTTGTTGTTGAAATTGGACACATGGATAATTATAGGTCTTGGTAGCTCATTAACTGCTCTGCCTTTAAATCAAAACATTTAAATAATGAGTTGGTCTAATTTGATTTCCCTCTTGACTGTCAACTCTTGCTTTTCTTCCCTCTCTTAATGAATGTTCTTTAATTGAGAAACTAGTTCCTGGGCTGGTCCAAGAGGTATATCTTTCATGATTGTCATTTTTAGATTTGTCATAAATTGTTATTTTACTGTATCTTAATTTCTCAGTAAAGTTTAGGAAAATAAATTTTTATCTACACTTAACATATCTCCATGGATGTGTGCTCCATATGATTACTGTGAAATTTCTTTCAAATAAAGATAAGGAGGCCTATAAACATCTTTTAGAACTGTATCTGAGGTGAAACATAATGATTGGATTGCAATATATAAGAGGTCAGTGCACCAATTAACAATATTTATTTAAACTGACATATAAAATGTATTTTCACAAATACTGTCTATTTAAGCTCATTTCTGAATTCTCGCAAATCTCTTTTTGAAATATGAGGACATCCTTTCATACTTTTAACTGAGGTGAGCAAAAGATGGAGTGACAACTCATCAGCTCTGCATGTCCAGGTGTTTCAGAATGTCATGGTACAAGTATGTTGAGTTTACTTGTTCTGACTGAGGCTGCCAGAAATACAGACCATGCTCCAGTAAATCTGAGAGACTTAGAGATGTTATGGTTCCCCATTGTCTGGCCTGCCTCACTTCTGAAAATTATTACCTTCATCAGAGAAGGAACAAAAGATTGTGCCTGAGCCATTTCAAGTGGTCTTTTCCGTGTCTAAACTTAAGCCACAGATGTTTGTGAGTTTGAACTGGAACAGTAGGCTTAGCAGCAGGTAAGGTACAATTAAACTTCAGCTGCCTTTGCTATAAGAGCTCCTACCAGTCATGTGTGGTCAAGTTATAGCTGTAGCAGGGTGTGTTGGTACTTTTCTACCACCACCAGCAGAATTCAGTTGTTCTTCAAAGATATAAAAGCTGTGGGTAAAGAAAGCATATGGTCTACTTAATGCAACTATGCCTTCAAAACTCATGATGTCAGTGCAGCTTCACTGAACAGAGAATGCTTCCATTGACTTAACTGGCTGTGCATGTTTAGGAAGATGATATAGCTGAGCTGGCAGGACAACTGGGAGTACGTATTTCCTCTCCACTAGAAGAAACTCTGTTGAGAGACCTATCTCCAGTGAAGTCTCCAGTGAAGTTATGTGTATTTTCAAGAGACTGTGGTATATTCTTCTGGCTTTAAGTATCAGAAAAACAAGAAACTAGTATCAGAAATGGGATTAATATGAAAGTAAAAGAAAAAAATAAAGTGTAAAAGTCCTTTGATAGCAACATACTCGTGAGAGAAATCACAGCAACAAGGAGGAAAATGGAAAAAAATCTGTAGTCTGTCTCATCTGTTTAGCAGAACCATGGTTTTGAGAATTTTTTCTTTAGATGAAATGACTCACTGAAGGCACCCAATAATGACAGTATCTATTAAGACAGTGTCTGTTTCTCTGTCTATTTCTCAGAGTTGCCTTCTGCCCATATCAGTTAACAGGTTGACATTTAAATTATCTTCTCTCCCAGAAGAAAGAATAGTGAGAAGCAATGTCAATGTGGGGAATAACGGAGTGCACAGAGCCCTGAGCTGGGATATGGAGAAATGCATGATACAGATCCCTTAAAATAAGGGCAAAAAATCATGATCCAGTGTTTTGTAACATCAATGTAAGAAGAATTCCAAAGACTTTCTAAAGCCAACCAACCGAAAAATAAAATGCCCTTAATACAAGGGTGGGGAAGGAATTACAGAAAAATATTTGCTTTGTAACCAAGTAAAAGGGAAAGTAAGAGAATAAACTTTGTTTATGAACCACCCTTGGATTTCCTTAGAGACAAGTTTTTAAAAGTCAGCAAAATTCCCACACAAATTGTTCTTAATGAAACACTAGAAACACTTTTTCCAATTTTCTACCAGTGCCACATGGAACTCTAAGTGATAGGCCTTCCAGGCTTCTCTGGTTCATGCAGAAGAAATGCAGTTATAGTTTTATGCCCATTATACCTACTGCCTTTCATAGGTTATGCCCAGGCTGTGAAACTTGGAGTGGTCCCCAGTGGAACTGCAAATTTTGTGAGCACCAGGCTCATCTGCAGTCTATATGATACTGGACAAGAAATACCTGTGTGAGTTAGAGATAGAATCATAGAACCATTTAGATGCTTTCCTCTGCTCTTTCTCTCTGGTTTTTCATCGACTATAACTCTGTTGATATTTGGTATACAGCTTTAACTACCATGGCTAATACAACTGAGAAATGTCTCATGGTATCATATTCCTTAAAGTAGTTTGCTGTATTACCACAGAGTACTTCACCTTTTTACACCATTCCAGGAAACTTTGGAGGGTGTTTAAATATATGCTAAAATACTCCCCTCAGAGAGAAAGTAGAAGCTTTTGTTTACATTTCTCAATTCTTAATTCTTTTGACAGGAGGGAAGAGTTATTTTTCAGTAACAGCTACTGTAAACCCATTTGAGACATCAATGCTTTAATAAGCAAGGGTTCTAATAGGATCTCATGAATAAAGCATTTTGCACTCTTTCCCATGACATGCTGTACAAGTATATCTGCTGCAACTTTTTCAGAATTCTCTTCTTATAGGTTAGATAAGCAAAATAATTCCAAATGTTATAGGCACATTAGATTTCACAGCACTATTTCTTTGAAAAATTATGAAGTCTAAATTCTTTTTACATTTCATTAGCTCTATGAACACCTGAAAGTGCAGTGGTGTAAATTTGACCAATAGGACTGGGCAGATACAAATTAGTGCAGAATAGTTTCCAAATGTTCAATGCTCTAGCTAAAAAGGCAGTTAGCAATAGCAAAAAACATGGACAATGGAAATGGTCAGAGTACTTTTATTGCTCATACAGTTTAGTGTAAGCCATTCTCTGAAAAATCTATGTGCAAATACTGAATCAGACTCAGGTTTGCCTGAATTTTTGCTTTGAGTTCTAAATTCTTATAGAGGAGCCTAGAGAAAATAATTCTCTCTTACACTTGTGTGTGTAAGATCAAATGAAAGTCAAAAAGGAGGACCTGTGTTCAATAGCACCTTCTGCTTCACAAAGGTGAGCAGCTGTTTCACATAAAAAGTAAGAGTAAATAGTGTTGCCCAGGTAATCTGACTTCTGTGCACAAAGCACAATACCTATGAGTTTTAAATGAGGAAGTTTTTCCCAGGAGGGAAAAAAAAGAGATAGAGATATAGAAAAGCAAGAAGATTGTCATGTCCAGCATCCAACATCCCATCTAAGGAAAAGGAAAACTTGGAGAAGGATTGTTTATGCTTTCTAAAGGTAGAAAAAGAATGAAACTTTTTTTTTCTTTAAAAAAGTAAGGATAATTTGTTCTCTGCCAGGATTAGCAGATAAATACTTTTCTGATATTAGACTGAGCTTTACAATTCTTAAATTTTAATGTTTTTCTTTATTTAAGGATCAGTATAAGGCTTAAAATTAAACATTTTTCATTAAAAAAAAAAATCAATGCCAAAAATCATTATTACCTTTGAGGTCTTCAAGTTCCTTTTTAGGCATGAAAACACTAGTGAGCAAAAGTTTGTCCTCCTACAAGTGGTACAGGAACAAGTTTATAGTTAACACAGTACCTGTAATTTTATGGTCACTTTTACTAATTTTTTGTGTTAGAGACACAATGGAACTACCAAAAGAAAAGGGGGGTGAGAACAGGACAAGATAGGAGAGAGAACCTGTTTGAGATATGGATAACTTGCCTTAACTCTAAGAGGTGGAGAATTTTAAATGCTGAGACCCTTAAAATTCAGTGGACCTATAAATACTTCTGCAATTCAAACTCTTGTAAAGATATTTCTTTATATCTGGCAAGTCCCAAAATCATCAAATCGAGACAGGACTTTCAGAGACTAGCCTTTTAAGAAATAAATGTAGTCTGGTAAATTAATACATTGAGATGTCACCTCAAAATCATGCTTATTTTCCCCTTCCAGAAGTGGCCATTTTCTGCTCTGAATGGGGTTCTGGAGTTTTCTGCCTGTTATTTTTTTTCCTGTCTCAATCAGACCAGTTGCCCTATGCATATAAGTTAGAAAATATCAGTTAGACTGAATACAGGTCACTGAAGTGGAGTTTTACCTCTCTCCTCTCCTCTCCTCGCCTCTCCTCGCCTCGCCTCCCCTCCCCCTTTTTACTTTTTCTCTGATTTTTTTTAAATTTTAAATTTCTGTTCTTTGTTCATTTTATAATCTCATCTGTGACGCAGACATTAGAAGAACTTGGCAAACTTTCTAAGCCTTACTTTGCACATCTCATTTGTTATGTCCCAACTATTCAAGGTATTTGACATTCACTACTATCTGGCTATTGTACCTGTAACTATCGAGACAGGAGCAGGAGTCTTGGCAGCCATGAAAGTAAACTAAAATGGAGACGTGGTGATGAAAGAGGGAATGGTTGGTATGGGATGCAGCAGGTTTCAATAGGTCTATTTGTCGACATACTAATACCATACAGAGGCCATGGCCTTTCCCTGATTTAATGAAGAGTAATATTGCTGCTTTACTTTCAGGTATGTGTGTTGTGATTGAACTTTTCAAACATGGCCTAAGGATTTAGTCACACAACATTCATTAATTTCAATAGGAATTAATTTCCATGATCTCATCCTATCGCACTGGAGTTCAATTTTGTCTTTGGTTAAATCCATAGACTGTCATTGTCAAGTTCATAAAGTGTTGTCAAGAGGAGACAACAAGGCCATTTTTGTCTTGAACAACAAGAGGCCAAATCTTTGTTGCAAGACTGACCCTAACTGTCAACGGTCCCTAGCTGCAGGGAAAATGGTAGGGTACTGAGCAGTACCTTTACTGACATAGGTAAATCTGCTTAACTGAAAACAGAGATCCTAGTTAAGGTATTTATATGTAGTTGCTGTTTAAGACAAAAAGAATATGTATTAACATACTTTGTACTTTCTTTTCTGATACCAAGTAGAGGGATCATTTTCCAACATGAAAAAAAGTACAAACCTGTCTATGCCATCACTGCAATGATGTTGCTGTGAGTAGGATTTAATTTGAATATTTTCTAGAGACCTTGCAGAACTTCACTTATCTTAAATGTTTACTTTTTCCTAGATTCTTAAGGAAAACAATGTATAAAAAGATACCGTCAAGTAGGAAAGTCCTGATTTAAATTCAATTAAATGTCAGCTTATCATACATTATGTAGCACTGTGGGAGGACTGCTTTGTTGTGTAATTAGAATGGATTGTTGTTAAGAAGCAGTATTTACAGAGATATTGAAATATTAGCTGGGATTTAAACATGTTTATAAAGCGGTCTCTTGATACCTTCTCCAAGTTATTTCCTCCAGCAACTGTATTAATTCCTACAATTTTCATTCAGTTTGCTAGAATCAGTATTTTCTCAGAAAGATGGATCATCCTGGCCTGAATATTAATGCACTGATTTACTCCAGTTTCAAAATAGGGTATTCACCTATTATTTTATCTTTGACATCACTAACAAAACAACAGCTTTTCAAACTTTTGAGATATTGGAAACTGATGAGAATCTCTGGAGTCGCCCAAAAGGTTGCCTCAAAATCTCTTTGTATCTAAGACATGTCTAACTAGAAAGGGAAATTGAACAAACTCCTTTACGTCTGCCACATAAAACCAAACTTATATGCTTAAGGTCTGAGAGCAAATGCAGATACTGATTTAAGTCTTGGGAAAGGTAAAAGTGTTGGAGTATTTTTGGTTGCATAGAAGATTACAGTGAGGTCCTGGGTGGAGATTCCTCATACTAAAGGAATTTTTTAAAATATAAATAGTTAATCAGTGTCACCAGAAAGGATAATTGTATCTGATAGATATGGATGGGAAATATAGGCCTTACAATCTCTTTATAAAAATGTCTAAAAAACCCAGGAAATTTTTTCCACTAGACTTTCTGTAGGCAAGCCACCATTATTTCTGTTTTAACAGGTTATATTCTGAGATCATATCCATACCTTAACATTTGACTCAGCTTGTTCTAGCAGAAGAAAATCCCTTCACTTAGGTGTGAACATGACCATATTAGCTTTGCAGAAAATAGGTCTTGCAATATTTTTCTGGGGCTGAATATTTAATGGGTTACTCAGTGCAATTCTGGAAGTGCTACAATGCTTGAGACCATGCTACTCTTAGACATTACCAAAGGAATTAGGAAATAAGTGTAATCAATTTTCAGCTTCTTAAATAAATGGCCTAGTTCATCAGAAATGACATGTAAGCTTTGTACCTTGATTTCTGCTATGTTGCTTAGAGATATTGTAAAATGTGTCAGGAAAGAAAAGTCCTTGAATTGCTTCAGCTTCAGTTGCAAGTCTATTAATAGAATGGGCAGAGAATTGTAATGCTTCATTGCTTTTGGCTGATGGAGGGGAATACAAGGACCTTCCTACTTTCAAAGTGGCTTTGAAATAGTATTGCCAGCAACAAGACATCAGAGGAGTTCAGCACCATAAAGTAAAAATGATATTAAAAAAAATAAAAATGCAATTTTCTCTTATTTTACTTCAACAGCAGGAAACTCAGATAAATGTCTGTCATTTCTCTCCTCATCATCTGCAGCTTTAAGTGAATGGGGTCATAAAGATATATTAACACACATGAAATTTGATAGCAAAAGCTTTCTGGTAATCATTTTATTAAAGTGGCCATTGCACGACCCTCTTGAATAATCATTACTAGCCTAGTGAATAGTAATAAACTGTTGATTACATGATTACGCGAAGCCTCAAAAATTTCAGAGCAGCTGAATTCCCCTAGTCTATCTGAAATGTTTGGTCTGACCTTGAGTGAGATACTATACAAGGCCATTCCTGTGGGCTGATAAGGTCCTATGGTTTTCTGTTAAGCTAAATGAGAAAGTCTTGACCATAACAGTTTGCAGCATTGTGTCCATTATCTTTTGCCCTGCAGGTGATTTGCTGCATGCTTTATTACAGAAGGCAGAATAGTTGAGAGGGTATTGTCCTGCGGACAGCAATGTCAACACTTATCCCTACGTGGATACAATTATACTTTCTAAGTTATACAGCAGATAGTGTTGCATGATTACCATTCATTTTGGTAGAATGCACATACTTTGATATCAAAAAATTACACTGAAAAGGTGTTAGATTTTATTGATGAAGCAAAGCACAGAAATGCATACAGGCATTTTTAGTGACCTTCGTAGGATATCTTTGACCCTAAAAGAAGAAAGCAGCTATGTTATAACTCTAAAATACACTGGCATGTGCTGGCAGACTAAAATGTTCACACAAGCAGCCTGTATATTAAGATGACTGCAACTATACGGAGTTCCTCAGAGCAGATCTCAAAAGCGTTTCAGCTGGCTTTTTTTTTTTTTTTTTTCTTTTGACAGGTACTAAGTATCTCGGTATTCACTGACGAACTGTTTCCCTGGGAAAAATCCTGAAATGTGACTCGCCTTCTGCAGCTGCCCTTGACTTAACTCTCCTGACCTGTGCCGCTGCGGCAGGGCCAGGGCGACATGGCGAGGAATGGCCGCGAGTTCGTCTCCTCGGCAGCCAGCAGGGGAAGCTGCTGCATCGGTTTTCAGCGCGACTCACAAATAGAATTCCTGGTTATTTTTAAATCCACGGATGAAAAGGTGGGGTTATCTTAAAATGAGAGGCAGAATATGTATGTTTGCATGAAGAATTTTTTGTCAAACTATGCCTGGGATGACTATTCTAGTCACAAGTGAGGAAGCAGGGAAGGAGTGGTGCATGATAGAAGAAATAGGGGCTATTTAGTGTCTAATTTTAATATGTGCTATATCTTTGCTTAGGCTACTAAATACAAGGCACTTCAAAAGCTATTAATAGAGCTTGAGTTATTTATGCAAATTTTAGATTACTGTAGTCCTCGCTCCATGTGTATAAGAAAAGTATTTCTGTTGAAGAGATGCTGGACTGAAACACGACTGGTTTCTGTTTTCAGGCTCATCGTGGCATGTGTCAGAAAGTCATTTGGGCTTCATTCAAAATATTTTCTTATGCACATGTTTATGATCTTCATGGCATTTGACTTTTAATCTATCTGAGGTTCAGTCTTTCATTTTTAAAATCACAATACAATACCTTGTCCTTCTCTTCTGTTTCCTCATACTAAAAAGTATATTTTGGTGGCCAAAAAGATATAGTCCTCCAACTGCTCTGAAATAAAAACAAAGTCTTGCATATACTTTTATTTCGTGCTTAAAATATTACAGGGACCTCATGAGCCTTCTAAGCTACAAGGATAAATACCATTAACTTTATTATTAAAGAGAGCTAGAGACACATAGTTTTTTCTGCCAAATTTTTCAGCTAAATTTGAGCAACAGTACATAGAATCCTAAACCCAGTACTTTTCCAGTACATATTTTCTTCTCGTTTTCTGCCAGGACAGAGTTTTTATTAGTGTTATCACTCTAATAAATTGTCAATATTCCCTTCATGCCTTATTAATAATAGATATGTCAGATGGAGGGATAGAAAAGGTATTTTAATCAGACATGTATAGAAACTCTCCAATGAGAAAGGCCATTGTCAATTCTAGTAAGAACCTTGCCTTGAGGTTATATTCATAACCCATGTAGAATGTTTTTTGTAAAACCTAGTACCCTTTGTTTTTTCCAAACTATTTATATAGTCCTAATTCTAATTTAATTCTAATTCAAATCTTTCTATTGTCATAAAAATGCCTCAGTAGGAACCTACAGGATTGCTAGACATCTGAATGGAAAATATGATTTCATTTGTAGGAAATTTATTAGTTTATGACTCATTCTGTCTTCTGTTTAGTTTCCAAAAATGGATTTTCTTCTTGAAGATAAAGTTTCCAGTTGAAGTTTGTTTTGAAGGTACATATATATGCATAGTGGGGATTTACTTGTGGTTCTGTACAAACTAATGTGTTTGTGTAGCAAATAACAAAATACTGTTTATTCAGAGGTTATGATGCTCATGACCATAAATGACACATGTTCATTCATATTTATAAATTCAGTTCTACCTTAGCAACAGCTGAGGGAATGGCCATAATTTATGTCTTAAGGTGACAGAATCAAATGGTAACTCACAAGGGGTAATGGGGTATTCTACCCCATATACAATTATTTACATTAATGTTTTTAAGAATAAAGATTATTTGTATTACTCTTTTATCTTCAAGCAGAGGAAATATTACTTTAGAAATTGATTCGGTATATATTTCAGATCTAATAAGGGCTATATACGTAGGTTTCCAGAGGAATCAGAAGCACTGCTGTAGAAAGCTTAAACATCTAATTTGTCTGTTGGGGAAGGCTTTACCAAAAAGGCTGCAAAACAAGCCAGCACATGTTCATCTGGTAGAGCTAGGGAGACTCTACTTGGCACACTTTATTGCATCTGTTATCTTCTAAGCTGTTTGCTCTTGTTCAGATAGCTAATTGAATGCTGGAAGTGGAGAAATAATAGATGCAGAGTGTTGGCAGGGATTTTTTCCCCAAGAAAATATTGATGCCATTATTGGGACACTGAATTATGCAGTGGACTCTTATATTCAAGCTGCAGAATTATAAGCAACTTTAGAGGAACAATGGTTGTGGGGAAAATATCTTCATGCTAATTAAGAGATTTAGCCTCTTTAGTTTAATACAGAGAAATGACCAAGATCTATGTCTTGATTACAGTTGTAATGGCTTGACCCTGATGGGATGGCAGGTTCCCACCAAAGCTGCTCCATCACAAGTGGACAGGGGAAAGAAAATATAACGAGAGGCTCATGAGTTGAGATAAGAAGTAGGAGAGATCCCTCACCAAATACTGTCATGGGCAAAACAGACTCAGCTTGCGGGTATTAACTGAATTTATTATTAACAAAATCAGAACAGGATAACGATAAGTAAAATGCTAAAAAACCAATTTTCTCCCAATCCCTCCCTACTTTCCATCTCTACCTCTTCCCCACCAGTGGCACAGGGAGACAGGGAATGGGGATTACGGTCAGTTCATCACGCTTCCCAGGGAGAGGAGTCCATGCCCTGCTCCACTGTGGGGTCCCTCCCATATGAGACAGTTCTCCATGAACTTCCTCGATGTGAGTCCATCCCATGGGCAACAGTTCTTCACAAACTTCTGCAGCATGGGTCACTCTTCCATAGGGCACATCCTGCTCAAAAGTGGGTACCCCATGGGGTCACAAGTCCTACAAGAAAACCTGCTCCAGTGTGATCTCTCTCCACAGGTCCATAGGTCCCGGCAGGAACCTGCTCCAGCATGGTCTTCCCACAGATTCAGAGCACTCTTTTGGGCATCCACCTTCTCTGCCATGGGTCTCCTCCAGGGGCTGGAGGTGGATCTCTGCACTCCCCTGGACCTCCGTGAGGGCTGCAGGGGCACAGCTGCCTCAGCATGGCCTGCACCACAGGCTGCAGGGGAATCTCAGATCCAGTGCCTGGAGCACCTCCTGCCCCTCCTTTTGCACTGACCTTGGTGTCTGCAGAGTTATTCCTCTCAGCTGTTCTCACTCCTCTCTTCTGTGGCTGCAATTAGATCCGTACAACTTTTTTCTCCTTTCTATGTATGTTATCACAGAGGCATTACTACCTTCTCTGATTGGCTTAGCCTTGGCCAGCAGCAGGTCCTTCTTGGAGCCAGATCCTATTGGCTGTGTTGGACAAGGGGGAAGCTTCTGGCAATTTCTCACAAAAGTCACTCCGGTTGCCCCCTGGTACCAAAACCTGGTCTCACAAAGCCAGCTTATGTCTCTAAATTTAGGAAGTAGTATCACTGAAGAGCTAAACTTGACATAATTTTATCCTGAATGTTTGTAAGAGGTTCAGTGACTTAAACTATGCATGTGCACAGAAGATATCACAGTTCCCAGCTCCAAGTTGTCCTCAGAATTTTTCTCCTGGTCATTTTTGGGTTTGGTATTAGTGTTATAGGTTGGTGCCAAGAAAATATAGCGATTAATTCTTTCTGTTCTTAATAGTTTCTAATCTTAAGAGTATTACTGGCAAAACATTTTAGCACAAGACAAATTATGTTTAGAAAAAATCCTGACACTAATTCCTTACAAATATTCCTATTTCCTCATTCTACAATAAAAAATGGTATTGTTTTTCTTATTGCCAAGTTATAAAATTTCTAGTTTTCAATCTTCCTTTCAGTATTTAGCAACTTTCTATCACTTTTCTAATGAACTTCACTAAAATACATATGGATGTGCCAGCTCTCTATCTTGGATGGTTTCAGAAAATACAACCTTAAGTATTGCTTTGAATTGACTTCTTTTTAAGTTCAGTGTTATATAATATTTTATTTATAAGTACTGTTTGCACTCCAAAGCCAACTACTTATATCCATCTCACACTGCTTACAGGAATATGTTAGCCTTTCTTATTTTAACCCAGCATTCATCTGTTTCCTCCAGTGCTTCTTGCTACATTTTGTGTAATAGAAATTATTTCAGCAGATGAAAATTTTGAAGTATTCAGGTATTCATTATTCTTAGAGAGAAATGGATTTCACATACACTTACATAGTTCTTATTCTTTTAATATCTTTGGTTGGTTGGGGTAGGGTTTTCTTGTTTGTTTTTGGGTTTTTTTTTCTTCCGTTGTTTTGATTTTTTGGTTGGTTATTTTGTTGGATTTTTAGTTTGTTATTTTTTAGGGGGTTTTTTTATATTTTACTTTTTTTTTTAAATCTTTTAAGCCACTGCCTGTTTTAGAGCAATACTGAAGGTTTCTAAAACATCATATATGTAGTCAGGTTAGATTAAATATGCATTGTTTCCTCACATTCTTCAGCCGTTTCCTTCCTACATTCTTACCTACATTCCATCCTACTCTTAAGAGGAAGATTTTATTTGAAGAAATTTGCAAACTCCTTTTAAATAAATGGTGAACAGTTCAATTTACAAAGCAAATTTTTAGCCAAAGTTGAAATCTTTATGCAATAAGTTTTCCTTTGAAGCAAGAAGACCAAATGTCTTACAGGGAAGTAAAAAAAAATTATTTTCATTTCAGAGAAGATAGTTCTCAAAGGAATCAGAATCTTTCTGCTAAATTTGAGCAGTTCATATCTACACGTCCCTTTAAAGACCCTCAAATTCTCACCATTTGACTAACATAACTGATCCCAGTTATGCCTCTGGAATTAGTTCCTTGAGACTTGATTTGTAGAAATCACATGACTAGAAGCAGGACTGCACCCAGAGTCAGTAAATACCAGAGGGTAAAATAGCCAAATACGTTTGAAAACAGCTCCCTAGGCTTAAATCTCTGCCTCAACAGCTGGAAGAGGGTATTCAATATGGTTAGTGCCTTTTTCTGAGTAGATACCAACTGTTACTGGACATTTGCTGTGTTTACTGAATACTGTGAAGAACCTTGATGCATATGACACTTTATATATATATTTTTAGCTTTTCATACATGGCAGATGTTGGCTGAAAACAATTAGGCAAAAAGCAAGTAGACAAAAAACTTCTTCAATAAATTATAATATAATTTAAATGAGAAAATTACATTAGACATGTTCTCAGAATAATTATGAAACAATTGCCTAATAATGAAGCTTCCAAGCTCTTTGTAACAGATGGTCAGAAGCCAAATTTTATTGGATCATAGATAATCAGTAAATTTAATATGCAGGATAAATGCTGCAATCTATCATCCTGCTATAACCCTCTGCACCATAATGTATTTGTTATAACTCCAAGATCAGAGGAACATTCCAGGGTCTTTAATCTAATTCAGAGGTGATACAGGGGTTCAGAGATGGTGTTTCAGAAAGTTGTCTAAACTTTATAGCAGCTACACATTTGAATTACCACATACTTAGTTATGTCACCTTAACAACGGTCTTAAGACAGCTGTAGGATTCATTGTCTAACACCCAAGTGCTGTAGGGGAACAAATTACTTGCTATATGTTGTCATTCTAGGCAATGATACCTACTTCTTGTTTTATGTGAGTTTGATATTAACTGCTTTATAAAATACTGAATAAAAAGGAGTATGTATTAGCTGAATAAAGCATATAAAGTCATGTAGGTATAAGGGCTGGGTTGACCCTGACTGGACCCCACCAGGTCCAGGATCTCTCACTCCCATGTTCTCTGGACAGGAGAGAGAAAATATAACAGAAAGCTTCTGAATTGAGATAAGGACAGCATGAGATCACTTACTGATTACTATCATGGGCAAAACAGGTTTGACTCAGGAACATTTGTTGAATTTATTACGAGAGCAGGAAAATAAGAGATATATCCAAAACCTTGAAACACATTCACCCCTAACACCTCCCTTCATCCTGGGCTCAACTTTACTCCTGATTTTCTCTACCTCCTCCTCTTGAGTGGTACAGAAGGTGAGGGAAGGAGGATTGTGGTCAGTTACACATTCTCTGCTACTGCTTCCTCCTCAGAGAGAAGACTCACACACTTCTCCTGCTGCAACGTGGGGCCCCTCCCAGTGGACACAGTTCTGCCCTAATTTCTCCACTGTGAGTCCTTCAAAGAGGCTGCAGTTCTTCATGAACTGCTCCAGTGCATGTCCCTTCTGCCGGGTCACAAGTCCTGCCAGCAAACATGTTCCAGTTGGGCTCCTCTTCACAAGGAGAGATCCTGCCAGGAGCAGGTCCTGCTAGGAGCCTGCTTGAGACCACTCTTCCCACAGGATCACAGCTTATTTTAGATATCCACCTGCTCTGGAGTGGGGTCCTTCAGGGGCTGCAGGTGGATCTCTGCTGCACCGTGGACCTCCATGGGCTAGAATGGCACAGTTGCTTCACCGCGGTCTTCATCACGAACTGCAGGAGAATCTCAGTTCCTGGCATCTGGAGCACCTCCTAACCTTCCTTATTCACTGACCTTGGTGTCTACAGGGCTTTTTCTCTCACATATTCTCACTCCCCTCTCTGGCTGCAATTATTCCTGTGCAGTAACGTTTCCCCTTTTTAAAAGTGTTATCCCATTGCTGCTGAAGATCTTGGCCATAGCCAGAGGTGGGTCTGTCTTGGTCCATCTAACAGAAATCACCCTGTAGCCCCTCCACTAACCACACCTTGCAGTGCCAACCAAATACAGTGCATAAAAAATTCACCTTCAGAGTCATCTACTGATCACTTTATATGAATTAAAAGTTCTTATTCCTCCAAGTATGTCTCATAAATGAACAAGACATTGAAGAAATATTTACCTAGGATAGTTTCAATTAGTAACTACCTATCAATAAGGATACTTGAGCCAGCTTGTTTCATTTTAAGTCCTAGTCTGTACCAAATTGAATGTAATGTGGCAATGTTCTTCTACCGTCTCTAAGCTAGCATCTTGATTTGATATAGTTTATACTAGTAATGACTTACAAACAGGTTGAATTTCCACGTCTGATTCTGTACTTCAAAGCTGGTAGCAGTAGAGTGTGAGTGAAGACCGAAACACATTACAAATAAATGAGCAAGTGTTCTTAATCTGAATCATGTGAAGAACCACAGAAGGCAGAAACTTATATGAAGAAAGAAAAAAACCAAACTAAAGGGCTTTTAATTCAATTTCACTAATATTTACAGCAGAAGGTTAAAACTACCTTTTTTGTTAATTCATGTTTATCTTCATGTTTTTTCCATTTAAAAATAGGTTAGGTTTTCCCAGCTCAGCTACACAGTTTAAGAGTAACTAGAGTGTCATACAGAAAATCAGAGAAAATCTCTCAGCCAAGAGAGATGAATTGATGTTGCTGGAAGGTATGCCATGTACTTCAATGACAGTTCCTGCTGCAGAACTAAAACAATCACAAACTTTACAAAAATTATAAACAATTTTTAAAAATTAAATAAACATTTAAAATCAAACTTAGAAATTCAATTTAGGTTATTGTTTCAGCACTAAGGTATTAAATATTACAAAAGATCCAATAAAATCAACTTCATTACAGGGCAACAAAAGAGTCTGTGTAAATCAAGCCTACACAAAGATCTACCATTCTCTGTAGCTTGCTTTCATGTACTTTAAGCATAGTCAGAATCTTCAGCATGATCCTTGATGTACCTCCTGCATATACAGATAAACCTTCAAGCTTACATTTGAGGATCCTCGTAATTAGAAGACAGAATAATCCATTACTTGGAGGAAGGAGTAGAGTCAATTTAGCAGGGTGAACACACAGTAGCATCTATGTGTAGTCAGATAATACAGAGGTTTGATCTCCTTGAAGAAGTAGTGGAATAAATAAGCAAACTGACTGAAGTACAGCTAGATAGCAGTGCTAGGAACTAGTATCTTTTGGTGAAGAACTGCACGTAGGAAGTAAAAATAGATCAGAATTGAAATCTAGTGTTCAGTCACGGTATGACAAAAGATAAATTGCATAGATTATTACATTGATTTATTATAAATAATGGTAAAAGCTTCTCAATTGTGATTTATTAATATATATTCCAATAATATATTATTTATGTAATATAAAATTACACACATCAAAATCTGTAGTTACTGATGGTAGTATAAATCATTTTATTTATTCTGCATTGCACAACGTGCTAGTCTGTTCCAGTCATAGAGACAGTAACATAGTAAAGCCAAACAGACAACCTAGATTTTTAATTTCCATATTTATTTAAAAAGTGGCTCTTAATAAATCCTTCATTTTATTTTCTTGTTAAATTAAACTTATTTCCTATATGGTATTGTAATAATTTTTAGCAGACATTATGCCAAAGCATTTGTAGGCTTTCTTTATCATATGGAAAACAAATTCAAAAATCACACTTCCTAAATGCATTTTTCTGAGTATATGAAATGGAAAATCAGTGTATAAGATATTTCATGCACAGAATTATAGATGGCTTCAGAAAGCAGAAGACTCAGTCAAAATAACTATGTGGATTTCTTAAACAGAATATAGGTTGGCTTTAAGTATGTATATCCAAAAAGCCATCTAAAAAATGTCTCCCTTACTCTATCCCTCCAAGCGCCCAAAACTTGTGGGTATCTTATTTTCACTTTCTGTGTATTCTCTGGAAGATAGCAACTTTCTTTACTTGCCCTGAACTGCTTTGATGTGTGTAATGAGATGTCTTCTCTGATGATGAAATCCACAAACCAGGTGCAATGAAGCCTAAGTCAACTACGAGCATCTAGTGAGAGCATTCAAAGCATACCTATAAGAAGCTATTTAGATAGAATTCCTTGAAAATACCATTGAAGTGACTATATATTTTCAAGTGAAGACTGTATATAGCTTCTGTAGCTGAGAAATCCTGTGGTTCAGAAGCTGAATGGTCTATCTTGTGGTTTAGTAACTAGGACAATGAGTAGGTGAGTCCTGCTTTCTCAGGACTGTTGTTGCTTTAACCTTGGAATGCTTTAAGAGAAAATGATTTTATATGTATATATATATATATGTATATATATGTATGAAAAAAAAAACCATAAGGGGGCAAAATTATTTTGCTCTATAGCTTTCTGGTAGCATGAAAGTTACCTTTCCTTCTGAATACTGGCCTAGAAAGGAAATAATGAATAATATATCTATGTTGCATCAGCTTCATGAGCTTCCCATCACCCCTTCAGAAGGCAAAGATGTATAGAGTGCTGATTTCCTATCTAAGTCCTCGGGCATGAAAGTAAATGTTCTTAATTCTGAGAGGTGTCACTGATTTTGCATGAGATCACTGCCTTCTACACAGCTGCAGGATTGTTTCGCATTGCTTTCTCACTTCACTGGTACAGTCAAAAAATAAAATTCAGGTTTTCTGTACACTTTCTGATGGTATTAAACATGATGCAAAAGCCCTGGTGAAGGACTTATATTGTGTATTCTGAGGAATATCATTACTTTAATATGAGCCTTGGAGTTCTTTTTTTCTTGATCAGTGCTTCACAAGGCAGCTAGCTTTTGGCGTTCCTTGCAGCCTACAACCTTACAGAACCTCTGACAGCTCCTTTCCTAAGTGCTCTGCACTGTATCACATTCAGCTGCCAGTCACTTCTCTCTCATCAGCATGAAGCAATCTCAAGCACAGTTTAGGAATGACCAGTCCTGGGGCTGATCACTTTCTTCACAGTCAGAAATCCCTTTGCTTTGTGTAGGCATCTTGGGCAGAAATGCCAAGAGATGTAGATATGTCCCATGCTGGGACAAAATCTTTCCACTGGTCACGTAAAACTTTGAATTGATCTCCTTTACAGACACGTGCCAAGAAAAAATCCCAATTACAACTGGTCTGGTACAGTTGGGTAGGATCCAGGTTAACATTGCTGTGCATTTTCATCCCCAAGGTGAGAGATTTCATGAGTTTGAAAACAGCAAAGACAGAAGGAGACATAGATGAGAGATTTTCAGGAGATGGAATGTTGGGCCCTCATTTGCACTGCAAGCACTCCATGTGCAGAGAAGCTGCCCATGGAGCCAAAAGTGAAGCAACAACCCTGCTGGAACAGGGAGGGACAGAGGGAACACCTGAGGAGAAGTCACACAAATGCCCCAGGAGAGTGTATGAGCCTCCCAACCTTTTTGGATGTCCATGCCCATATCAAGGCCCACGTTCCTGCAGGCCCCTCAGAGCCAGGACGCCCCAGACCCTGCTGCTGGAGACCAGCCCCTTGTCTGTGGTGCCCAAAGGGAGGGTGGCAGGGCAGCTCCGGGACTGGTGCCATGTGGGGCCTCTGTGAGGGTTTGCTGGCCACAGATTCCTGCGCAGCAGGAATGTCTGGGGGAGCACCCAGCCCTGCACAGACTCCTGGCTTGCTGGTGCTGTCCTCACCCTGTGGCTCCCAGCCCTCATACCAGCACTGCACCCCCATTGCCCCTGTATTAATTTTCAAATCACTCTCCCTGAGGAGGCAGAGAAATACCCAATGTCATGTACCACCTTGGGCCCCCTTCCCAGCACCCAGAGCAGGGAAACAGGCAAATTTCTGGTAGGGCTTGGGTGCTGGGAGAGGTGTGTCTCCCCCCTGTGCAGCACCAGCAGCAGCAGTGGCATGCTAGGAGTCTTTCTGTCCTGGGAGTAAGACTTGCCCAAAGGAATGGGTGGACTCAGTCAGGATTGAAGTGCCTTCAGTGAGAGAAACCATCAATAAGAATGGCAGACTGGCTGGAAAGTTTTTATATAAAGAGACATCCTCTGCTGAGGTCATCTAGCCTAACTTCTGCCTAGTTAATGGAAAGAGATATCCTGGTTTTTGTCAAATATAGATGATCAACTGGATCTTGCTTCAAAACACTATGTACCTTACAAGGCCAGTATAGGTTATGGTTGAACAGGTACCTGAGAAAACAGTGTTTAGTTAATATCAGCTTATCTAAATGAAATCCAGCTGCTTGATTGTCGTTCCCATCACTGGATTTCTAAGCAGTCCTGACATTGTCATAACCACTGAAAGTCAGCAATTGGCCTTGTCTTTGGAGTTCTAGGAGTTAGCATCACGATTGCTCAGATCCTTCAGTAGTAAAGTTTCACTCCTCTACTGATCTATATGTGTTATGCTGGGGCATTGTGATGGAAGTGAAAAGATGAAGAGGTAAAATATGGGGTTTCCAATTTTCAGGTGTCATTGCACTGGTCTGTTCAAATCTATCAAATAACAAAATGAGACTTCTAGGATTCATTGCTAAATGGTTTCTGGGTTTTGCACAGGTTATGGACAGTTGTTCAGAGGCTTTCCATGGCCTCAGTGTTTAGATTCCTATACCATGTATATCATGACTTCCATAAGAATGATGAAATAGTTCAGGTGTTTTAATGTTTTTACTTATTTCTTAACTGAGGAAAAAAAAGGAAAAAAAATTACATCGACAAGTTCAATTATTCAAGCAAAACCAGCTATAACAGTAGAGGCAAATGTATCAAGTGGTAACAGGTGCTGCATGGGAGAACATCTGTAGGATGAGCATGATGGGTTGAGGACTGCAGAAGCAAGCTTGGTACACCTATTGTAGGCAGGGTTTGAGAACAGGAGGGGATATAGATGTCTCTATATGGCAAAGGCTGACTGTATGAACTGGTAGAATATTATCTGAGGGATGTCAATGAAAGTATAGCATTTAAACTAGAGAATAAATTGCATATTCAGGCCCATATTTATGCATGAAAAAGCAAGTGGTAGTGTTCAGGTAACCCTGGAGCAAGTACTTAAGCTACTTACTGCAAGGCTTGTGAAAACAAGCCTTTTGATACTGAAGCATATATAGCTTCTCCAGCTTAAATACTTTGTGAAATTATTGCAAAATATGTGTGTATGAAGAGACAAAGTATATGTAACAACATGCAACTGTGCTTTATCTAATAAGCTAAATAATGTAAGACACCTATTCTCATTATTCCAAGTGCTGATTTTGCTTGTAAACAACAATTCTAGGTTTTGTACTGAACATTTTTTTTTTTGTATTGGAATTCAAAGATGTTCCAGTTCAGGATAGTTTAAATGCTTCAGGTTGCCTTTTCTACTGCATTGCTGAAAATATGTCTACATAGCTCAAAGATCAAGTCAGTACTTTAATACTTGCATATTTCATGTTAATGGAATTATTATATTTAAAAAAATACAAGTAATAAAAAAATATAGATACTTTAAAAAGGAAGTTATTTTTTTTTGCTATCTTCCACAAAACTTTTGTTATTGTGTAAATCAGTGTTTCCACAAAATAGTACCTTGCAGGCATTTTTTTGTCTGTTCTTTCAACTTCTGATTCTTCATTGTTCAAGAGTACTTACTTATAATTCTTTTTTATAATCTTCAACATGACATTGTCTAAAAGTCTTAAAATTATAAGAATTATCTCAAGAATCAGAATTTATTAATAAACATTTTAATGATGCATCAGAAATTGGCATTGAATGTAAAAAAATCAAAATATTCTCATTTTGTCTCAGTCAAAATATCTCCATGAACTGCTGGGGACACTAATATCTTTCAACAGAAACCATATGTCAATCCACAGTGCGTAGTAAATCTCTTCTTGATATTTTTTAATAAAAAAATAATGTGTTCAGGTGTTTATTTTGTTTGATAGAAAGCTTTAAAAAGCAGTGATACTGAAATCTTAATATTTCCTTTACATTATTTAAATCCCATTGAGTTCAGAAAGAGATTTGCAAGACTCATCAAAACTGCAGTGAAAAAATCTAAAAATACCTCCTCAAAAACCAAATTAATTCCACTGCCCCATAACATCATTTTATTTCTTATTTTGTGTTTTGTCTTTTTTATGGATCTTTGCTTGAAGCAAGTGGGAACTGCAATTAGCTAATTAAGACTCTGAGGCTTGAATATTATTGACCTTTTTTGTTTTGCAGTATTGGTTGGCAAGCATAAAAAAATTGTGTTCTCCTCATCTACTCAGGGCTCTCCAGGACATGACTTCTAATTGTTTTCTCAGAAATCTTCGCCCCTAGTAATTTAAATATAGGGCACATACTGTTGTTTCCTCCTTGCATGGCATTTGCTGAGCAAGCAAGCAGCAAGACACAGAACTGGAAAGGCTCATGAATGAATACTGATTGCATAGGGTCACATCTTTGTAGTTTTTCCACTGGTGTATGCAGGGGAGGAAAACTGCATTTGGTATTCCTTATATTTTCTGAGGCGTGCAACCTCTTCTTAAACAAAGAAACCACCACCCTGTAAAAAAAAAATCCCTCAAACTATATGTTGAAAACAAAGTAGAGACACAGATGGATTTTTTTCTTCCTTTACAGAGCACATCTGAAGAACTGCTTTAATTCTGACTACTTCATTTACATTTTTATAAAAAAAAAGGTTAAAATCAAAGGTTATATTGCTGATGAAAGCTCAATAGCAGACAGTTCAGTTCGCTCTTTAGAATCTGCATTACCTCTAAGGCAAACAGGCTGTTCGCACTTAAGAGATTGTCTAGCTTGTTGCAGAATCACCTGTAAATTTGTAGTAAGATTCAATCATTTTCTTATCTGTTCTATTGCCCGCAGGAGAGTCATTACTGTGGTATTTACAGCTGTCACAATAGTTAATATGATCTAGGCATAGCTGCTTGTTTACTCATTGATGTGATGTGACAGTTTAATAATAACCATCATAATCATAATCACGGGTATATAAAATCAGAAATATTTTTTACTCCTATGGAGATGCTGCTTTCCACTTCTACCAAAAGCATTGTAACCAGTCCTTTACATTATTGCACTTCGCTGTGATATTTTTAGCTTTATCAACAGTTTAGAAACATACTGCTTTTTATTTTTCCCTAAAGTGGAAGAAAAGAATTGAAAAAGATTTTATTTTTTCATATGAAATTGGTTATTCAATTGTAAAAAAAAAAAAAAAAAAAAAAAAAAAAAAAAAAAAAAAAAAAAAAAAAAAAAAAAAAAAAAAAAAAAAAAAAAAAAGCAAGCTCTCCCAAAAGGTGGAAAACAAATAAAAATAGGTATAAGAGTGCTAAATTTTAGACCAAGAAATAAAATAAATGATGATGCACAAATTTACTGACAAAAAAAGCAGAACAGTTCCTAGCATAATGAAATGCATGCATTTACTGCTACAGCTACCTAGAATTTTGTGTTTTCTATCAGATTCAGATTAAACAGATGATTTTAAGCCACAGCCTGAAAAGTAGATGCTTTGGTGGCCAAAAGACAAGGTTCCTATGGCTACAGATTTGGATATTTTGTATGACTGATCCCAAAACTCCTCATCCCACCTTCCTTTTAATCACATGCAACCCTCTAGAGATGAGGTAAAGTTAATGGTCAGACAGTCCTTCATTTGTCTTTCATAGCACGATGAAGGAAGAAACTCTCGAATGGTAATAGAGCAGACCATTGCTTTTGTTAAGCCTTTAATCTTTGTGTCAACCAAAGCCTCACCAGATGAAATGAAGTTTTTCTCTTGCAGTTGTGTGAACATTTGTACTGTAGAAGCTCACTTGAGATACTGCAGTTGGATATTATGTCTCTCCGTGACTGGCACATTAAAAAGCCAGAAATAAAGCCCTTGTGTGGCTACTCAGAGTGAATGAATTGACAGATCCATCCAGGAAAGAATTAAACTGAAGGCTTTAAATGAAAAGCAATTAATTTATAACAGGATTATACAGCACTTTGAATCAACTTTGTACAATGCTGAGCTAAGGATTCAAAGGAAAACAAGAGAAGGCACAAAATATTTTAATTTATAATTGGCTAACGAGACCAGCAACACAGGAATTTTGCAGCTGCAACAGCTTCCCATGTAGTTAGAAAGACTGAAGAGGATATTAGTTCCTTTGCTTCACCAGTTAGCATTACTAAAAGACAATTCCTGAAGAGTCAGGTTGCGCTTAGCTTTTTTTGCTCCTTAAAATTTAAAGATATTTTTAGGTTGCTGGGTTTTTTTTGTTTTAGTCTGTTTATGTGCATCAAGTCAGGCCTAAATTTTGTAACACTCTTAGACAAGTAGGACAGAAGCTATTATCAACTAATCAACAGGCTATAGTTGAAGCATTCAGTACTTTCCAAATTAGGGGATTTCCACACCCAAAATATTTGCCTCCTTATGCTTACTTTGTTTTAAAGGTGAACTTGGGGCTGCTTTCATA
The DNA here is from genome assembly GCA_013390045.1 of Picathartes gymnocephalus. NCBI lineage: Eukaryota > Metazoa > Chordata > Aves > Passeriformes > Picathartidae > Picathartes > Picathartes gymnocephalus. The sequence continues at coordinate 80,600 of WEKY01032149.1, forward strand.
ATGGTACAGTTAGATTAAATTATATTTTCTACTCAGTAGTTTGCATACAAACCAAATCCCAGATGATGCATTTACCAGATTCAGTGGGAAAATATACCAAAGGGACACCAAAATTAGAAGTACAAGTTAGAAAGTTAAAAAGCACCTAAACCAGGATATGAAATGAGAGGTTGATAGAAATATGTCATTTCATTTATAAGGTACACATTGTTTCAATTAGCAGAAACTAAAAAAAAAAAAAAAGTCACGTTTTATTGCACAAGATTTCAACTGAAACTTTACCCTTTAGCTTTCAGCTCAGCTGACTATTCACATACTGAAGTAGACAACAAAATCAGCTCTCTAGTGCTGCAGAACATCATAAAAGAGAGTAGATCTTTGGAAAATACTCTGTTTTGTTTTGGTTTGGTTTTTACTGCATACAAAAATCTTTCCATTGTAATGTTTTATGTAGAAGGTTTTTGATTTTCAATTTAAAATATATTTAGATAGATATATATAGAGTTATAGTTATTGAGTATTTCTGCTTTTGGAAATAACACACCTGTCAGAAGAGTGGTCTGAAAAATAGTAGTAGTTGCATCCCTAGAGAGTAATCCTTCAAAAAAAAATTACATTTGGGAGCAGGCATTTAATCATTAGTTTGCATTTAACCATAACCATCCTGGAGCATATCCATATCCATCTTTGGCTACTTTTGACTATCTCTCAAATTTTTGGCATGTCATTTGCCACAATCTGGCCTGTGTCATAGGCTTCTTGTCAAACTTAATGTTGCCTACGGGCAGTTGCATTTGCTCAAGTTGTTTGAGTAGTTTAAAAGAAGGAAGATGGATTAAACATCTTGGATTTTGTAGATCAGTCTCCTGTGTCCCAATAGTGTCTGCTACCCCAGAGATAAACCTGTCGTTTGTCCTTTGATAGACTGGGACAGGCAAAGTCGGAACTCCAGGGATACCACCATGCTCTCCAAACTGACCTTCATCTTCATGATGAAGACCCTGCCCTTCTCTGACAGATCACAGTTGTTTCATATAGCAATACAGATATCCCATATTTTCTTCTACCATGGATCTGTGTTGATCCTTTTCACCATTTTACCTTCATTTGCTTGCTCTCTCCAAACAACTCATCATCATTTCTTAGATTAGCAGCTTCTTTCACGAGCTGCTTTTTGTCTTCAGTGAGATTACAGTCTGTGCAGCAGCTGCAGATCTAGCTCTCTCATTACATTAAAGTTGGAAGCAATCAAACCTGGTAAATGGAAACATGCTATTACATTCTGGAAACGCATGTCATGAATAACCTACCACCAAGCATTTTTTGAAAGTTGAGGAGAGAGTGCAGGTACTACTATAAATAACTTTAAGTTGTGGGCAGTGGTGTTTTGGGGTTTTGTTTTGTTTTGTTTTGTTGTTGTTTTGTTTTTATTTGTTTTGTTGTTGTTGTTTTTGGTTTTGTTTTTCATTTTTATCTGTCTTCTACTATGGTCCCAATTTTTCAGAGAATTTGTGATGATTTGACTAACTGAAGAAATGATAATCTCAAAACCTGGTCATAAGGAGTGCATAAATGTTCTGTTCAGTTCTGAGAGGAATATTTAGCCAAGGAAGTTAAAGCTGTGTTTAGAAACAAATCTGTCACTTTCAACTGTACCTACCCTCAGTTTGACACTGATGAGGAAACTCCTGCAGCGTAGGTGTGTAGGTGTTTTAAAAGAAATTATTATCTTGAGGAATGTTAGACCCAATGCTTTAAATATTGCTTCCCACTGCAGTGTTAATGAAAAGTGTGTTTGTCAGGTTTGTTAAAAAAAAAGTCCATGTTATTCCTTTTCCTTTGGATATACATATCTTGAAATCCACCTTTATTTGCAGTTAGCATATCAGTAAGTGGTGCTTTTCTATCACTAATGACTGCATCAAACTTGTATCTAGTGCTGTGCCAGCAAATAAACCTCAGTGAAACCAGTGGCATGTTTCTGATGATCCAGTGACATGAGATTGAGCTTTATTTTTATTCTATGTCAGATTTTGTTGTTTGATCATTTTCACAGCAGTCAATCAAACCTCTTTCTTTTTAGTTTGTTCTTTCTTTGTCTCTGTTGTAAATTGGGAACAATCTCCTCTGAAGCTAGTGGAATTGTAATTGTCGGAGGAGGGAATAAGACCACTTTTGTGCTAGCTTTGGCAACTGCCTTCAAATAAGCAAGTAGAGAATCAAAAGAACCACCCTACAACCCTCAACAATACGGACAGAGTATGATAGAGCCAGCCAAAGTACTGGAAGTCAGCGACCCTGCCAGTCAGCGAATGGCAGCTATGACTATTTTTTTCCTTTGACCTGATACATGGCAATTTTATCATGAACTCACATTACTTGTTTCTGTGTAGTAGAGATGAATTTTAACTGGCTTAATTTTTCCTCTTCAAAAGCAGATATATGGGATGCTTGGCTAAATCTTTTACATTTTCTAATTTCATTCATCATTTGACAGTACCAGTGCTTTGATTCTTTAATTAAAGTATATTTTTGATTACATTTTACTGGTTTGTAAGACATTTTTTGTTGGTAATCTTAGTTACATAGATTTTCTAAATATTCTTTGGAGAAAATGCATATTCTGCAGGCACTGCTCCTCTTCAGTGCACTAGAAGTTGAGTAAGACATTAAAATTACCTACTGTACTGAAAAGCAAGAACTTTTCCAGAGAACTGATGGACTGAATAAACCACTTGCCTATGAAGTACAGCTTAGTCTTTTTTTTTGTTACAACATTGTCAAATTTTGTACTAAGAAAAGGTAGTACGGTAAAAATGTCATGTCTATCTGATTGTGATACACTGCTTAGGTATATCTAACTGGAAATTGATCCCCTTTTAACTGAAGTCTGCTCTATTTTGTAATCTGTGCTGCTGCAGACAGAGGGATGAACACAAAGATAACTCCTTCAGGTTGTTTCTTAAAACTTTGACTTTTCTTTAGGGTTTGAACTTCAGTATAAAATTTGCTGCACAACACCTTTTCAGAAAAATAAGTCAGTGTCAGTGACCTCAGAAATACTCAGAAACATTTTTGGCACAATGATCTTTTATTAAGTCCAGGTGGTCATTCCAAAGAAGGTGACTTAGATTTGTGGCTATTCATGTATTCTCCAGTGCTCAGGTTTTTTCTTCAGGGCTGACCATCTCTTCCCTTTCAGGTACTTCACTATTATTGATGTTCACAGAAAATCTGAAAGAAAATAATTTCCCCTGAGCAGCTGACAGTATCAAGAAGTTTCAAGTTTGGTGAAAATCACTGCTTAAAAAATCAGATCTGTCTGATGTCTGGTCTGCTCTTGTGCTGTGCTTTTAATAGCAATTGTTACCAGAAGCTTCCACTTATAGATGCTTATATAGACCTTAGTTTTCGCTAATCGCTCTGCTGCCCAGGGTGCTGTGACTGCACCGGTCGAAGGCAATCTCTCTGGGGACCTTCTCTGATCCCCAGAGCCCTATCGCAGCCACAGCGAGCAGAGCCGATAGCAGCGTGAAGAGCAGGTGACCACCGCGAGGAGAAGCCAAGCAGGGAGGACTCAGCAGCTCTGCATACCAACTAAGATTTATTTAGCTGATAGGGAGAGACTAACTGAGTCAGGCCACCAGGAGTTTCACATAGAAGGACTGAACCTCCTATGCTCTACCCCGAGAGACCCCCAAACACAGGTGACAGGGGGTTTTCTACCCCCAGGGTCCCAGGGGTGGAGGCACAAACATGACCAATTGGGAAAGCCCAAGGGTGTGGTCCAGGGGTGAGGGACAGGTTACACAGCAAATGGGAGAACAGGGGAGTGGGGTTACACCTGTGAAGGCCAATGCATAGCCAAATGACAGAGACCTTTCTAGAACTTGGGGCAGGGGTGAAAGGAGAATGACAGGAGAGAGAGAGGGATTCTCTCGTTCAACCAGGGGAAGGGACAGATAATTGACAGGGAGAGTACACAGGGTCCAAACAAGGGTACATGGAACAAACCAAAATACAATTAACCAATAAAAACTGCTGCATCACTTAGTCATAGCATCAACATAGGTGGTGAGAGCCTTGCTACATCTCTGGAAGGCTCAGATCCATGTTCTGAATCACAGGCAGAGATTTCTTACTTGATGGTTCTTCATAAACTTCAGAAGGCCTATTTTGTTTTCCTAGCTCTGTAATAGAAAATCTTCTAATTTGTTTTTATAAGAAATGGGAGAAGAGAAGATTTTTTATCACATCCTTCAGATCCAAGCAATCCTATTCTGTGGGGCTCCTGTGGAGCCAGGAGATAAAGATTGCAGGGGCTGTGCTGCAAAAGCAGTATCCTAGAAATATTTTAGTTGCTTTAATCTTCAATTTGTAGGTAAAATTAGAAAACAAGATAAGATAAACTTTATTCAAGTTGCATTGGATGAGATGTCTGTGGTAAATATTCTGTCTGCATTTTTGTTTTTAAATACTGGTTATTGATAGCAGTTTAGTTTTAATAACTTTACTTATTGCATAGTATGTTAAAATATACTCCCACAGTATCCAATTTGTAGAGATATTTAAAATAAATCTACCAAATATATATCAGTTATAACTTTTAACTTTAGAAGTGAAATTAAAGCAAGTTCAATATGAAGAATAAATGAAAATTTATTTTTCAAGTAAAAAAAATTGCAAGCTTTTATTAATTTGGGAGTTAAATGTCCAATATTGTGAGTTAAGAATGGATGGTATTAAAAGACTAAAGAATTAAAAATTATTTTTATGTCAAAATATGTAAATAGAATTTTAAAAATTAATGGATTTTTGAAACTATTTCTAATCCTTAGGCCTTATAGTTTTGCATTTTTCTGAGTAATCTTGAAAGAGAGATTTTTAAGTAAAGTTTTGTTCATTCATAAGGATCTCAGACCTAAAAATACCCTAAATTCAAAAGTTTGAGAATGAAATATCCAGTGGAGGCAACAATGTTGTTTCAGGCTTTTATTGCTATCCTTTATGGTTTTAAAAATATTTTATGCCCTAGGACTTTTCATGCCATAAACAAAGATTGTTAATGATTGTTAATTTAAAAACTTCAATCTTTAGGATAAAAAGCTATTAAAAGATGTTTTTAACACAGTACTCAAATGAAGATTCCCTCTCCAACGTGCAATTCACCAAAAAAGGGTTTCATTGACCTTTTGGAATCTGTAGGATGTCATGAAAATATGAACTTCAGTGAGCTTCAAGAAGACAGCAAAGCAGCCTGAGGAACCCAGAGCACTGAAACTGCTGAGTCTCTTCATATCTCAGTTGAAAGGCTATGTAAAAGGTTTCCGTGGCAGCAGGATATGAAGACCTTGCAAAGCTTCTGTGATCCTTCATCTGGAGAAGTGTATTTACTTGTGAAGATACCAATGAAGCAGGATTTACAGGTTCAAAAAGACACACTCCTGGTTTGGAGGTCAGTCTTCAAGGGCTGTAGCTCTGCTTTGATGCCTCTCAATTCTGTGGTCTCTCAAATCGTACTTTATTTTTTCTCCATTTTTGAAAAATTCTGAAAGATGTAAGGAAATTCAGAACTGTCACAAATATTTTGATCAATATTACTTCAATTACTGTTTAGAATATTTTTTTGTCTTTAGTAACTCTTTTTTCTATACAAAATAAAGAATTTATGCAAATTTTCCTGTGACTCGAGCTCACTGCACTTAGAATAATTCTGAAATTAGAAACCCAGGAGACAAATATTAGGTGACAGGATACAGAATCAGTATACATGTTTGTGCTCCAAAATTGTGCAAAATGGGCATAACAGTTTGAGTTAGTACAAATTTGGAAGATCATACTTCATTTTACTGAATATTTCAGTCTCTCTAGTTGAGTAATCAAATTTTAAGTTTATGAATACTCAAAAAATGCCAAAAATTTGAGAAATAATAGCTTAGAAACAGAATTTGTTTATAAACCCTTATTGAATTTTACAGAAATTTTATATCCTGGATTTGTGTCAAAGGATTATAACTAAAGATACAAATAATTCTAATTAAGTTTTGAAATCAATACATCACATTATGGTTTGTAATTAATTTCATAAAAAGTGCCATATGATTTCATTTCTTGACTTGTAATATAACCCTGCTTGGTTATCTATTCAGATATCTCCTTCCGTTTCCAGTCAGTGGGGGGAAATATTCCAATACTCCTTAAAATAGACAGAATTGTATCGCACATTTTAGCACAGAACAACATTGTATTTCCAGTTTACTCACTCTCTGCCCTACTTTTAGGCTGTTTTGTTTTAGATCTGAGTTTTCTTTAGCTTCTGGACTTCCTTCCAGAATTCATATTGCCAAAGGCGCTGTGTACCAAACCCTGAAAACAGCAATAGAAAAAAGTAACACATTCACATTAAACCAAATTAAATTAAATTAATTTAATGCATATTAATCTTGTTCAGTAAACCATCTTCAAACTGATAGATTTTGGAAGGTTTGGTGGTGGTGGAAAGAAGGGGGAGTTCACAAGTATTTTGGTCATTCTGAGGTGAAAACTGCTTAGAACTTCTTTTTTCACTTCTAAAATCTCTGGGATTAAACAACTTTTTGTTTTATATTAGCATTTTTATGCTTAACATTAAATTATATGTTCTACATAAAAGGAAAAATATAATACAGATACATTTTAAAATAAATTTTTCATTGTGTTTGCAAGTAATCAATTTATCACTGCTCTGAACAGTGGCGGTTCATACCAGATCATCAGTGTGCAAATGAGTTTAAAAGAGATTACTTGAAAACTGTCAGGCTGGATATTTAATTCAAAAAAGACAGTGAGAGCTGCAGAAAACAGTAACAGCCCTATCATACAGTGATCAATTGTGAAGCTGCCCTAACATTTCAAAGTCATAGAAAATTATGGGATTAATTTAAAATCACAGACAAAATTTATAGAAGTTTACAGAAGCTTGCATCAGATTGGGGAAATAGATTTAATTTACTTTTTTATTTATAATATATATAGATGCAAATTCTCTATATAAAGAATTCTATCTATCCCAGAGAAATGAGTGTACTGGAGTATAGCTATATACATCTATTCATGGGCATAATATATTATGTATATGCAAAGAATTCCAATTGCAGATGTAGGAGTCAACACTGTTTATACAATATCCCGTCACATCAGTAAGATGGAGCAGAGCTCCATTTCGTAGAATGAAAAGAAAGCTTCCAAGACACCTAAGATTTGTGCTCATTCATTTTAGCAACCTGTCAGTCAGAAGTTAGCAGTCCAATTCTTCTAGAATTTTTCTACAGTTCAGGGCACCACCTCCATTTTGGAAATAGAAAGACCACCAGAATCTTACATTGGATGAATTGCCAGTTAGAGTTCTGTATTCCTGGAATGACTTGTATAAGCAGACTGAGATAACTAGACCTTTAACTTAGGCATTTTATTTAAAATTATCTAGGATTCATCTAGCAGAGCACAGCCGCAATGCAATAGTCTGTGCAGCGTTTTGTGCAAAATGGTGTGGAGAGGAGGTCAGGATCTCCACTGGGATCAGCATTGCTGGGCTCCACAATGGGGTGATGTGCCATGGCACAACGCCCAGCACCACGTGGAACAACTTTGCTTGTGACATCAGATGCCTTGGCTCAGACTTGTGTAGGATATGCATCACCAAGTACTAGAGCTGAAGTTGAAAGTCCGACTCTGCAGGAGGAAGGCAAGTGACACGAGCAGGAAACTGCTGCAGGGGGCGGAGGCCCCCATCTGTTGACATGACTGACTTGTCTAGGGAGACCTGCTGCTTTCCAGGGCCTTGAACCTGGGATGTTGTGGAATGACTGCTAAGCCTTGTCTGAGCTCTCTATGCCTTGCTGCTATTCCATGTTGGTATCTACAAAACTGCCACGGACCTGGAATACATCGAACATGACTATGGAGCACTGGGCATTAGAGTAAGGGCCATGGCGGCCCTTCTTGACTTCGATTTTTTTCTTGATGGTGGCAATGATCAGGAAGGGTTTGAGGGAAAATGGTGGATGCTGGGGGTCAGCAACCCTTTACACAGCTGGTGTTAACAACAATTTGGTTTTTTTTATTACAGTGGAAACCTCTTTGAGGATCAAGGACTTCTAGAAAGACAGTGTCCACCTCTCTAGGTGGTGAAGAAGCATTTCTTCTAACTGGTAGGCCAAATTGGTGAGAAGAACTTTAAATAAGGAACCGTCGAGGTGTGAGAGGATGACCTGCAGTCAAGTGAGACAGGGCTAACTAGGCTGGCAAGTGAAGTGTGCAGTGTGGAGACGAAATAATCAATGACTAATCAAATAATAAGGCTGAAGGGGCAGGTCAAGTGTTTCAGGTTTTCACAGAAGAGAAAGCCAAGAGCATCCTGGGCTACTTTAGAGCATTGCTGCTGTTGGAGGTGCATTATGTTCCTTATCTGCTTAACCTGGTGAGACATATCTGGAATCCTGTGTCCAAGCCTGGACTCTTAAGTGCAAGACAGATTTGGACTTCTAAAGTGAGTTCAGCAAAGAGCTACAAAGATGATTAAGAGTCTGGAACCTTTGCGAAGTGGTGGAATGCTGAGAGAGGTGGGGCTGTTCCATGAGGGGAAGTCTCAGAGCTGTGTTACCAATGTGTAAAACTGGAGCCAGATTTTTCTCGGTTGTGCCCAGTGACAGAAGAACCAATGGAAACAAACTTAAATACAAGAAATTCAATTTAAACAGAAAAAATACCTTTTTTTTTTTCTGTCCTCAGAAGTGTTCAAAACCTGACTGACATGGTCCTAAAAAACCTTTTCTTGCTGACTTTATTTTGTGCATGTTGGACTTCAGTGTTTGATCTTCAGTAGTGCCTCTCAATCTCAAAAGTGATTTTCTGAGTGCCCCAAGTTTTACAGCATAGATATGAGCCTCTGACAAAAAGATATTAAGAATGAAAGGAGGTAAGAGATCACAGTATATATATAACTTCACAAACTTACCAAGTTGCTGAATGGTCTTCTGTAGTCATAGACTTTAAAAAACCCCAGAGATTGATCTGACATATCTAAACAATGGATTTCTATCATAAACTTTCCTAGTTTTTACCTATTTTATGGTGGGATTTACAATTCCCACAGTTCTAAAATCCATAGCTACACCACATTTCATAGATGAGAGATACAAGTCCTGAAATCCAGAGTCTTGGAACTCAAGTCCTGAATTGGGGATTCCTCTGATTCCAGTGAGCCCTCCTTCACGGGGGAGCACCTGCATTTTTTTGTACACCTTCTCCCTGCAGAGTATGGAAAACTGAAATGTCCTTGATTTACCGAAGGACCTACTTACACACACTAAAAACATCAGTGTGTCGTCAAGATCATTCTTATACTGAATCAAAAACACAGCACTGTACCAGCTACTAAGAAAATATAATTAATTCTATCCCAGCCAAAACCAGGACAGAAATCTATTAAAGATCCTCAAATAGATAGAAAACTGCATCAGCTTTAATTTACCGTGGTTCATTCAAGCAGAGAATGGAATTCACTGGTAAAGTTGCCAGAGCTACAATTCCAGCTTCCTAACTGTCTTAGAATCACTTTGTTCAGATAGCTGCAGCCCAGCCTGGGGGAGAGTAAGGCTGCAGTTTGGGTGTGAAGCAGAGCATGCTGATGAAAAACTCAGAAGTGGACCAGGCACAACTTGCATTGCAGGCTGAGCAGCAGCTTGAAACCTAGCCTTGCTCCTAGAGAACATTAAAAATTCCTGTTCAGTGAGGTGTAGCTAAAGTGAAGCACCTGCCTGGCTAACAAATTACCTTGCATATAAGAAAACAGAACTGCGATAATTAAAGCAATATTTTATGAATTAGGAATAGGATGGTATTGTTTTTCAACTTAGCTTTCTGCCGAGGTTGACTATGGGCTATTCAGGTCGGAGACATGAGAGAGTCTTTGCTTGTTGTGAAAAGTGTTTATTGGTAGTGCAGTCAGTCTAACAGACGTGAGAAATAACAGTCCATGCCACTGCTAAAATTCTCAGTATCCCAAGCAGGGGCAAAAGCAGAAGCAGCAGGAGGAAAAGCAATGTAACATCACCATCCCCAAGCAACAGCATCAGCAGCACGGGTAGCAATCTAAGCATTTTCCATAAGCAGCATTCTAACAGCAGTCCCAACACAATGCATTATATTCGTTAATAATCCAACCAGCTATAAACATGATTCTATGGCAATTCCTTTTCACCTATCCCTGCTTAAGACAAACGTGTACGTTTCTTGCATAAAAACTTACATATGTGGTTTATCTTGGTCCATCCTTCTATCTAACTACACTCTGCTATGTTTATATTATGTCTAAAGGGTGGTTAATGTTATGGAGAGTTGTACTACTGAACTTTAAACTGGATCAAAAGGCACTTTGCTACTGACTAACACAGCTTCTTATGTGTTTAAGACACTTTAAAGTTTTTTTCTGCTTGCTAATAACTTAAGGCTAAATCTTTGTTTCATATTGGCATGGCTTTACATACCTCAGTTTCTCTGAAGGCTTTAAATCAGCCCTTGCATTCCTCTCTGTCTCCGAGCCTGTGTGCAGGGGGTACAGAGGAATTTCCATCCCATCTCCAACAGTTTTCTATCTTATTTTATCTGTTAGCAAAATGCTCTTAGGTAAGCTAGTTGATTAATATTTATGAATAGAGAAAATTAGCTCACCAAATGCCAGCAGGTTTTGCTGAAATTTTTCTCAGCTTCTGAGCGAAGATTCAGGCCCCTGTTTTGTCAGCAGATGTTAAACTTCATCCAGGTTCCTGGCAATCCACCTCAGAGAGGTAAGATATCTGGATCTTCTGCAAATCATTAAGGTCCTTAGTTTCTGTTAAAAATGCTGATGAATCCTGCTCCCTTTACAGATTTTGGAACAATGGACAGACTTGGAGAGAAGTCATAGAATCATAGAATAATTTGGATTGGAAGGAACTTTAAAAGTCAACAAGTTTCACCCTACTGCCATGGGCAGGAGCACCTTCCCCTAAATCAGATTGAACAAAGTGCCCTTTAACCTGGCTTTGAACATTTCCAGAGATGGGGCATCCACTATTTTTCAGGGCAACCCATTCCAGTGTCTCACCACCCCCACAGTAAAGATTTTTTTTTTTCCTAACAGTTAATCTAAACCTGCCCTCTTTTGGTTTAAAGTCATTATCCCTTGTCCTATCACATGTCCTTGTAAAAAGATCCTCTCCCTCTCACCTGTAGGCCCCCTTCAGGTACTGGAAGGATGTTCCCCAGAACCTTCTCCAGCCTGTACAACCCCAGCTCTGTCTTCATAGAAGAGATGCTACAGCCCTCTGATAACAGGATCAAATCCTATGAACATGACTGTGTTACTTAATTTCTACCAAAATGAATGGGAAGTAGAAGGGGTTTTTTTTTAATCTACCTGATATTTATTTGTGGTTTTAGACATTTGAATTCCTAGCAAAGTTTGTCTTACAGACTCTTAAAAAAAAAAAAAAAAGTAATCAAAAAACTCCAAATATGTACTTTTCTCCTGATATATCACCAGCAAGGGTCTTTGAAATAAAGTAAGGAAATGTCCCCAAGAACTGCAACAATATGTATACTCCTAAAAAGATGGAAATAGAAATTTATCCAATATTATAAAAAACAAAAAAGATGGGAAAAAGAAGCTGGGGGTGAGAGGTTGGGGAAGTCTTACTTGCAAAATTTGTATTTTTCTTTGAGCAGGTCTACCTGCTGTCTTGCCTGGATTCCTGTTGAATTAAAAACTCAGAACAGGAAATTTTGGACACTTTAGTATGCAAATACTCCCTTGGGGCAATTGCACCTGCTCATGTTATGTCTTTTCAAAGCAATGGGTAACTGTTTTAATTTAGTTAATGGACTGATGCTTTAGCATACTGCTCCACTGGTTTGTACAGCTTTAATACTTTCCTAAAGTTTAAATTAGAATTTTGACTGCTGCTGAACTTTTGAAATTACTTTATCTGATATATAAATCCAGTAGCTCAATGCTACTAAAAATGTTAATAATTGCTTAAGTCCAAATATAAGTTGAGTTTGTAAAATGCAATATAGTCAGATTTTCTAAGTATTTTTATAATGTACTTTTGCAAATGTCATAAAATTTTAAGTTACTAATAATTCTACTACTTGACAGCATTATGAATTATGAACAAACTATATTCTCCTTCCAATCCCTTTTGGAGGATGTTTTTAATGCAAGTAATAAGCAAAAGTTTCAAGTTCTTAAAATACGCCTTCCTTGGTCAAACTGGCTTTAATAAAATCAAGACAAAGCCATTCTGAGCTGACACAGTGCTGTACATTGGACATAAATGAAAAAAACAAATCGATGGAGAGGGAGGGGATGAAGGTAAAAAAGAGTAGATATTTTTAATTAATGAAAATTCAATATTGCTCTAATTTACAAGAAAAAAAGCAAGTAAAGGAATTAAAAAGGAGATGATCTAACTAAAATTCATAGTGGCTTTGTTTTTAGCTTTTTTAAAAAAATTGAACCATAACAGTAATGGTATTAATTCCTTCTGATGTTTCTATTCACATATTTATTTCAACTGACCTTTTCTGGGCTGGATAGGAGTTCATGTGGGTGTATTTCTGTGTGTGCTTTTCCTCTTCTTTCAAAAAGTAAACTAACATGCAAAGCACTGAACAAGCTTTATGTTTCATAAAAAATGTGCATGAGCAGTAGTGAAGAGGCTGGTATTTTATGTTTGTATTGTTTTGCACAAGATGCCACAATAATATAGATCTAAAAAATGATTTATAACCCCCTAAAAAACCCCAAAACCCAGATAAGGATCCAAACAGCTAACAAACTTTTGTAGACTTTTGCAGACTTTTGTTTGGTCTTGGCTGCTTTGTAGGAGTATATATATTGTACTTTAGAGATGACAAATGAAATCTTTAATTTGAAATGGCACTCAAAAAGCTATTCAAGAAATAATGAAATAAAGTGGCAACAGACAAACTGTAAAAGGAAGATCCTTTTGACTGAAATACCTTGAATTGGTTGCATTAAAAAAATTCATCAGACTATTTTTAAAAACAGCCTAGTTACAAAACTAGACTAAAATTTAATCTCATCTACCCAAAGACATACAATAAGTTATAGATATAAATTGTTAACAGGTGGACTCGATGATCTTATAGGTTTTTCCCAACCTAAACTATTCTATGATTCTATTTTCCATTTAATATTAAATTAATCATATTTTAGTAACTTGGTAAGAAAAGCTTAACTAACATAATGTTCTCACATTCACTCCAAGATTTCCACATAAAGGAGTGATGATATCCTTAATAAAATGCATATTAAGATCTAAAACTTGGGTAAGATTTAAGAAAGAAATCACCAATTTTAGGTTTTCAGAACTTGCCATTAAGAATTCTATCTTTCTCTTGAATCTGCAATATCACATTTTATTTTGTTTCTATTGTGTGCTCATTTGTTGTATTATATCATCTTTTTTTCAGAAACATTTGAAAATATTTCTTTGGAGAGCTTGGTTTGGTTTATTTGAATAAATTCCTTGTTCTCCTGATATGCAATTAATGTCAATGTATCAGCAATGTGCAAATGTCTATGGAGCTGTATGACTGGGTACACAGTCAAGAAAAGTTACTGAAGCAATAGATGAATTTGCATTTTCCCAGTGAATAGTGCAGAAGGGGTTATCAACAATAAGCATGCAACATAAATCTGTATACCTTACGTGTCAATATATTATCAGGATGAGGTCTAAATGGAGAGTTTAGGACAAAATGAAGTTCCCAGCGTGCTACAGGCTGATCACAATCTGTCAAAACAATTAATGCAGTCAGAGGCAAAGACAGCCTCAATTAGTCAACTTCCATGATAATTCCTGGAAGAGTTAAAATTAAATCAGTCACAGAAATGTAGAACGGTTTGGATTGGATTGGAAGGACTTTATAGATCGTTGCTGCGGCGGTTTTTATTAGTTAATTGTACTTTGGTTTGTTCTATGTACCCCTGGTTATACCTTGTATGCTCCCCTTGTCAATTATCTGTCCCCTCCCCTGGTTGAGCAAGAGGATGCCTCTCTCTCCTGTCACTCTCCTTTCACCCCTGCCCCGAGTTCTGGAAAGGTCTTCGTTACTTCGTTATGCATTGGCCTTCACAGGTGTATCCCCCCTTCCCTGTTTCCCCGTTTGCTGTGTAACCTGTCCCTCATCCCCGGACCACACCCTTGGGCTTTCCCAATTGGTCATGTTCGTGCCCCCACCCCTGGGACCCTGGGAGTATGAAACCCCCTGTTAGCTTTGTTCTGGGGGTGACTCGGAGCAGAGCATAGGAGGTTCGATCCTCCTCTGTGAAACTCCTGGTGGCCTGACTCAGTTAGTCTCTCCCCATCAGCCAAATAAACCTTGGTCTGGTATACAGAGCTGCTGAGTCCTCCCTGCTTTTGCTTCTCTACGCAGTTGCCACCGGCTCATTACGCTGCTGTCGGCTCTGCTTGCTGTGGCTGCCATAGGGTTCTGGGGATCAGCGAGGGTCCCCAGAGGAGTCACCTTTGACCGGTGCAGCCTTGGCACTCCGGGCAGTCAAGCGTGGCGTTAGATCACCTAGTTCCAAACTCCCTGCTGTGTGCAGGAACACCTTCCACTGGACCAGGTTACTCAGACCTCCTCCAACCTGGCCTTGAACACTTCCAGGGATGGGGCATCCACAACTTCTGAGGGCAGTCTGTTCCAGTGCCTCACCACCCTGGCAGTATTAGAAAGAATTCCTTTTTAATGTCTAATCTAAACCTATTCTCTTTCCGCTTCAAATCATTCCCCCTTGTCCTGTCACTACATGCTCTTGTAAATAGTCTGTCTCCATCTTTCTTGTAGGCTCCCTTCAACAACTGGAAGGCCACAACTGGGTCACTCTGAAGCCTTCTCTTTTCCAGGCTGAATGCCTGGCAATACTTAGAATACACTGCAACAGTGAACAGTAAATTATCTTGACACCAGTAATGCGAAACTTAGAGGGAGATGAATTAGCACTAAATTAGTAATTAAAATATTTCTTTTCACGTTTAAAGTGTTATTAAAGTTGTTTGTTGTTTTGACACAGAATGAGGTTGTTGACATATCTCTTATGAAAAATTAGCCATAAATATTATAGCTTTCAGTTCGAGTGGCATGAATTTGATTGTTAACCTTCCTTTCACATATGCTCTTTAAATGAGCATATTCATAAATGCTCTTTATTATATTTATTTCCATTAAAATCTTCCAGGGTCACTAAAATTAAACCTAGGTCAAGCAAGAGATTTGAGGTTTTGATTTGGTTATCATGGGAGCTTCTTAGTTTCTGGCAAGTTGTATTAGATCTAACACAATTTCATAATCTCTCATCCTGTGACAAGGTAAATTGAAAGTTATGATTTTATGACCCAATAGATACATTATAATATCAGTTTCTATTTTCATGCCTGGAAGAACAAACAAATGTTTTTCTGCTTTAACATCTTAAGATGTTTATAAACTGCAGTAGACCACGTATGCCCCAGCTAATATTGTTTCAATATCATAAAGCTACCCTGGAGTGAAAATATCAATTTCTGTTGCAGATTACTGGAAAATTCTAGTCAAAACCAATTATCTATGGTTATTTTCAGGCTTGTAGATCATTCATTATTAATGGATGAGTTAATTAAATTAATTTCAGTGAAAATGTTGAAACAGAGCAACTCCTGTTGAGGTAATATGCCAAGATATATCAGGAGATGTCTGCTTCTCCATTAATTTTGTCTTGATTGAGGTTAGGTCAATACCTCTGAGAGGCTCTTAGCAAGCCTTAGTCCTTTAGGTGAGAATTTCTACTGAAGGCAGTCTTGTGTATAGCATGGATATGTTTTTCTCTTAGCTCAAACAAGAAATTAAGAGTTACATTTTCTATATTATAACTGCTTTTAATTTGTTAAGCATGAAGCTGCCTTCTTGTGCAAAATGTCTCAGGAGCTGCTGCCTTTGTGATTTCTGGTGAGTAGAATAATTTTCTGACCTTGAATTAAGTTTGACCACTGGGTGCATAGTTTTGGTTTTCAGTAGCTTCTATTTCAAGAACAGATGAGTGGAGACAATTATTAACAAGAGAGAAATTCCCTTGAGCTCCAGCTGCTCCAGGCCATCAGGAATGTCTGAGCAGTGCAGTGCCCATGATAACTTCTAGAGAGCTTTCAGCATTTAAATTTCTCAGCTTGCCTCTTTTACAGCTAGGAAATATGACCTAATTAGTTTTTTCATCTTTTTCCCTATTCATGAGGAAAGACATACTGACAGCAATTTAATAAGATGTTGATATAACTGTTGGTAGTGACAAGAACTGGAGATGTTCACAATGGCAGAGATTTTATGCCCTCCTCGGTGGGCTCAAGCCACTGTGTATGGAATTGGATCATATTACGTGGTGTTTGGGGGAGGCAGGGCTGCTATTTTTTGGTGTTGTTTGTTTGTTTCTTTGTTTGGGGGTGTTTTGTTGTTTGTTTGGGGGGTGTCATTGTTGTTTTGGTTTGGGGTTTTTTGATCTTTTTTTTTGTGGTTTTGTGTTTTTTAACTGAGTAAGGCTTTTCCTAGGGCATGCTGGAAGTTTGATTATCTGCCACATAGAACCTAAGACTATGTAGTCTTGTTCTATTGTCCTGACAGCCAATACAAGGAGCTTTAACTCTTGCTTATTAATAGAGGAGATGAAGGAAGTTCCTTTTTTTTTTTTTTGGATCTTTCTCCAGTATACAGTCTGCTGGAGAAATATGGCCAAATAAGCCGTACACTAAAATCAGTTTCAGTAGCATAATTCCTTTGTGTCACAGAATACAGCATGATTGAAGTTAGAAGGGACCCCTTAAAGCTAGTTGCCCAGGACCATGGCTAGATGACTTTGAAATACTTCCAGGAAGGGACAACACCTCTGAGCAGCCTCTACCAGGACTCAATCAAACTCTCAGTAGAAAAATATTTTCTGATATTCAGATGGAACCTCCTCAGTTTCAGTTTGTACCCATTGCCTCTGGTCTGTCACTGGTCACAGCTGAGAAGAGTCTGGCTCTGTCCTCTTTATACTCTTCTGTCAGGTGTTTGTGCATATCGGTGATATGCCCTCTGAGCCTTCTCTTGTCCAGGCTGACCAGCCCCAGCTCTCTCAGCCTTTCTTCATTGGTGAGATGCTCCAATCCCTTCATCATCTTCATGGCCTGTCACTTCACTCTTTCTGGTATGTCCATGTCTCTTGTACTGGACATGCGATTCCAGGTATGGCCTCACTAAGTTGTTAATGAAAATAATTTTTGCTTAAACAATAGCAAAATGTAAATGATGGTGTTAATTTTCATATGGCCATACACTAAAGTCCTGCCAGGGCAGCAGAGGGACCAGTGGCTCCCTGTGGCCCTGAGTGAATGCCAAGGGTTCCATTACAGGAGGCAGGGCAAATCCTGCAGTCAGACCCCAGCCCACTGCCCCAGCCAGGAGCAGGGCAGCCAAGGGGACAGGAGCAGCCCCAACCCCTGGCACTGGACAACTCACTGGAGATGAAAATTGCTTGAGGCCAGGCCAGGATTTGGACTAGCAGATGAGCCCAGCTCAGCAGGGCCCATGGCCAGGCAGGGCAGGCCTGTGGGGAGCTGGAAGTGGGCCCTGCTGTGGCATCACTGGGGCAGGGACTGATGGCCCATGGGGCTGAAATGGGGTCCTGGGCCATGGGCAGAGTAGCAGGAGCTCTGTGGGACTCAGCAAAGATGGTGAGGGGTAACAGTGCTCACAGGGACATCAAAAATTCTTACCATTGATTATGTCTTTATACACAGTTTGGGTCTATATGGGACTTTGAGACTGGAACTTCTATCTAAAATAATTATTTTGTTGACATAAAGTGTTATATTCCACAGTTCTGTGTTTATTATGTAAATATTTAAAAAAAAAAATAACTTCCAGTTATGTCAATAATCACCCAAAGCAGCACTGTGAATCTTACTTTTCTTGTGTGTTCTTGCCCTATTTAACTGTTTGGTATGAAGCTGTTTGCATATGGTGACCTTGTCATGATGACCTTTGATTTCTTATAAAGAGAAAAGTGAAGAGTAGGAGAGGCTTTTCCAGGAAATTAATCTTGCATATAAATTACAAGACTTTTACATCCAGAAACAAAGACAGAAAATGCATTCATCTGAGTGTCAACTTTGACTTTTTTCTTTTTTCTCTCTTTTTCAAATGAAAACACAATAAAATTTATTTAATTTATAAGCCTATGAAAACCTCCTTCACACAAGCAGTTAAAGCTTCAATCAAATATTTTAGGGTTACAGTCTGTGTTGGCCAGAAACTTGGACTGAAGATGGCAGAAGTGAAGGAGACAAGGTGTTGTTATACGTATTAGGGCAGAGGCAGCCTTTTTTTCTCCCCAATGTCCTTCTCAAAAAACACCGTAGGGAGAAGAAGGAGGGTAACTAGGGCCAAGAGAGGAGAGGCACTTCGCGACAGAAGAGACTCTGGAGCCAGGAAGTGAGATATTTCAGGAAAATGAACCTGACACAGAGGTCTGCACTGATGGGAGATATATATATCTAGGACTTTGTGAAAGCAAGAAGTAATTTCAAAATGGGCAATAAATTGCTTCTATTCCTAAAAAATCCTTCACTCTACTTCTATCATCGTCTGCTAGTCTTCACGTGCTTTTCCTGTTCTCAGTCCATTACCTTGCCAAAGCCATGCTTCTTTTGAAACCAGCACAAGACACAGTGGGAGTGGAAATGAGAGCTAGGGAAAAGGAAAGAGGCATTGCTTTTGATGCTGCATGGCTTCTGTCTCCATATTGTGGTCATGTAAGTACAGCCTGGGAGGAGCTGGGAGAAGAGAGTGAGTGGAATAGTAATGGCTATGAAATGCTGGAATGGGAAAAAAAGAGATGCAAAATGAGAAGTTACAGCTAGAGTGAAAGACAGGCTGGAGCAAAGGGGTGTTGAGGAAGGCACAGGTGCTTACTCTAGTGCCTCAGCATTTCCTTGATATCAGAAATAGTTTAATAGTTAATGGAAAATGTTCCCAGTATTCATGTGCTGTGTGGTTCTGTTAAACTCTGAGACTCTTTCCTTATTATCATATACCCTGTTTGCTCAGAGGATTAAGTTCTGAGGAACTAAAATTTTCTAGCTTCCTGATGATCAATTCTTCCTAAGAGTCAGTATAACTGGAAAAATTTTCAGAAACATGTATGCCAAGAATTTTAAAAATAAATATCTTATTAAAAAAATGCTTAAAAGGTGTCAAAATTGGGAAGACGTTTTTCTAGATTAATAGTCATTAAAATCTGCATGTGAAACACACATAATATCAAATTAAGAGATTCGTTTCTCCTAACTGACTGCAGGATAAACAACACATGTAGACATACCATTTTCTTCTTGCTCAGGGTTTGTTCCTGCATTAATACACATTGTTCTGACTCAGCTTCAGTAATGAAGTATTAATTTCCTCATGTAATTCTGTGATGTATTCAACAGTTGACTATCACATGTTTTGGGTGGATTCATTTGGTTTTTCTTTACAGAGGGTAAGAAACAGATTAAATGCAGAAGCTGATTTGGGATTCACTATTGTATACACACAAAGACAATGAATTAAAGGATTAACGGTGACAATCTTGTTCTGGCTCTTGCTACCTTTTCCATTGTTTGAAAAAAAGACCATCTGTAAATGTATCATTTTGCAGAAGATTTCCTTGGGCTTTTTATGCTTTTTTTTATGTCATTGTCTTCTAAAAACATAGGAGAAATATAAAATAATTTTCCACTCCTTTAGAAGTCTAGCCAGCATTTATGGGAACTATTTATCTGCTTAAAAGCATACTACAGCAGAAGTGTTCATTGAATTAGGTGAACTCTTCTAATTGTATTGAGGAATTTCAGTGCAGTTTCAAATGGTGTGATGTAGCTCTGTGATCACTTTGAATTACATCTAGATGAGCTCTTTGCACTTAACTGTGAAATTAGGAAGTAGCATATAATGCCATAGTAATAATTAACTGAAAACTTGGACTTCACATCTGCTTTTGAATCCTGTCACCACCTAATCAATATAGGAAGGTTATAAACATGGAAGCTAACTATGAAATGAAAGGTATATAAATGTGTCAGGTTTTGAGATCTTCATTCTCTAAACATGTGCTGCTGCTTTAAATTGCAGTCCAAATCTCTGCAATTAAGGTATGACATGCCCTTCAGATAATGAAGTTTTTCAAATTATGTTAGAAGCATATGATTCTCTTACAGAATCACATGAGCCCCCAGCTTACATCCTGAAGAATCATGTTTGAATTACAGGTTGTTAATTTAACTTTAAGTAGAAAATCACCTTAAAGTTCATGTCCAGTTTTAATGACAAGAAGCCTTCAAAGATTCCACTCATTTGGTTTTACTTATTCAGTAGTCAGATACATTTAGATTTAAAGCTTATAAATTCATTATCACTTAGGGACAGCAATATTAATCAGTTAAAAATCTGTTGTATACATTAAAAGCCTTTGCTCATTCAGATTGTAAAGTGTTTTCATTAAAATCTCTTTTAAACTGATTAATAGGAATTTATGTATGAATTTGCTTAGTGAATATAGATAACATTTAATGAAAGTAAAGCTCCCAAACATTTAACTTAGATAAGGACTCAGCTTCTTGTAAAACCCAAGCTACTTAGCACAATAATCACATTATAATTTACTACACTTTTGCATAGTTACTGAAGAAACTCAACAAGTGATTAATTTATGTCCTTAACCTTAATTTCTTTGCAAAGTAAATATTTTCACATAAAAAAAAAAAAAGCCAAAGAACCTCTGCTTTAATAGTCAACCTAAAATATCTCAAATAAATCAACATCCTACAGAAAAACATGCTTGTGGTAGCTGAAGATATTACTTGATTGAATCCTCTTACCTACATCAACATCACATTTCAGAGGCATCTTATTTAACGAATTAAACTTAATACAAGTCTTCCTTAGAGACTTCACAGAATGGTTGCTAAATTGGGAAGGCACCTTTGGAGAAAATCCAGTCCAACCTTCCTATTCAAAGTAGGGCCAACTAGGGAGCAGATTGCTCAGGACTGTGCCCTATCATGTTTCTAGCCTCTCCCTGATAAAGCCTCCAAACATCTCTGGTCAACCTGTTTTCATGGTAAGAATGATTGCTTGTATTTAGAGGCTTTTCTGTATTTCACTATGTGCCCATTGTCCCTTGGTCACCCACTAGACATCACTGAGAAGAGTCTGTCTCTGTTTTGTTTTCTTCCCCCCACCAACTGATATAAATGTATTGGTAAAATGCCTTCAAACCTTTTCTTCTTGACATTAAACAATCCCAGCTCTCTTTAGCATTTCCTCATGTATCAGATGCTCAGATCATTTTAACATCTTAAAGGTTCTTCACTGGATCTGCTTTGGTATGTTAACACCCAAAAGATGCATCTGGAATGCTTTTCTATGCCTTCTGCCAAAATCAATCACTACTGTACAGACATTTTGTGTTTCTTCTAAATTTTCAACCATTTAAGTCTGAAGTGGCTTATTATTAATATTGAATTATTTACAGTTTAGGTTTTGTTGTATGTGATGCTTTCAGAAGGCACAAGTTACCAAAACTGATTTTAAATCTTCATAAGCAACTTTATTTTGGTATTATGATTGTTTAGAAGATTGTTAGTGGTTTAAAAGGATAGGCAAAATCAATCTATATCAGTGATGTATTTAGTTTATGTAGTGTAATTTGTAACCATTATAATCAAATAATATCTTTGTAGGCACTGGCTTGACCTGGAAAACATGGAAGTCCCACTTTTAAGTCACCTGTCTTCTACTAGAGACAGTGAAGGAGTAAAATAGACTGACATAGTAGGAAATAACAAATGTGTTAAAATCTGCGATAACAACAATTCTACACTGTCAAAGACCTGTAATTGACCTTTGATACCTCCCTTTCACTAAATGTGCTTACTGTGTCCAGTGTTACTTTTATTTAAATTATTCAGTTGTTGAAGGCATACCTCTAGTGAATTAAATTTCAAATCCCCAAATATTTATGACAAGGATCACCAACTTTAGCGCAATTTAATTTCAAATCCCAAAGAGTGCATTGAAATTCCAATGAATATTTCTAACGCTAATTAGTCAATTTCTATATTTATAAGGGAACTGGCACCTCATAAATATCACATTGTGCTATTATCTCCATATGTTCCTGTTCCCTCTAAATATAGCAAATCAGCAATTAGCACTAGAAATATTCATTAAAGTTTGAAGGTAGATAAATAACAAGTAGGAATGCCATTTATTTATTATAATTTACAAAGCAAAGAACATCTAAATGCTTCTCATTTGATTAATGTGCCACATACCACCAGTTACACTAAATGCTTCATCTGAACTAGCACTAGATAGAATTCGCACTGCCTTGTAAGACAATATGCTTAATGGCTTGCCTGTTTTGGCATAGCACAACACCTTGTTAAGTTTTGATTAGCCTCACCTCTAACATTAGGACTGCGAAAGATTCTTAGAGGTACCCTTTTTAATCCCCATGTCTAGGACTGTTTTTTTGTTCAAATAGAAAAAAAAAAAACATGAAATGCACTTGGGCTATCCTCAATGTGAGGAATGTTTCTTTTTTTGAGAAGTTTTCTGTCGAATCATGAAATCTCTTAGCCACCTGTACTGAGAGCTGAGCCTGGAAGGTACAGACTTAGGAAATTGGCTTCATTATACCACCTCATCTCTCCAAAACACATTCTTCTGACTTTTGCCGTGCTCGGCTGCCCGGAGTGCCAACGCTGCGCCAGTTGAAGGTGATCCCCCTGGGGATTCTCGCTGATCCCCAGAACCCTATCGCAGCCGCAGCNTCATACTCCCAGGGTCCCAGGGGTGGGGGCACAAACATAACCAATTGGGAAAGCCCAAGGGTGTGGTCCAGGGATGAGGGACAGGCTACACAACGAACGGGGAAACCGGGAAGGGGGGATACACCTGTGAAGGCCAATGCATAACGAAATAACAAGGACCTTTCCAGAACTCGGGGCAGGGGTGAAAGGAGAATGACAGGAAAGAGAGGGAACCTCTCGCTCAACCAGGGTAGGGGACAGATAATTGACAAGGAGAGTATACAAGGTATAAACAGGGGGACATAGAACGAACCGAAGTACAACTAACTAATAAAAACCGCTGCAACATCTGACAATTTGTGTACCATGAATATTCTACATCATTTCCCTTTCCACATACTAACTGTTGCACATTTGGTGTTGTGCTGATTGTCATCTAGAGCAGATGATAAGAAAAATCCTATGCAGGTACCAACTTTAAGTATAAAGACAGTGGGGTATTCATGTCTCCCTTTGCACAAAACTCAGGGCAGGTGAAAAGTCAAAACAGCATGTGAGAAAAACCCTAGAAAGAAGGGAATCTTAAAGCTACTAATCTGCCTTTCCTACTCTGCACTCTTTCCTTGGCTGTGCTTTGATTATGACTTGGATGTCTTTCCACATAGTCTTAACTATTAGTGATATATTAGAAATAAAAAATTACTCTCCCCTAAGGAATTCTTTAAACATATGCTCAGTAGAAATATTGAAAAGAAATACTGATTTTCTAGGTTCTGGAAATAAATTATTTTTAATGACAATAAGGACGAAGAAACATTAAGAAAATCCATTGTAGTCTCAGAATGTTTTTTATACACCCTTTGGGTTTGTTTTCTCTTTTGCCAGTTTTAAAGCTTAACATGCAGATACTCACATGTTTCTGATGAAACCATTCCAATTTAGATTTGTTTCACATCTCTATAAACCAGCATCTTTTAGTGGTATATAGCTTTTTTTACTAGACCTGACTTTTTTCTGTGTGTGTGTGAGTGTGTGTGCTGTACGAGACCTAAAAATCACAGTTGCCTCAGTGTTAAGCTCATCGAAGGACTTTGCCCCCTGTAGCAAACTGTGCAAAGAAGCAACTGCTCGTCTGCAACCACCAAAGCCCATCCCCCTGGGATTCTTGGGATTTGGACTGTGAGTTAAGCCACCTGAGAGGAACTTGAGATAAGATAAAGGTGGTGCTATTGTCCAGTTATCTCGGGCCTAAGGAGAGGTTAACAAGGCTGGGAGAAGAAGAATGTGCCCATGAGGAAAGCCAGCTCCTCAGCTGTGCTGAAAATCAGCTCTGGCCAGGCCCAGCAGGGGGAGGACACAGCCCACAGCTCACTCCTGAGGCCTTTCCACCGGAGGACTGCCCAGGATCCACAGTGTTGCAAAAGATGGTGCAAAATCGGGGGAAGTGCTTGGCATTCCCAGTATACCTGAAGGTGCACTGTCACTTATTACACAAGAAGGAAGGGAAGATTTGCCAATAACAAAGAAGAACACAACACTTGGGACCAGAAGACCAGAACAGAGATCAGGATGGTTTGACTAGGCCACAGCAGCAGCTTAAGTTTAGTTTTTGTATCTTACTTAAGAATAATACCAGCTTTGCTATAGATGTCTCTCTTAAATTTATCTTAATTTAATGTGCAATTTACTTTTAGTTTCTGGAGTGATACTTTACGGCACATATCTGATAAAGTGTGATATTTTCATAAAGCAAATATTTCCATACAATGATTTTATTTCTATGACTTATCAATCTTGTACAAGCATGGTTTATATTCACAAGAGATATTCTCACCTCAGCTACGGAGATTGTGTCATGAGCTTAGCATTTTAAAGTAGGATAAGCAGAAAAACTTACAAAATGGAGGAAGTTTAAGCACTTAGTTCCAGACTGTGAAGCTAATCATATTTAAAGCAGGTGGTGACAACAGTTTTTCTGGCTGAACTGTGAGTAGAGTCTACTCCAAAGGAATGCTGGATATGCATACAGAAGCTTTGGGGTACATAATGATGCATGGACTTGTAATGTGCTGTAACAACTTTCTTTAAAAGTAAGAATAAACCTTGGTAGAATTTAACATTACAGCCTCAAAAGGAGTAAATACTTGGAAGCAATGCATAACTTCACCTTTACGTGTAGTTTATATGGCTGGATTTAGAGAGAGTATTTTATTGGGCGTCAGATAAGACCGCCCCTTGACTTTGCTTTATATTTATTGTCTTTTTTAATGCACTGTTGAAGGTGAATAGATGTCAAGAATGATACATTAGCTAATGTCCAAATGTATTCATGTTGAGACATTGAAGGACAGTTCTTTAAATGCAACTGGACAGCAGAAATATAAATGACAGAGTTCTCAGAGTGTCACTTAGAATTTCATGGTTGTCAGTCATCAGAATAAATTCCGGTATGCCTATAATGAGGACTCTAGTTATATGTATGTGTGCATATATATATATCAGGAAAGCTGGTTTTCTATTTTGGCTCTAAATTAAAACAAAAAAGATATCTTTCAACAACAGTTCTCCTTATAACATTTTTATATATACGAGTCATCTGCACAAAGCTTCTGTATGAGGGCTTTAAGTATGAATGATCATGTTTAAAATACTGCTTCAAGTCCATGACATAGTTTAGTTATTATTAATTTGTGTATGCTCTCGTAATACATGATGAATTAGACTTGTTTAGTCTTGATTCTGTAAGAAGATTAAATTAAATCTTTTAATTTTCAATCACTTATATTATTACTGGCAGTTACCAGACATTACTTTTACTCTAGGTGAAATATTAATTACATTAGATCTCACAGATGGTTCTGATCCTAGAGACTGGGTGTGCTGAAGTTCCTGAGACCAAGGAGAAGTGTGAGGAGGAGGGAGAGAGGGAGAGAGAAGAGCTTATATGGACTAGCAATCCTAATTCCCCATTCCCCTGCACAGTTGGAGTGGAAGAGGTAAAGGAATTAGGGATGAGTGAGTGAAGTTGAGCCTGGGAAGAAAAGGAGGGGAAGAAGAAGAATATGTTTTAGTTCTTTTTTTTCACAATGTCAGTCTCTAATTCAAATGGGAATAAATTAATAATTCCCGAACTTATTTTGCCCAAAACTGTAACAGATAAGGGATATCCCTGTGTTTATCTTGACCCTTGATGAGCTTTTCCATTCTGATTAACTCTCTGATCACACAAACTAAACCGTTTTCAGGGCTGAGGTCCCTGAATGTTTTCTCCAATGCGAAAGGTTGACTGCACTGCCTATTTCAGAGCTGTGAGAACCTGCTTATTCTGCTGCCAGTGCTTTACTATGCACTGGCAGTATGCACTTTCACAGGGATACTCTTGGTGAAGTGGAATATGATGCAGTAGCAAGCTGTTGATCTACTCTTGTGACCACTGGTCAAACTATCGTTGCCATTTTAGGATGTCCAGGTATTTTCTTGTGCCAAAGTTTTTCTGTGCATGTTAATTTTAGTAGGTGTTGCCAACCTTGTGGTGGTATGATATTTTTAAGGGTTTGAGAAGTTACATTCCACTTTCTCTAGTCCTAGGGTTGGGAGGAAATGTGAGGCCTGTCCCTGACTGGCAGTTACCATAACTGAGGAGTTGCTGTATCATTTTCTGGCATAGCATTTTTCTAGAAAGGTTTTATGTGCAAATGCGAAGAAAGAGAAAGATGTGTGAGGGAATGGTGAAAAATACATCAGAAGGCCAGTAGTGTTTCAGGAAAACATCTGTACTCATTTCAGCTCTTGGAAGGGGATGATGTGGAGAAACAGTGTTAACAAGTCCCGAGACCTTAAGGTGTCAGATTAATAGGATGCCCCATAACCTTACATTACTGTGAGGAAAATCAAATGTACTGGGCTATATCCCTTAACACACAAAACAGCCTCTTTCTACCCAACCATTTATGACTTAGCTACCTCGGGGTTTTTTCAGTGCTCTCAATGGTTGTGACTTTGTAAACAGAAAAAATTGAGTTAATGTTCCTAGAGGTCAATGTTGATAAAGATATTTAGACTTAGACAAAAATTGTATAATAATTCTATTTTGAATTCTTCTGCTTCTTTTTAGCACAACAAATTTATAACAGGAAGTTCTTTAGTAATATTAATGTAGAACTCTTGAAAAAATATTTTAAGCCTTAATTAGAGCTTTGAAAAATTACAGCTTTAAGTGAAATATGCTTAGCTTTCATCTTTCTGCAGAAATGTTCAGCTCTGAAGTAATTCAGTTGATTTTCAGAGCACATTTTAATAGTGAACCTATTATCATGTCAATCAGGACTTTTATGTTTTCTTTTCTTTTAAGCAAACACTCCAAATTAGTTCTACTTAAAATATTGGCAATAAAAGGTGTGTTAAAAACTTGAACAAGTGCAGCTAGTACTAAAAGGTTTCTCTTAAAATTTTTCGAAGATATTAGTCAGAAAAACAAAACTACTTCATTGGAGCACTTCTGAGGTTGTATGGAATACAGTGAGCTCTTCTGAGGTTGTATGGAATACAATGTCAAACTATTGCTTCTCTGTAAAATTAAAAGACATAAAAAAACACTGATACTTTTTACTTTTTTACTTCATTTTCATTAGAGTCAACACTAAAGCCCAATTTTGTTGGGTTTTTATACTATCCAATCAGATAGTCTGGTAAAATGCATAATTGTACTACTCTAATATAGTAGTATCTTCCAGGATTATCTCACTGTTTTATACAACTAATTTTGTGTGGTACACAGAGTGTAAATTCATTTCTCCTTTTGGGATCTATGAGAAGGCACAGAGGTGTGTACCCTAGAACAATTCATCCCTAACCCTGTGCTAAACTCTAGTTTGAATGACAGTGGGCAGTCCAACCTGGATCTAAACAACTGTTTAGGCAGATATTAAGACCACAGATTTGCTCATTTTTCAAACATATGCTTACATTCCGTGTTGCTTTGAGTTCCAGCAACTGGAAAATTCTGAAAACTGAAGCGTAACAAAACCTTTAATTCTCTCTCCTTGAGGAAACATTTTGTTGCCAAGAAATTTGATTTCATTTTTAAAGACAATATTAAACATGTGCTTTTGAAACATTGCTTTTGGATTCAAGTGAGGAAAAATGTATATTTTAAAAGTTAATGGGCATCTTGGTTATGTTTTTAAATCTTAATTTTCATCGTCTGTGCCTAGTGGGCTCCCCATGTGGGCAAACATGCTGGTTTGCATTTTGCTTTTGTTTGCTACAGTGAACTTTTAGGAAAATATGTGGCTGACTAAAGAATGCCATCTGATAGAAGCCAGTTCATGTCAGGTACAAAACATGTTACATAATATCAGATATTTTGATCTGATCCTGTTTTCTAAAAGAGAAATTTTAGTGGAAGCAAAATGTGTTCCATCTGACTCAAAGAAAAAATGTAATAGGTAGTAAGGCTTAATGTAACATGTTTAATTCTTCTCACACAGATGGTCATTCTACCATTTTTATCACTGACACTGGTCAGTGGTACAAGCCTAAGAAAAGAGGAGACAGGGCAATTGCATAGTAATAGTTTCCCAGGTCCCAGTTGTGCAGATGCAAGCACTTTCTAACTTAAAAACTTCCTGAGGTCATATCCCTGTTGCTGTTTTAATATCATTAGAAATTTCTTTTCCTCACTGAATGTATCTAATTGTTTGGGTTGAAACTCCCAATGGTTTCAAAAGGTTATGGCTCAAAGGCTTGGTCAGAGAATTTACATAATAACTACACACGCTTGCTTTGTCTAAGTATGTCCTGGATTATTAGCAACAAGGATTTAAAACAAAACAAAGAAAAAAAATAAGGTGTCTACTTTTAACAAAACAAAACCCTCTTATTTGCTCAAAACTATAATCTAGAGCTAAGAATCTAACAGCTGGTGCATAATATCTGATAATTTTAATTTCTTTTACCTGACAAGACTTTTTGGGGAGGAGAACCTTAGTTATTCTTTCCTAGATAGTCTCAGAGGAATCCAGAGCAAAATGGAAATGGGGACATTTAGCTGAAAGATTTTTGCATACAAAATAAATGGCAAAGTTTTAAGGGCACAGGCATTTGAATACTATAATCAAAATGTCATTTAATGCAAATTCCAAGAGCAGTATCTACACAGAATTATAAACTTGACAGTGAAGTGCCTTTCATGAATAAATAGTTAAAGAAAGGTTAGGATATTGCTGTCTCTATCACGCTTCTGTTTGCTCTCCAGAGTTCCTGCAATTCCAGTTTGCTATAAAGTAGGTAGTGTTGTAAATCACTTTTTTTTAGCTACAGGCACCAGTTTTCAGTTCTCTGCATATATTCAAATATGTCATTGTCCTAAAATGGAGAAATAGCTACCTGTGTAAAAATACATACTCAAGAAACTACACTAAGCCATTAAAAGAATATTCAGTCAAATCATTTTAAGTGGGAAGTGAAAAGAATTTTCTTTTTAAGCCTGATAAAGTGTCTATTTTAAGATTGGAAATGTAAAGTAGACCAGTCTTAATTTTCTGACAATGTATTCACTGACAAAGGGCAACATTAAGTTTCATCTGTGTTGAATTTTCCTCATTCGATAAAAGATAAAAATAAATGAATCATAGAATTATTTATGTTGAAAAAGACCATTAAGGTCATTGAATTCAACCATTAACGTAACACTGCCAAGTGTACCACTAAACCTTGTCCACAAGTGCCACATCTACACATACTTTAGATGTCTCCAGGGATGGTGACTCCACTGTTTTCCTGGGCAATCTGTTCAAGTGCTTGGCAATCCTTTTGGTGAAGAAAGTTTTCCTGATATTCAATCTATACCCTCCCTGGCACAACATCAGGCCATTTCCTCTTGTCCTGCCAGGTGTTCCTTGGAAGAAGAGATCAATGACCATGTTGTTACAACCTCCTTTCAGGCAGTTGTAGAGAGCGATGTCTCCCCTCAGCCTCCTTTTCTCCAGGCTCAACAACCCCAGCTCCCTCAGCCACTCATCATCAGACTTGTGCTCCTCAGCTCTGTTGCCCTTCTCAGGACACCCTCCAGTACCTCAATTTCATTTTAGTGAGGAGCCCAGAACTCAACACAGGATTGAGTTGTGACCTCACCAGTTCTGAGTAGAGGGGCACAATGACTGCCCTGCTCCTTCTGGCAACACTATTTCTGGTTCAAAGCAGGATGCCCTTGGCATTCTTGGCCATGTTGATACACTTTGGATCATGTTCAGCTGGCTGTTGAAAAATATTAATTCCAAAAGTTACTTCGATAAATTTCAGGTTGAAGGAAAAAAAACACAAGCATACATAAAATGTTCTACAACCTGTTTTTGGTGCTGTCTCAAGAGATTTAAAACTTCATGAAGTGATTGAAGCATTTTGAATAAGTCTGAATTGCTTAGAAATAATTAAATTTTGATCTTTACATACAGCTACAGCTTTTCATTATCTTAAAAAAAACAAATAA
The DNA here is from genome assembly GCA_013390045.1 of Picathartes gymnocephalus. Classification (NCBI taxonomy): domain Eukaryota; kingdom Metazoa; phylum Chordata; class Aves; order Passeriformes; family Picathartidae; genus Picathartes; species Picathartes gymnocephalus. Next base: position 111,005 of record WEKY01032149.1, read on the forward strand.
AAAACCTGAAAAGTGAGATTTTTGTTGTCCATCTTTGTGTAAAGGTAGCCTGTTCATGACTCTTCTGCTTAAATATTACAAACCATGCTTCTGTTTGAAGATGAATGTGGTATCTGTAGTTACTGAATAGTATTACATTAATCAGAAGATAGAAAGCAGTATTTTTCCACCAATGGCATATATTAGTCTGGAGACAAGATACAGGAAATATATTTTGACAGTGATGAGACTACGGAATTCACCTTTATCATAACACATTCGGCTTGGCCACTCAGTTCTCATCTTGCCATATTCTTATCTTGTTTTTCTTTTGTTGAACTCTTACAACTTCTCCAGCATGTAGGTGAATGTGATTTTACTTTCATGCAGCTAGACAGAGCACAGATGTGTCATGCAAACAGGAAAATGCAGTTTAGATATGTCCAGAGCATGTGTGATAAATGGATAAGAGAACCTTGAAGTTTTTGATATATGTTTTATGAACTGATGCTCATTAAAACTTGGTCTAACAGGAAAATGCTGATCTTTCCTCATGCTTTAAAAACACTTCCTCATCATAATGTTCTGTTAAAGATTTGTCATGAGAAAAATTTATTATTATTATTATTGTGTCTTTATTTTTTTTTTTCTCTAGTTGCATGGTCCAGCTTCTTTAAAAAGTAGTAGTTGCCCATGCACCTTATATCAATATCTTCAGTCTTTAAACAACTTTGTATAATTGGTGTTAGAGAAACTGATGATTCTTACAAAGATTGTCTTTGATGCTGATTATTTAGAACAAACAATTTTCAACGTAAAGTTACCGTGGAATCACAGTTGAACAGTCTTAGAATCGTACAATAATTTAGGTTGGAAAAGACCATTACAATTACTTAGTGTAACCATTAACCTAACACTGTCGTGTCCATCACTAAATCGTGTCCCTAAAGTGTCACACCTACATACTTTTAAAATTCTTCCAGGGATGATGACTCAGACAGTTCCCTGAAAAACTTCTTCAAATGCTTGACAGTCCTTTCAGTGCAGAATTTAGTTCTAACAGCCAATCTAAATCTCCCTTTGATGCAACTCTAAGTAATTTCCTCTTGTCATATTACTTGTTCCTTGGGAGAAGAGACAGACCCCCACCTTTCTATAACCTCCTTTCAGGGAGTTGTAGAGTGATAAAGTCTCCTCTCAGCCTCTTTTTCACCAGGTTAAATACTTCGAGTTTCCTCAGCCACTCTCCATCAGACTTGTGCTCCAAACCCATCACCAAGTGTTTTGCTCTTCTCTGGATATGCTCCAGTAACTCAGTCTTTTTTGTAGTGAGGAGCCCATAACTGGATAAAGTACTTGAGTTGAGGCCTCACCAGTGCCAAGTACAGAAGGACAATCACTGCCCTAGTCCTGCTGGCTGCATTATTTTTGATACAAACCAGGATTCCATTAGTCTTCTTGAGCCACCCAGTTACATGCTGACTCATGTTCAGCCTTCCGTCAACCAGCAAAGCCAGGTCGTTCTCCACTGGGCAGCTTTCCAGCCATTTTTCCCCAAGCCTGTAGTGTTGCATGGAGTTGTTGTGGCCCAAATGCAGGGCATGGCACTTTGCCTTGTTCAACTTCATACGATTGGCCTCAGCCCCTCACTCCATCCTGACATCTCTGTAGAGCCTTCCTACCCTCCAGCAGATCGACACTCCCACACAGCCTAGTGTCAGACTGCCTGAAGGTGCACTCAGTTCCCTCATTCAGATCATAAAGACATTAAATAGGACTGGCCCCAGTACTGAGCCCTGGGGAACACCAGTTGTGACCAGTCACCAACTGGATTTAAGTCCATCCACCACAACTTCCTGGACACAACCATACAGCCAGATTTTCACCCAGCGAAGAATATGCCTGTCCAAGACCTAAGCAGCCAGTTTCTCTGACAGAAGACTATGGGAAATGGTGTCAAAACTTTATTAAATCCTAGGCAGACAGCATCTCAGCCTTTCCCTCCTCCCTTAAGTGGGTCATCCTGTCATAGAAGGAGACCAGTTTAGTCAAGCAGGACCTGCCTTTGATAAACCTGTGCTGGCTGAGCCTGATCCCCTGGTGTCTTGTACATTTCATGTGATGGCACTCCAGATGATCAGACCCATGGGCCTCCCCAGCACCAAGGTCAGGCTGACAGGCCTGTAGTTCCCTGGATCCACGTTCTAACTCTTCCTGTAGGTGGGAATCATATTTGCTAACCTTCAGATGTCTGGGACCTCTTCAGTTAGCCAGGGCTGTTAGCAAACAGCTGAATGACTGAAAGTGACTCAGTGAGCAATTTTATCATCTCCTGCAATGAACCCCATCCAACCTGGCCTGTGGGGTTAACTGAAACTTTAATGATTATAAATTAAGAAAAGGTAGGTTTAGATTGGCTATTTGGAAGAAATTCTTTACTGTGAGGGTGATGAGGCTCTGTAACAGAACACCCCAATTAGATGTGACATGTGTGTCCCATGCCTGCAGGTGTTCAAGGCTGTGAGCAACCTTGGCTAGTAGAAGGGGCAGGGATGGGAGCTATATCATCTTTGAGTTCTCTTCCAACACAAACCATTCTATGAGTCCATGAAATTCCACCTAAGTATGCCTTTGAATTTTTTTCTTTTACTGGTATTTTAAAATAATCTGAACAATTTAAATACTTATCTACAACTGACACATAATAAAACATGAGAATCTTGTTTACCAAGTTTACTTAAAAATATCTTCCCTAAAAGTTTTAGTTGGTAGCATTTCTTGGTCTTTTCTTGATGTTTGTACTTTGCTAGTATGTTTGAAAGATGATATTTTTATCTCTTGAATTTTTCATTCATTATTTAGAACAGAGTGTTTTTGCATGTAAAGACTAATAGCAATAATAGTCTGTCTTGAAGCCCGATTTGAAGGCAATGGAGTCCCCACTGAAATTGTAGACAATTATATCCTGTGCCCTCTTTCCAGCTAACTCACAGCCTAGATATTGCTGACAGCATTTGCCTAAAGATATCATACATCTGGTTAGGAGCTTATATAATTAATACATCCAGTTTTATTCCACTTTTCAAAATGCATGGGGTAGTAGTGCATTTTGTCAGATTCTGCTGGATAGCTAAAAGTAGTAGGTCTTGGCTTTTAAAAATAATGATTCTGTAATTGCTGACAAAATAGGAGGGATCACTAATAAAACATTGTGAGTATTTCACCTGAGGACACAATTTAGAAACTTTTGATAAATGCAGCAGAATATGAGAAAATGTTGTGGCTGTATTGTTTGTTCATATACTCATTTCACAAAAAAAACCCCCCAAAAAAACCAAAAAACCAAAAAGAAAACAACAGAGGCTGAAAGGAAGTAATTAAGTACAATATATATGTTAAAGGTGAATAAGTATCAACCTGTCACTGACTAGGCAAGACTGCTGTACATGAAGCACTAAAATTCCACAAAATCAAAGGAATCAAAAAGTGTCCTTTCTTTATCACATTAACTGGTAAAACCATCACTGAATAATTCAATATTTCTATGCTGAAAGGAAAGCAATTATTGGCTCTGATACGTGACATACAGCAACCCTTCATCACTGGTTTCAGATTTATTTCCATTTTGCTCAGAGAGAAGTGGATATTCAGTGAATTGTCAGAAGCCGTATATAAAGACCAAGGCAGCACCAGGAATAGGATGCATTTTAAAGCTCACAATATGGTTCAAGCTGCATCCAATCGAATTTATTGACCTAAGACTGTCAGACAATAAGTACAACACAAACCTAAACCACATTCTAGCTAAAAGTCAAGGAGTGTTTAAAATAAATCTGACTGCAGTTTTAAACATCAAGCCTGTTTCAATAATTAATATCAATTAACAGATTAACTATGCCTTAATTCCAAATGGAACATGCTAAGCCTATCTAGGACATTTATTCAAATGGATGTACCTAATTGAATCAGTATACCAGTGCTGGCACAGATCCAGGCTTCAAGTGTAAGGAATTCAGAGATGACAAATGGTGTAGGAGTGTTTTATGGATTCAGACAAAACTTAGTAGCAAGACTTGAGAATTTGTTCAAAGCTCAGGGTGCTTTCATGCTCAACATACACAACTTAAGAGTTTTTAGATTCTGGTTCTATTCATCCAGAGGTATCTGAACAACTGCATCATACATTCCTATTGAGCCATGTGATTGACATGTGAAGAAGAGTCATTGAGTCCTTCTAAACCTTCCCTGAGGGACAGAAACATTTTTTGCATAAAACATTTAAAAACTCTCCAAGATGATAGCTGTGTCATTCACATAAAGTGGAAATGCCTGGAAAATTAAGAAAACCGAAGCAAACCCAAAGGATATCTGCCCCATCTTCACAAGCACATATATAAGAGTACAGCACGGTCTGGTTGTTGAGAAGCTGCCCTGCAGGGGATATATGTGTTCAATCTTCCTCAGATGGAAACCATTCTCCCACATCCTTAGCAAACACAGCAAATAGCAACGATAAAAGGAAACAAAGCCATTTTAGAATACTTGGGAGGAATCTCGATTAGCAGTAAAGTAATTAATTTGTAGTTCATAAACCTGCATAATTTCAGTTCAAGTTTATGAACTTGATTGGTTTATGCAGAGAATGTAAAAGAAATTACTTTCACAAAGTCTATTTTTCAAGAGCAATGACAATATAATTCAGGTTGATAGAGGCATCTCAAAGTCATTGAACTCTCAGTCCTCCCCAAAATAAAAATTTTTCAATGGGTTATTATTATTTTTCATGTGCCTATCACTAAAATCAAACTTGGATTTCATTACAGACTATACACTTACTGTGAGGTTTTCTGATTGTTTTTCTTTCTCATTTTCAGCTGGATGAATTTTTACAAGTGTCCTGTTCTTTACTGCCTGACTTAGTGTAAGGTCGTTAAATGGTATGAGATCATAACCATAGCCTTTTGAGACTTCACAGGAGTGGAGTCAAGAACCTTTTGTTTATGTTCAGAAATCCTATTATGGAAAGCACCACTGACATCATGGCTAGACATGTTTAGATACCAATGACATATAATGATATCTCAGGAAAGTTTGTGTAGCCAATTCACAAAATTTACAATTAGATATAGGCAGTATGCTTATGACTAAGTTATTTCAGGAGATTCCCCTAGTATTAAAATCTGAGCCTTAAATCACCACTGTTCTTCAAAAGATGCAGTGATATACACTAAAGCATCATTGGTGATCGTACTGATCTGAGAGCATTACATGCTTACCTTTTATGTGCACAAAACACTTCAGGCACAAGGTCCATGGCAGTAATGACTAAAAAGGGGTTTGCTTATATTTTATTTTCAGGCATCCAGGGTTGTGGTCTTACATAGTATTTGCAAAGTGTTTTTTGCAGACTACACACAAACTAAGAAGTGGTTGATATTTTCTCAAGAATTTGGAATTATTTAGGGCTTAGAAATTTAATTTTCATGTGCCATGGATAATTTAAAATCATAACAAAATGAACAAATTTATAGACAAATAGGAATTCTTTTTCAAGCAGTGTCTTTTTAAATTACTGATTTGAAAATATGCAATAGCCATAGAGATTACTGTGCTTAGCCTATAATTTTCTAACAAAACCTGTGTTTCTGTCTGAATAATCAGTTTGTTCAGTCATTAGTTCCTGGAATGTTTGAATGGCAATTTTTTACTGAAAAAAGGAAAAATAAAAGAATGAAAGGTGAAACTCTTTTAGATTTGATGTTAACTACTAGGAGGGAAGTGATAGAGTTCACAATCCTTAGAAAGAAATATAAAAACAGAATAAAAATAATAGACTTCAAAAAGGTGGACTTTATTAAACTCAAAACACTTAGAAACAAATTTAGTGAAAACTTAGTTAAGAGGAGAGAGTTGATTCCTAAAGAGATAATATTAAGGGCAAAAGTGCAGACTATCCAATTACAGAGGAAGAACAGGAAGTATATAGAGAGACAAAATTTCTTAAACCGTGAAAGAGATCATGTAGACTATGGAAACTAGGTCAGACAGAAACTTGGAAAGATAAGACAAGTAGCTCACATAGATAGGAACAACACTAGAACATATATAACTTAAAATACAGCCACGAAGTAGCATGCAAGAGCGTTGAAAAATAATTCTGCAAGTATATTTAAGGAAGAAGAAAGCCAGGGGTGGAAGTGGCCTAATGACAGGAGAAAATTACCTTGTCTTTCTGTCAACATTCCCTGAAATACTCAACTACAGGCATAGCTGATGTCAACGACAAGTTCTTACTGTCAAACAGAAATAATAAGCTGGAGCATACTTGAAAAATATGAATCTGCTAAAATCTTTTGGCCCTGATGTTATGTACTTTAAAAGGCTTTAAGAACCAATAAAAGTAATGTCAGAATTGTTTGCCTTTATTTCTGAGGGTGCATGAAAATTGAATGAGATTTCAGAAGACTGGAAAATGAAAAATATAACAATGTTTTTAAGAGTGCTGTGGTTTAACCCCCAATGGCAAATAAGCATCACATAGCTGTTCACTACTCCCACCTCCTTCCCTACAGTGGAATGGGGGAGACAATCAGAAGAGCAAAAGTGAGAAAACTTGTAGCTTGAGTTAAAGTCAGCTTAATAGGACATAAAAGAAGTAATATAATGATTTTAATAATGATGATAAAATAATTAGAATATACAAAACAAGTGATGCACAATGCAATTGCACACCACTCCTCAGGCAATGCCAGCCAGTTCCCAAAAGTAGCCTCCAGACAGCTTTCCCCCAAGTTTATGTACTGAGCATGACACCATACAGTATGGAACATCCCTTTGGCCAATTTGGGTCAGCTGTCCTGGCCATGTCCTCTCCCAAATTCTTTTGTCCCTCTCACCTTCTAGCTTGCAGGCCATGAAAAACTGGAAAGTCCTTAACTCAGTACAAACACTACTTAACAACAAAAAAAACATCTGTGTGTTACCAACACATTCTCCTATGCCCCAGCATCTTGCAGTGATTTGTGTTTCTCTGGAATTGCCAGGGTGATAGCATACTTTTTCCCAAATATTTAATAGATTTTTCCAGATTCTGCACTTTTTCAGGGTTGAAATTCGAAAACTTTGGAGCTGCCCACTCTTCTAGGTACTTGCCTATAGTATCCTATACACCCTGCCTCTCATAATCATCCAGCCTCAGAGCAAATCCCTGGATCTTCTTAAATAATTGTTTAACCTTAAACAAGATCAAGAACACATTCAGAATGGGTAGTAATAGGAACAGGCTGGTTTGAACATCCCAAGGAGAATCAAAGTCGTCAAGAGCTAGCGTAATTACCCAGGAGGAGAAGGAGGGGAAGATGAAAGTGCTTCCTGCATGGATTGCATCTCCAAGGAGAAAAGGAAAAGCTAAAAGGTATAATTATTAATAGTTTCCAATAGATGGCTCCCAAGGTACGGAGATGATGGCTATGCTGAGTACAACTACCAGATTAGTTTCATGACCAGAAACTCTATCGTATCACAGGCCAGTGCTACAAAGTCGAACAACATGATGACCTTAGCCCAGCTCTCATGGGTGATAAAACAGCATGATGGGGAACATATATGGCAAGGAAGGTATTTCATAAGGCAAGTGAAAGCACAAGCACACAAAGATTGAGAGCAAATAAATCCACATTGTCACCAGCAATTTTTAAACTAATCCAATGAATGCTTATAATAAATTTATTTTTATGTGTTCTAGTAAGATTTGTTATTATCTCAACCCATCATACCCCACATGGATTGTCATGGTTTAACTCCAGCTGGCAACAAAGCACCACAGAGCTGCTTGCTCATACCTCACCTTCACAGTAGGATGGGGGAGAGAATTGGAAGAGTAAAAGTGAGCAACCTTGTGGGTTGAGATAAAGACAGTTTAATGGGGCAGAGAAGGAGGATAATAACAGCAATTAGAATAGACAAAATAAGTGGTGCATAATTTAATTGTTCTCCACTCACTGACTGATGATCAAATTATTTGTAAGATTTTAAAAGATAATGAAGTAACATCTAATTTGGATTTCATGTTTTATGTGTAGTAGAGCATCAAAATATACTATATTGTGGCCTTAGTAAGATGCCTGACACTGTTTCACAAAATTTTTGTTATTAAGCTTCACAGGTGTGGTATAGATGAGACTACCAGTGTTACAGTGAAACTGGTCACAAGATGGTATTTTTAGAGAAACTGTCAAGGAAAGGAGATTTACTTAAAACTTTTCAGAGGATCCTACTTGAATTCTATATTCTTCATTCTTCATATATTCTTCATTCATATCCTGGCTGATGGAATAGAAAATACATTTATTATGTTGTCCTGGTATAAACTGCAAGAATACTGGGAGTCTGTATTATAATTCAAAATAATTTTAAGTACAGGGGGAAAAAATTATTTTTAAATTAATGATTCAATTCAATAAAGGCAATTACAGTCTTCTGCTTTTGGATTGTAATTTCAGGTACATGAATACAGAGATAGCAGTTCTACATGGGCTGATTAAATAGCAACTCAATATCAAAGGATCTGAGGATAATCCTCAGCAGATCATAAGCCACACATCAATCAGTGGTGTCATGCTGCTGTAAAGGAGAGCATTGCACATCATGCTGGGATATGTAAATGAAGTACAGCTCACAAGAGATGCTAGGTAATTCTTCTGCTTTGTTCCTCATACATGAAACCTTAGCTGTAGTATTGTAACCTCTTCTGAGGAGCCTTTACAAAACCATCAAGAAAGCTACACACCAACATTTCAAATAGTTCAGAGGAGAAAAATTAGTATAATCAGAGATATGGATAGCTTTTACAGAGAGGAGAAATGCTACAATTTGGGATTTGTTGTCTGAAATAATACCAAAGATAGAAGAATAACAAAGATTTAAGAATAATTACATATGTAAAATACTGATTGAAAGTGAAAAGTAGTTTCCAGTTCTCTGTGTTAGAGATAATAGGACAATACATAATTAATAGGTTTAAATAACATTTTAATTTGCACATTGAAATAATAAATATAATAATATATTAAAACAGGCCAGTTTCAGAGTCTGTGAAGTCTCTACTTCAGAAAATCTTACAGAACTGGAAAAAGTCTTGCACATAACATGTTGAAGCAGAGGTGGACCAAGGACTTCTGAGATCCCTTCCAGCTCAGTTCTATAATTCTGTACTGACTAATTTAAAACTAAGAGTTTATAATACTTTTTATATATTTGTATTATGCAAATTACCATAAAGAAAGAAGTGTTAGAGCAAATTTCTGGTATAATTATGACACTCAAAGAAAAAGAGAAACTGACAGTTATTTCCCCAAAGATCAGGTTTTCAAGTTGCCTAATTGATCTAGGTTTGCAAAGACTTATAATTAAATCTTAGGGCAAATATATGCATTCAAATCCTGTTAGAAAATAATGTATAATTTCTCAACTCCTACACACAGCTTTGAAAATACCCTGAAGTCTAAACAAAAAGGTACCCACAGTGACAAAAGCAGAGTTTAAAAACAAACATTAAACAGTTTTATATCTGTTCACAAAACAAAATGCCACATTTCATAAAGACCTGCTTTAGATGTAAAAAGAAGGGGGGCTACTTTCATATCTGAGACTCTTTCTCAACAACCAGACAAACTCAGTAAGCTGAATCTGCCCTGAAGCACATGACACAAAACTTAGCAGTTACTCTTCAGTTCAGTGGGAGACCTAGCCCACCTCTGGTTGTTAATTAAAATGATTGATTAGTTCTGTTTAGCATAAAATAAATTTCAGTACTGTAGAAATAATTGAAATATCAAAAAATGTCACTACTCTTGTAGCATCATGGTTCTCTGATTGAACTGATCCCACATATGTTGTTGAATGGCATAAAGCCACAGAAATTAATCTTAAGTGTTTAAGCAATGTGGTATTTACATTAATTAAATCTGCTAATTAAGCAAGCAATTAAAACCTTGCAATATGAACAAGTAATTGTATACTAGGTATTTATTGAAATTTGTCCATAAGGTTACATGATAGACATTTTAATGAATTTCCTAAATGTACTGACCCATTGCCTGAATTAGAATCAAACTGAAAATATGGAAAAAGCCCTGGTCAACACTAATTCAAGCTTCTTAAGCTTTTATGAACCACTTAAAATAATTTTTATTGATTTACCTGATTATATCTGCTACTTAATCTAAATGGAATACTTCATTGCAGCCTGAACTGCAAGTTTTATTGGCTGTTATAATACAAAATGTTTTGTAGATAATTGGCAGTTATAGAACTGTTGATACAATACAATATATACAATAAAAAATATTATGTTTTCTAAAGCTTTGAGGTTTGAAAACTACTTTATTTGGGTCACAATATTGAATATTACAACACAATTATCAATGTTTTATCATAGAGTTTAAAGCTTTCATCTTAGTCCTTTGATAATTTTAAATCAACAAGGGATTCATTACAACATGTAAAAAAATCTGTATGTGCATCTTTTATGTCATGGGAAAGGGATCATAGTTCTGTGTGCTAATGAAGAAATTATAAGGTATCGATTTGTGGAAAAAAACCAAACCCTTCCTAATCATTCTTCCTCAGCTAACTCACTTTCCTCTTAGTTCTGCACTGCCTCACGTATTCAAGGATAAATACAACCTATTTGTATCCTTTCTTTGGAAATTGAGTAAGTGGCCTGTTGTTGGCATGATGTATTTCCCTTTTTATATGAAATTAAAGAAAAAGCATATCAACCAAATCATTTTAGGATGCATTATGTGCAATCTGCTTGATCCTAAAGGAGTGCAGTCTAGAAGTAAGTAATTTTCAGTGTTAGATTTTTTTCCTATCTCTTTCACTTTTCTGTTCTCTGAATAGTTCAAGGTATAAATTCATCACAACAATAATAGTACGCTGTTGACACAACGTGCTAGTCTATTTGAGGGGTTGATGAATATCAAAACAAATAAAAGCATTAATTGTTGAATTTTAAAACAAAAGCATAGTGTTGTTTGTTGCAACACAAATAAAACATTAGGTACAAAGGACTGAACAACCTTATGGGAGGAAATGTACTGAAGAACTATTTACCTATAAACTATAAAAAGCACTCTACTGTAAGGTGTACAATGCCAATGAGAACACTAGAACAATGGTTGGAATATGTTGGAAAAAACCTCATGGCTTCTTCTTCTTTTTTCAGGCGTACCTCCCTGAGATAAGTGACATGGGTCTGAATTGTCTCCCAGATAACTTCATGTCTGTCCCGATAATTTGTTTCCTTAATTTGTGCTCAGGGATTTTTTTGTCCATCAATCAGTTACACAAAAGGAGCTCTTTGTAGCTGTGGTTTGTATATGGAAGGAGAAGACGAAAGGCTGAAGCTCAGTTGAAGTTGAAACTGGCCAGTATTGTTTCAAGTAACAAGAGGAACCTTTTAAATTATGTTAGTAGCAAGAAGAGGTCTAAAAAACCCATTGGATCGATAGCTGTTGAAGATAGTCATCTGACTAATATGGATTAATAAAAAGCAGAAGCATTCCATGTATTTTTTTACCTCCATCTTTATTAATGTAGATAGACCTTGGGCTTCCTGGGCCCCAGAGTCAGAGGACCAGGACTGTGGGAACAGTGGTTCTCTGTTTGTGGATACTGAAATTGTAATTGACCACCAGTATGAGCTGAAAGTTCACGAATTTGTGGGGCTGGATGGGATTCATCCTAGAGTTCTGAAGGAGCTAGTAAATGTTCTGGCAGGACTGCTCTCAATCATTCATGAAAGTCTTGGGAGTCTGGGGAAAATCCTTCTAACTAGAAGTTGGCAAATATAATTACAATCTACAAAAAGGGCATGAATCACAGAATCACAGAATGACTAGGTTGGAAGAGACCTCTAAGATCATTGAGTCCAACCGATGCCCCAACACCTCAATTAGACCATGGCACCAAGTGCCACATCCAATCTTTCTTTAAACACATCCAGGGACAGTGACCCGATCACCTCCCCGGGCAGATCATTACAGTACTTTATTAACCTTTCCATGAAAAACTTTTTTCTAATATCCAACCTAAATTTCCCTTGGTGCAGTTTGAGACTCTGTCCTATCGTTCTGTCAGTTGCTGCGTGAAGAAAGAGACCAACACCCTCCTGACTACAGCCACCTTT